>JAVSCE010015565.1:0-22418 GCA_032199065.1 Smutsia gigantea | reverse complement strand
TGAGAAGGAGGAATCAAACAGGGGAATTACACTCCCTGACTTCAAGCTCTACTACAAAGCCACAGTAATCAAGACAATTTGGTATTGGCACAAAAACAGACCCACAGACCAGTGGAACAGAATAGAAAATCCAAACATTAACCCAAACATATACAGTCAATTAATATTTGATAAAAGTGCCTTGGATATACAATGGGAGATGACAGCCTGTTCAGCAGCTGGTGCTGGAAAAACTGGACAGCTACATGTAAGAGAATGAAACTGGACTACTGTCTATCCCCATACACAATGGTAAACTCAAGGTGGATCAAAGACTTGAATGTAAGACATGAAACCATAAAACTCTTAGAAAAAAACATAGGCAAAAATCTCCTGACATAAACATGAGCAACTTCTTCATGAACATATTCCTCCCCGGGCAAGGGAACAAAGCAAAAATGAACAAGTGGGACTATATCGTTGAAAAGCTTCTGTACAGCAAAGGACACCATCAGTAGAACAAAAGACATCCTACAGTATGGGAGAATATATTCATAAAAAACGATTCGATAAAGGGTTGACATCCAAAATATATAAGAACTCATGCACCTTAACAAACAGAAAGCAAATAATCCAATTAAGAAGTGGGCAGAGGACATGAATAGACACTTCTCCAAAGAAAATTCAGATGGCCAACAGGCACATGAAAAGATGCTCCACATCGCTAATCATCAGAGAAATGCAGATTAAAACCATAATGAGATATCACTCACACCAGTGAGGATGGCCAACATCCAAAACACAAACAACAAATGTTGGCAAGGATGTGGAGAAAAGGGAACCCTCCTACACTGCTGGTGGGAATGCAACTTAGTTCAACCATTGTGGAAAGCAGTATGGAGGTTCCTCAAAAAACTCAAAATAGAAATACCATTTGATCCAGGAATACCACTCCTTGGAATTTACCCTAAGGGTGCAGCAGCCCAGTTTGAAAAAGACATATGCACCCCTATGTTTATTGCAGCCCTATTTGCAATAGCCAAGAAATGGAAGCAACCTAAGTGTCCATCAGTAGATGAATGGATAAAGAAGAAGTGGTACATATACAAAATGGAATATTATACAGCCATAAGAAGGAAACAAATCCTACCATTTGCAACAACATGGATGGAGCTAGAGGGTATTATGGTCAGTGAAATAAGCCAAGCCAAAAAAGACAAGTATCAAATGATTTCACTCATATGTGGAGTATAAGAACAAAGAAAAAAAACTGAAGGAACAAAACAGCAGCAGACTCACAGAACCCAAGAACGGACTAGTAGTTACCAAAGGGAAAGGGACTGGGGAAGATGGGTGGGAAGGGAGGGATAAGAGGGAAAAGGGGGCATTACGATTAGGAGATGTAATGTTGGGGGCATGGGGAGGGCAGTACAACTCAGAGAAGACAAGTAGTGATTCTATAGCATCTCTCTGCACTGATGGACAGTGACTGTAATGGGGTTGGTGGGGGGGACCTGATGAAGGGGTAGCTTAATAATCGTAATATTGCACATGTAATTGTAAATTAATGATAATAAAATAAATTATATTAAAAAAAAAAAAAAAAAAAAAAAAGAATGGCAACTGGGGAGGCAGCAGCCTGAGGACAAAGGACCCAGAGCAGAGCGCCCAGAGGCCTCGGGAATTCATTCCTACAAAGGTTAATTTACAAGGTGTCCCTCTTCCAGCACATCAGCCCTCACCAGTCCCTTGCAGGGTTCTAATTTAATGAAGGGGATTAAAGTGCCTACAACAAGGGGCCATTGTGTTCAACTGTGAATAGAGAAGCCACACACAAGGGAAGCTTCCGTTTATTTCTTTATTTAAATGTTGCTCTGCAGATTTTACCAACCATCAAAGCCCAGAGCAGAAATGAGCTCTATCCAGCACAGACAGAGGAAGGTTGTCTTAAAGAGACAGTACCGATAAATAAGCACATGGCAGCAAGCCCGCTCCCAACCCTGCTGCTCCCTCCTCAGCAGCTGGGGCAGGTGCCCAGCAACCCGCCACCAAGTTCAATTGAAAAAGCAGTTCTTCTGACAGCAGTTTTTCTGCTCAACAAGACAGCTTGGGCAGCTGCCAGCCAAAATGGCCCACTGTCTGTCTGTTAATGAAAAGTTTTAGAGGTGGGTTTAGGGTCAAGACATCCCTCTCTGAGGTCATCTGGCTCTACCAGGTCCCTCTGCCGAGCTTTAAATACACCACTTGCCTTATTTTTTTCTACAGTAATCACCAACCACTATCCTTCTTATATAAGTAGCCCCTGCCATTCAGGGGGTAAGAAGGGCCCAAATATAAACCAGCACAGCAGGGAAATGTCTTAAGTTTAGCCAAGAGTCCGGAAAGATTCTCCCTTTCCCCTATGTGTGGAGAAGGTAAACAGGAGAGAACCACCCTAGTCCAAGTTCCCACGGAAGCCCAAGAGGCATCTGTTTGTCCAGACACTTTTCCAGTCCTGCAGAGCACCTGCACCAGGGGTGGCCCCAGCTAAGCAAGGCCACACCCTTTGCAGACTTGCAAGTTTTATGAAACTGAAAACAAACACAGCCTCAGAAATTTCACTGTAAGCCTGAAACTTCAACATAACCCAGGGCTGTCCTACACCCTCTCCAGAAACTGTTATCAGCTCTGGAGGAACAACAGCTATTTACAAACAGTTCAAGAGTGCAAATCTGGGAAACTGCCTGTGGGAGCAAGAGCAGGACTGTCCCTGCAAGGACAGAAAGGTCAAGGGCCCTGGGGGTACAGAACACACAGCAGGCCAGTGCCAGCCACTCCCTCAGAGATGAGACCTCCACCTGTGCGTATCCCACCAGTTGGATCGCCTCAAGCTGCCCTTTGGGGGCAGGTCATCTGATCTCCCAGGAAATCCCAGTGACCTACAATGTGAAAAATTCAAAAGACCAGAGAGAACTCAGGCTTGGGAGGCCTACAAACATACAGCACACTTGCACAGAATTCGCAGTTCCACACTGACATTAGAAATACACAGTCACGTCTTTAAGACAAGGATAAGAATACAATCCAACTTCACAGTACCTTTCAGGTAAAAGACAACAGAGTTATATAAAACAGAAAGCTCTAAAGAAAAATTAAGAGATTTCAGTGAAAGCCTTAAATTTAGAAACAGGTCTCAGGGTAGCTATCAAAACCAGAGGGTGTGGGAGGGATGACAGACACAGCAAAGAGATGTGACCAAAGCCCAAAGCTTGGTGACCCACAAGCTGGCAACAATGTGCTCATGGGCTCACTTTCCGCCTTTATAAAAAGTCGGTCACCTTGAGGAAATCAGTTACCTTTCCTTCCTACTAAGTCAAAACCACAGCAATTCTGTCTAAAATTTGAAATCATATTATTCTACTTAAAAAAGGAAGGAAATTCTGACACCTGCTACCACATGGATGAACCTTGAGGACATGATGATCAGTGAGATCAGCCAGTCACAAAGGACAAATGCTATATGATTCCACTTACGTGAGGTCTCTAGAGTAGCCAAATCCACAGAGACAGAGAGTAGAAGCGTGGGTGCAGCAGGGGCTGAGGGGAGTGGGGATGGGGGTGTCATCTGATGGGGACAGTTTGTTTCACTAGATGAACAAGTTCTGGACATTGGTTGCACGACAATGTGAATGTACTTGGCACTACTGAACTGTACACTTAAATGGGTAGATTTTATTTTATTTATTTCACCATAATTTTAAAAAATTAAGCAAAAATTTAATAGCAATATCCTGGCTTCCTGAGTTGTGCTTGTGTGATTCCCTTTCCTAAGAAGCTATGATTTGACTTTCGTGTACAGCATTTTAAAAGAAGCGTCTCACCACCACTTTATGGCGTAAGAGATTTTAAAAGGATTTACACATGCAAGAGGGACCAAAAAGAGTTAAATTAGAATGTGGCTAGCATAACTGATATTAAACAGAGAGACCAGAGATGCCTGCTAGCAAACTGCCAATGATATTTACTCTTCTAGTTTGAATTCTTTCCACACAAAACTGCCTAGTCTCCCACCTAGAAGTTTACTAAAGATCTTGCTATATTCTGCATCTTAAAGGGAAGCTTTGTTCCCGCCTCAGTCTTACAGACATCTCAACTAACACGACCCTGACAACTCAGGCCTGGGGGAACAGGGGACCTGCTCTGGGTTTTCACTGCCAAGTCAATTCTATGACCTTGAGCAAAACATCACCTCTCCCTGCCCCAGTTTCTTCAAGCATGAAATGGGCATGCCATCATCCCTGCCCTTCTCAAATGAGGGAAAACACATTCAGCAGCTCCATAAACTGTCTTCTAAAAGCAGGGTATTTCGTTGTCTTGTCTTAGGTATGTATGGAGGGGAATAGACACATTTTATCTAGTAAGTCTAAGAACTGACTCAAAGCCTTTTGATTTAACCAGCTAACCAAAGGGAAAGGAGGTCAAGTTTCAAGGTAGTAAGATAAACTAAGATAAAATTTTATCCAGAAGTTTGGTTTAGAAGAACAAAGTTAACATCTGCTTTCAATAAATGCTAAAACTAGAAAATAATAATTTTAAGAACCTCAACCTTCTCTAAAACGGAGCAGTGTCAATGCCCAATAGTCCCAGTGGCCCTTGGCAGCTACTCTCCAGCTCCCACACCCCCAACCTGTCTCCACAGCTGGTTTTCAGAATCACAGCAACTGACAGCAGAGCTGGAACCAGCACACGAGAAAAACCATCTTCTCCATCTGGTTCCTTGCCACAGCCCAGGGTCCCCAGCTCTCAGAGGAAGCCTGGGAGTCCCCTATACCACCAGAAAAATGGAATCTTCTGTGCTCGTCACCCCCTTCTCCTGAGTGAAGAGGCCCCAGAAGCTCTCCCCCTCAGTGGCAGGCGGCGGCAGGCTGCACAGCTGGACTCCCACCCCCTCTCCATCCAGAAGAGAGGCTCAGAGGGTTTTAAGTCAGTTCTCTCTCACTCACTTGCATCTCTAAAACCTCTACGTATACTGGCTCTTTTTAAACCCCCCAATTTTTCTGCACACTGAGACATTCTCTGTTGGTCTCATAGCTGGAATGGAACTCTAGGATTATATGTACAATTCCACCTCCTTTTCTGTATATATTGTTGGAAAGAGGGCTACCCACATCCAGGAAAGGTTCCAAAGTCTTTAAAGAGTAAAACAGAAACTCTTAGAGCACGTCAAGAGGGGAGAGAATTGCCCTGAATTTGCCTGTTTTCTCCATCCTATTTCTAACCCCACAGAAGCAGGACAACGGAAATTGGTTATGAGCTTGTTGCTAAATCTCAGGCCTAGAAGAGACCACATTGAATGTTTGAGCATCTGTCCAAAGGATCTAGTGGGAAAATTGTAGGAGGAGAGAGCAGAATGCAAAACGGCAAGAAAGACACGCAGAGAGCCAGCCACTGCATACATCAGCCCTGTGTCTGCCTGCTGGGTGGGAGAGGCAGGCCACAGAGAGGAACAGAGCGGGGACCACACACTGCATGATGGTCTACACGCTGAGCTCACACCCATCACCCACCCAGCCGCTTACCAAGGCGAGTCCCCTCTGCTGCGGGCCCAGTGTCCTGGCAGCCCCTGGGCAGCAACGTCAAAGCCTGGGCAGCTTGCAGCTCTCCGCTTCAGAGGCCATGGTGGACCAGCGCCGCCACCCCACAGTTCCAAGCTCCTGGGTGCTCCCACAGCCCCAGGTGGAGGGAAGGATGGAGCAAGCACATGTGTGCCAGCACAGCCAGGGGAGAGGAGGCAGCCAGAGGAAACAAAAGCAGAGCAGAAACTCAAGGGTGGAAGGGGAGCCGAATCCTGGGGAGGAAGGCTGGTGTGGGCAGAGACGGCGAGATGGCTGTGCAGAGCTGCCTCCGGCTGACACTTGGAGTGTGTGCTGCTCTGCTTCTCGCAGGCTGATTTCCATGAATGCACTGCCAGTCGGCCCCTCCCACCACTCTCCTACTTGCAGCCTCCTGGGGGAGGGGATGCGCCACTAGCATTTGCACACAGGCTGCACTTTCCTCCCCCTGACAAGTAAAAAGCTGAGGGCTGCTTTACTGAGAGGATATTAACCCTTATTTAAGAAGCCTGCTCCTTAACTGTGGGTAAACAAGAGGACAGACCGATGGGTGCAAGCTATTCTGTTAGCCCTCTGCACAAGGCCACCTCCTCCTCCTGCTCTGCATCCATTAGCAGGCAGTGACACTGGCCGCTGGCTGCACTGCTTTAACACAATCCCCTTTCCACCTTGCTTTGAGGCCGGGCCCATCTCCCCACGGAATGCTTTTCAGCCAAAAGGGCTGGCCTCCAGCTCAGCCAGTGTGCTAGCTGCTGTCTCCATGCGCTGCAATGGCTCCATTTCTTCACCAGAGACTGCAACATCACATTCTAGTACATTCTGCTCACCATGAGCCAGGCAACCTGATCTCAGGGATAATATTGTAATATGGCTAGTGACAAGAAACACTGTTACAGTCTGAGCAGTGGCCGTCAGACCCCAGAGGGCACTGTTACACACACAGTTGTGGGCCCCAGCCCCCAGGACGTGGCTTCCACAGGTGTAGGCCCCCACGTTAAACCAGAACACAAGACAGTCGGAGGCAGCTGTCTGCAGGCCACTCTGAGAAACACCACCTTTGACTAATAAGGGAAAAGACATAAAGTTTTAAAAACAAGTGCCAAATAAGCAATGAGAATAAAGAGAAAATGAGTCATCTCACTAGATCAGCGTTCTTCGATCTCGGCACTGACTGATTAAGGATCCTGGGAGATCGTTCCTGGGCGCAGGGCTCCATCCTGGCGGCTCTTGGGGTCTGGGCAGCAGCCCTGGCCTCCGCCCACTGGAGGCCTAGCACCCCAGCCCACCCTCAGGTGTGACAACCAAAGTGCCTCCAGACTTGCCAGGCACCCCCAGGGCAACCCTGCCCTGCTTGTTGAAGAATCACTGCTCCAGACAGAAAACAGAGGAGGGGAAGCCCTGAAAGCCACCCCCATGGGCTTGTGCGTCTTCTGTCCTTACTTAGGAAACCACGGGTAGAGGGCACCTCCTGCAGGCCCTGCCCCTGCCCCATGATAGCATGGCGTCCACACTCGGGCTGCCTCGCCACCATGACAGAGTCACCACTGACCTCAACACTCCAACTCTGCAGCCCAGCCTGCACCTTTTAAGAAACAGCCAAACTGTAAACAATTTCATTTTCATGTCAAAATGGCAGCTCTCGTAAGAAAAGAATCATACCAAGTCGGTGAGAAATAAACTCTAAAATTATTTATGAAACATTTGTTTTAAGCTCTCAAAGGATACAAGTCTTGCACAAATGTGTGGGCCGAGTCCCTACTCCACAGTTCAAGGAGCCCCCGCTTCTCACCCACCGGTGGAGAGCCCGCCTCCTCACCCCACTAGAAGCCGAGCATTCCGAGTCTCTCCGACTCCTTCTTGTTTAGAGCTCAGCCCTGTCATCCATCAGGAGCCACTCTTACGGGAGGGGAGAACCCCAGTGACTGTGGCCATGCTCCGTTCTCAGTTTACATGTGCTAACCATCACCTGAAGACCTTCCTACTGCACACGGTCTCTGAATGTGTCTGTGCCCCGTGGTTTGCCATCTGGTGCTCTGTTCCCAAGGGTTTCATCTGTCCGTGAAATTAAGCTCCTGCTTTCCAGTGATATACTGTAAATCATGCTCACAGCACTTCACATACTTCTAAGGGCTATACCCCCTGTTTTGAGGTAACATTACTGGTTTTTACACAAATACACACACTACAGGGATTTAAAAGTCCCAGCAGGTGAATCCTGACCTATCACCTCCTATGCAAAACTCATCATAATGTATGAAGTTCACTGTGGCTCACCTTTGATTCAAGCTTTAGCTTGAATCCAAGCCATAGGCCGCCTGTAGCTGCAAACAAAGCCTGCAACAAATAGATTCTCAGTATAAACAGTATGACCCAAGAAAGTCAGCGGACAAAAAGTTAAGAGGGAAAAGCTACCACAGGAAGTCTGCAGAGTGGCCCTCCTCGTGTCTACAGAGGACAGATGCTGAGTTAGACAGCCCACAGCCACACTGACAAAACCACAGTGGTGATCAGAGAAAAGGCTGATCAAAAGCTAGTAACCTCAGGAAATCTACCCATAGAGAAAAAAATTTTTTTAATGATTCTTTTTCAGACTCATAATTCAAAAATATTTTTTCAAAAAAGCATACTTCCCAGAACAAGGCACCCTATTAGTTACAGTAAAAGATAGGAAGATGGTAAGACACGGTTTCCACCCCCCAAAGAGCTTACATGTTACTACTCCCTTTGCAGCAAAAAGGATCAAGTGGCAAGTGCCAAACGGATACTGGCCACAGGTGCTATGCGGGCAGAGGCTGTGGAGCTGGTGGCCAGGGGCCCCGACCACCGCACACGTGAGTGGAGCCAGGAAGGAAGGGCACTCCGACCAGAGACAGTGATGCATAAAGGGGAAAGGGGAGAACAAACTGGCAATGTCTGGAGAAGCCACTCAAGTCACACTGTGTCCTTTGTGACGTGAAGACATTTGGGTTCTATTCTGCTTGTGAGCTGGAGATGAGGTAGAGAAAGAGGCACTTCAGGAGTAAGAAGTGGCATTAGAAACGAAAAAGGACTGGAATCTTGTCAGTGTCGCAAAGGGAAAGTGACAGGACACAGGCAATTGTCTGATACAGTAAAAACTTGCATTCAAAAGTGGTAGCAAAGAACTAAGTGTTTTTTGCCCCTGCCAGTGACTCATGGCTTCAGGTAGTGCCCTCAGGCGACACTAATTCCCCTGCATGCAACCCAGCTTCAGCATGGCCACGGGCACACAGAACCAGCCCCAGTGACCCTCTACCCAGTGTGCAGAGGAATCTGCAGCACTTACTTTATTAACCAACAACTTCTGAGGTTGAAATAAATTAGTATCTTTCATTTCTTCATGGACATCTTAAATTTGCTAATCCTGCATACGAGGCCCCCCCAACATCCCAGTAACCTGGGCACAGGCTCTGTGCACCAGATGCAGGTGCCAGTCTTAGTATTCTTGATCTCCCCTGGTTTGCCACATGAAACCGGTGTGGAGTTCTAATCGTTCTACTCCATTCTTGACACTTACAAATGCTTAACTATTCTCTAGTAAAAGCTAGAAGCATAAATCCTTTTTCCAAGAACCAAAGACTGACATCTATTCCCGCTGAGAAGGGCCTGAAGATCTCAAAAGGATAGTACTGACCTCTACTCTAACCTCAAAGTAGGAAAAAACTAGCACTCACAGCTAGGCATGGACCCTGGTCAGAGCTGCCCAGGTCTAGGGAAGTTCTCTGAAGTCTGCAGGAAGCTCAGGAGAAGCTGGAGGCAGCGGCTCAGACACCAGCTTCAGGAGGCCCAACAGGCCCAGGTGGGTGTTCCCGCTGGGCGGGCAGGGCTAGCACCGGGACTCATCTCTGCTCTCAGCCAAGGGGCCTATCCAACCTCTTCTGAGAGGCTACTCTTGGGTGCCCCCACCTCCTGTCCTTTGCAGACAAGAACAGAACTGCAGGGAGGAGGCAGCCAAAGCTTAGTTCTGTGTTCTTGGCCTTTGGAGGCCCTGGGTGGCATTTCTCCCTCTCCAAAAGGAGCTCAGGAAGAATGCCATCCTTGAGCTGGCAGGAGGTTTGGCTTTGACTTCCCCATACAGTGAAGGTTCCTGTGGACTTCCTCCATGCAATAGGTCCTCCGCCCTTGGCCCTCCTCCTCTGTGGTTAGATGTGACTGTTTCTCTGGACAAACTCTAGTCTACCCACAGATACTGGTAAGTCTCCCCAAGCCAGCATGACTGCTCTTGCAGGGCCAGCCTCTCCCATGGGCAGGAGAATGTACCCAGGAAAACAAAGGAAGATAGAAGCAAAGGCAGGAAGACCCCAGAGGGAGAGATCATCCCTCCATATGTATGCCACAGTTTTGAAAAACACTATTTATATAATGACCAACAAGACTTACAGAGATGTGGCAAACAAAATATTAAAGTTCATATGAAAAAAAAAACATACACGAATAATCCAGAAGAATATACGTATCAAAGTGAAAAAGGTAACGTGAGTGGATCTGCCACCACGGATCACAGCATGTGGGCTCCCATAATTTGAAGCAGCCTTGGAGTGCAGAGATCCAAGAAATACTGAAACACAGGTGGCACTTCAAATCGTAAAATCTCATAAAGAAAACGTAAAGGAAAAAGTTAAAATATAAAGAAAAAAGGATTATTCAGTTGGGGGGGGCAATAAGTTAGCTAGCCATCTGGGGAAAACTAAGCTGAATGCCTACCTCATTTACATGGAAATAAATTCTAGCTGAATCAAAGATTCTAATGTAAAAAAACGATAAAAATTCTAGAAAAAAGCATGGATTAATATAATCAATCTTGGAGGGTTGTAGTTCAGTTTACTAAGTTAAAATGAAAAGCTTCTGAATGGAAAATAAAATCCTGTAAGCTAAAAGGTAAACTTCTTTACGAGGGAAAAGCATAAAGATTGGTAAGACAAAGATGAACTAGCAAATGACAAAGAAGGCAGATGACAAAAAGAAACACAAATGACCAAACATGAAGAGATGCTTATATCTTTAAAATTAAAAACATGCAAATTAAAACACCCACATCATACTACTTTCCATTAGTCCGTCAGAAAGCAAAATGTCAACCCTGAAAAGGACACAGGGCAAGCAGGCGGTCACATGCATGGTTGATAAGAGTGTAAACTGGCACAACCTTTCTGCAGTACTGAAACTTAAAATGCACACACCTTTCCATTCAGCAGTTCCATTTCAGAATTACCCAATGGATATACTTCCCAAACTGTAAAAATAAATTTAACTTAACATTATTTGGTGATTAAAAAGAATGAGCTGATCTTTAAACAGTAAGCCAGAAAGATCTCTAAAACGTACTCAGGGCATCAGGAAGCTGCGAACACTACGCACACGGCTCATGTCGTTAAGCACACAGAAAGATTCCGAGACAGGTGCATCTGAAATTGCCAGTGGGGATCCTCTTCCGAGCCAGGGAATGTGGAAGGGGCGCATAGAGAGGCACTGGTGCATTTTATGCATGTGTATTTGGACCCAAAACAAAGGCAAAATTTTATGTTGAAATCTCTATTCAGAGAAAATGTGGAAATGCTGCCAGCCACTTTACCTTAAACATTTGCTCAAATTGATGCCTAAGTGTTTCTTTGTGAAAGAAACTTACCTGAGTTGTTATAATGCTTGTGAGATTCCCTCTGTAACTACGTCTTTATGCCATGGTTTTCTATTACAACTGAATCCTGTGACTCAGAATCATGAACACTTAACAAAACATACAAAGGAAAAGAGATGTAGACACCAGAAAGAAAGGAGATGCAGAAACAGCCACTGACTGTGGATCTATTTCCAGTTAGAGTTGAGCTTCTGTGATTTCTGTCGGCTAAGGAAGGAAGAATACATACAAGTCAAGAAATTATTCTCTAAGAAAGGAAGATGCGTGCTGGGGAATCCTGCCCACGAGCAGGGTTACGGGTGGCAGAAGTTGAATTTTCTGTCCCCGTGTTCCCTAGTGCATCACCCATGCCTATATAACCAAACACAGCATGCAGTCAGCAGAACATGTCAAGACATGAGATCATCATATCTTAATGGTGCTGTTTAACTTAAGTGCCTGCTTGAATCTGACATCCCTCCAGGAGCCGCAGCAAAGGCTCTCACTGGCACAGCTGACCGGCCAGGATGAGGTTACTTCCAGGGCACTACAGAGCTCTACAGTCACACTGTGTTTAGTCCCTGTCCCAACGCAAGATGAAACCCTGACCCCACAAGCTGAAGTTCTTCAGAAGGTAAATACGAGAAAGACAGCGGTAGTCAGAAGTCCTTTTCTGAAAAAGAAATTTTAGCGCAGCCAACAACACACAGGAAGAGGAGCAGAAATGAGAACAATGGCAACTCAGTAAAGTTGCCTTTTGGAAGGTTGTCAAATGCAAGGAAATGGTGAGACATGGGCACCCTAAAAACCTTCTGGAAGGCCAAGCCCTACGACTTTGATCCAGTAGCAAACTGCATGAGTTCTGTCAGACCCACCACAAACACACTTCAATGACCCTCTCAGAGCCACAGGGAGGGCTGAGTGCCAACCCATGGAACACCTCCCGGTTCCTAGGGTCCTGACACCTCCTGTGCACATCAACAGCACTTGCCTTGTCCTTGCCTCAGCAGACCACTGTGGGCAGGTAAGGGCTCTGAGGGCCCCAGACCCATGCATGCCAAGACCCACAAAATGTGCCTTTATTTTCTACCAGTGCTGTCTTCTCAGAAAACCCCACCTGCTGCCTTGCACATCCCACCTGTCTGCTGGACTCTGGACTCTGGCCACCGGCAGCCAGCCCTCGGCTTTCATATTCTATAACACAGAGAGCTTGGGAGGCTGCAGAAAGCCTCAGACAATGGATAAGGTCCACCTTTTTCAGAGGGGTAGAACCCAAGCCCTGTTTCTGTTCACCTTCTTCATCAAGAAGAAAGGGAGGTAAGATCGGGAACAAGACAAGGATGCCCACTCCCCCCACTTCTATTCAACACAGTAGTGGAGGTCCTAGCCACGGCAATCAGGCAACACAAAGAAATAAAAGACATCCAGATCGGCAAGGAAGAAGTTAAACTGTCCCTGTTTGCAGATGACATGATATTGTACATAAAAAACCCTAAAGAATCCACTCCAAAACTACTAGATCTAATATCAGAATTCAGCAAAGTTGTGGGATACAAAATTACTACGCAGAAATCTGTGGCATTCCTATACACTAACAATGAACTAGCAGAGAGAGAAATCAGGAAAACAATTCCATCCACAGTTGGATCAAAAAGAATAAAATACCTAGGAATAAACCTAACCAAAGAAGTGAAAGACCTATACTCTGAAAACTACAAGACACTCATGAGAGAAATTAAAGAAGATACTAATAAATGGAAACACATCCCATGCTCATACATAGGAAGAATAAATATTGTCAAAATGGCCATCCTGCCTAAAGCAATCTATAGATTCAATGCAATCCCTATCAAAATACCAACAGCATTCTTCAATGAATTAGAGAAAATTATTCTAAAATTCATATGGAACCACAAAAGACCTCAAATAGCCAAAGCGATCCCGAGAAGGAAGAATAAAGCTGAGGGGATTATGCTCCCCAACTTCAAGCTCTACTACAAAGCCACAGTAATCTAGACAATTGGTACTGGAACAAGAACAGACCCATACACCAGTGGAACAGACTAGAGAGCCCTGATATAAACCCTACCATATATGGTCTATTAATATATGACAAAGGAGCCATGGACATACAATGGGGAAATGACAGCCTCTTCAACAGCTGGTGTTGGCAAAACTGGACAGCTACATGCAAGAGAATGAAACTGGATTACTGTTTAACCCCATACACAAAAGTAAACTCGAAATGGATCAAAGACCTGAATGTAAGTCATGAAACCATAAAACTCTCAGAAGACAACATAGGCAAAAATCTTCTGAATATAAGCATGAGCAACTTCTTCCTGAACGCATCTCCTCAAGCAAGGGAAACAAAAGCAAAAATGAACTCATGGGACTACATCAAACTAAAAAGTTTCTGTACCTCAAAGGACATCACCAACAGAACAAAAAGGCATGCTACTGTATGGGAGAATATATTTTTAAATGACATATCTGACAAGGGGTTAACATCCAAAATATATAAAGAACTTACACGCTTCAACACCCAAAAACAAATAACCCAATTAAAAAATGGGCAGAGGATATGAAGAGACAGTTCTCCAAAGAAGAAATTCAGATGGCCAACAAACACATGAAAAGATGCTCCACATCACTAATCATCAGGGAAATGCAAATCAAAACCACAGTGAGATATCACCTCACACCAGTAAGGATGGCCAGCATCCAAAAGACTAAGAACAACAAATGCTGGCGAGGATGCGGAGAAAGGGGAACCCTCCTACACTGCTGGTGGGAATGTAAGCTAGTTGAACCATTGTGGAAAGCAATATGGAGGCTCCTCAAAAAACTAAAAATAGAAATACCATTTGAACTTGGAATCCCACTTCTTGAAATTTACCCAAAGAATACAACTTCTCAGATTCAAAAAACATATGCACCCCTATATTTATCACAGCACTTTTTACAAATGCCAAGATATGGAAGCAACCTAAGTGTATGAATGGATAAAGAAGAGGTGGTACATATACACAATAGAATACTATTTATCCATAAGAAAGAAACAAATTCTACCATTTGTAACAACATGGATAGAGCTGGAGGATATTATGCTCAGTGAAATAAGCCAGGCGGAGAAAGACAAGTGCCAAATGATTTCCCTCATTTGTAGAGTATAACGACAAAGCAAAACTGAAGGAACAAAATAGCAGCAGACTCAGAGACTCCAAGAAGGAACTAGTGGTTACCAAAGGGGAGGGATGTGGGAGGGCAGGTGGAGAGGGAGGGAGAAGGGGATTGAGGGGTATTATGTTTAGTACACATGGTGTGGGGGGTCACCAGGAAAACAGTGTAGCACAGAGAAGGCAAATAGTGAATCTGTGGCATCTTACTATACTGATGGACAGTGACTGCACTGGGGTATGGGTGGGGACTTGATAATAACGGGTAAATGTAGTAACCACATTGTTTTTTCATGTGTAACTTTCATAAGAGTGTATATCAATAATACCTTAATAAAAATTAAAAAAAAAAGAATGTTTGGAATGCATGCACACAGAGAAAAGGCCATGGGAGGACACATAAGAGGCAGCCTTCTGAAAGCCAAGGACAGAGGCCTCACGAAAAACCAAACTTCCTGACACACTGATCTTGGGCTGCCAAACTCCAGAATTGTAAGAAATAAATTTTCTGTTGTTTAACCCTCCCGAAAAAAAGAAAAAAGAAGAAAGAGCAGTTCTGATCCTCTATAAACACCATGAGCATTCATCTCTGGTGGGCTCTCAAGATAGCCCACAAAATTCAGAGCAGAGCAAGTCCCCTTCAAAATCCACCAGGGCAGATAGGGATGCAGGGCTGCTGTGACGTGTGCTTGTGTAATACCAAGCATTCCTGCTTAAAAATAGAGATGGAGGAGACTTCCAGGAAGATGGCACCGTGAGCAGGGCAGCAGAAATCTCCTCCCAAAACTATATTTATCTACGAAAATATATTCGTAGATAAATACAACTATTCCTAAAAGAGGGACCAGAATACACAGGAAAGCGCACAGCGTGCAGCTACACCTGAGAGGACAGGGCACCCCGCGAAGCGGGTAAGATAAGGAGCCGCGAACCAGCGGGACCCGAACACTCACCCACCCCAGTGCACGGCGGGAGGAGAGGATTCAGAACTGTGAGGGAGTGGAAGTAAACCCCGCAAAATAACCAGCCCCAGTGATAGGCGTGGGGAGCGCTGACACACATCGCGCGGTGTAGTGGAGATTGGAGAGACAGAGGGTGCAGGATCTGAGTGGGGAATGTGCCAGGGTGTTTGCAGCCAGCTCCCGGGAACAAAAAAAAAAAGAAAAAGAAAACTGCGCTTTTCTGAGTGGTCTTAAAGAGACAGGAGCCCAGCGGAGGAGCTGGATCGCCCTGACACACTCAGCCCAGCAGGCTGGGAGTTCTGGGGAGTTTCGGACCCCTTAGCTGGCGACTGGGAAAGACTGGCCGTTCTTAGACGTCCCACAGAGATCAACAGCCTCCCATTCGTTCCCACCTCGGCCAGACCTGAAAAGGGCCATGCAGAATGGCGCGGCCACGGCTGCGGAATGGTGGAGCAACAGCGCCACCTACAGCATCCCCACAGAATCTACTCCTGGTGGGCATTTTTCTTTTTTGTGTGTGTTTTTGTTTCTTTGTTTTTTCTTCTCTTTTTTTCTTTTCTTTCTTTCTCTCTTTTTTTTCCCTCTTTTTAAAGTCTTAAAGAGCCCAGCTGACATACGTGGCACCTCCCAGCAACCACTTCTATAGCCATGAAAAGACAGAGGAATATGGTCCAGACTAAGATCAACCAGACAACCCCAGAGAGGGAAACTGAATGGATGGAAATGCACAGTCTTCCTGAAAAAGAATTCAGAATAAAAGTCATAACCATGCTGATGGATCTACAGAGAAATGTGCAAGAGCTGAGGGAGGAAGTGATGAGGGAAGTGAGGAAAGATAATGCAGAAATCAGACAAGTGATCGACGGGCTTAACAGCAGACTAGATGAGATGCAAGAGACTGTTAATGGAATAGAAATCAGAGAACAGGAATACAGAGAAGCTGAGGCAGAGAGAGATAAAAGGATCTCTAGGAATGAAAGAATATTAAGAGAACTGTGTGAACAATCCAAACGGAACAATATTTGCATTATACGAGTACAAGTGGAAGAAGAGAGAGAAAAAGGGATAGAAAGTGTCTTTGAAGAAATAATTGCTGAAAACTTTACCACGCTGGGGAAGGAAATAGTCTCGCAGTCCACGGAAGCCCACAGATCTCCCAACACAAGGGATCCAAGGAAGAAAACACCAAGACACATAATAATTAAGATGGCAACGATCAAAGATAAAGACAGAGTATTAAAGGCAGCTAAAGAGAGAAAAAAGATCACCTACAAAGGAAAACCCATGAGGCTATCATCAGACTTCTCAACAGAAACCTTACAGGCCAGAAGAGAATGGCATGATATATTTAACGTAATGAAACAGAAGGGCCTCGAACCAAGAATACTGTATCCATCACGATTATCATTTAAATATGACAGAGGGATAAAACAATTTCCAGACAAGGGAAAGTTGAGAGAGTTTGCCTCTCATAAACCATCACTATAGGATATCTTAAATGGACTGCTCTAGAGGGAAGCACCCCTAAGGCTAAAAAGATGTCACCAGAGAAAATAAAATCATAGCAAAGAAAGCAGACCATCCAAATACTAACTAAAGGCAAAGAATAAAACACCTAGTATATAAAGAATGGAGGAGGAAGAATAAGAAGGGAGAGAAATAAAGAAACATCAGACTGTGTTTACAATAGCTTAACAAGAAAGTTAAGTTAGATTGTTAGATAGTAAAGAAGCAACCCTTGAACCTTTGGTAACCACAAATCTAAAGCCACCAATGGCAATAAGTACATATCTACCAATAATCACCCTAAATGTAAATGGACTGAATGCACCAATCAAAAGACACAGAGTAACAGAATGGATAAAAAAGCAAGACCCATCTGTATGCTGCTTACAAGAGACTCACCTCAAACCCAAAGATATACACAGACTAAAAGTGAAGGGATGGAAAAGGATATTTCATGCAAACAACAAAGAGAAAAAACAGGTGTTGCAGTACTTGTATCAGACAAAATAGACTTCAGAATGAAGAAAGTAGCAAGAGATAAAGAAGGACATTACATAATGATAAAGGGGTCAGTCCATCAAGAAGATATAACCATGATAAATATATATGCACCCAACACAGGAGCGCCAGCATATGTGAAACAAATACTAACAGAATTAAAGGAGGAAATAGACAGCAATGCATTCATTTTAGGAGACTTCAACACACCACTCACTCTAAAGGACAGATCAACCAGACAGAAAATAAGTAAAGACACAGAGGCACTAGAACAACACACTAGAACAGAAGGACCTCACAGACATCTACAGAACTCTGCACCCAAAAGCAGCAGGATACACATTCTTCTCAAGTGCACATGGAACATTTACCAGAATAGACCACATACTAGGCCACAAAAAGAACCTCAGTAAATTCAAAAATACTGATATCTACCAACCAACTTCTCAGATCACAAAGGTATAAAACTAGTAATAAATTTTAGAAAGAAATCAAAAAGGCTCACAAATACATGGAGACTTAACAACATTCTCCTAATTAATCAATGGGTCAACAACCAAATCAAAACAGAAATCAAAGAATATATGGAGACTAATGACAACAACAACACAAAGCCACAACTTCTGTGGGACGCAGCAAAGGCAGTTCTAAGAGGAAAGTATATTGCAATCCAGGCCTATTTAAAGAAAAGAACATTCCCAAATGAATAGTCTAAAGACACAATTACTGAAATTGGAAAAAGAAGAACAAATGAGGCCCAAAGTCACCAGGAGGGACATAATAAAGATCAGAGAAGAAATAAATAAAATTGAGAAGAATAAAACAATAGAAAAAATCAATGAAACCAAGAGTTGGTTCTTTGAAAAAATAAACAGAATAGATAAATCCCTAGCCAGACTTATTAAAAGAAAAAGAGAATCTACACACATAAACAGAATCAGAAATGAGAAAGGAAAAATAACAACGGACCCCACAGAAATACAAAGAATTATAACAGAATATTATGAGAATCTATATGGTAACAAGCTGGAAAACCTAGAAGAAATGGACAACTTCTTAGAAAAATACAACCTTCCAAGACTGACCAAGCAAGAAACAGAAAAACTAAACAGACCAATCACCAGCAACGAAATTGAATAGGCAACCAAAAAACTACCCAAGAACAAAACCCCTGGACCAGATGGATTCACCTCTGAATTCTACCAGACATATGGAGAAGAAATAACACTTATTCTCCTTAAAGTTTTCCAAAAAATAGAAGAGGAGGGAATACTTCCAAACTCATTCTATGAAGCCAGCATCACTCTAATACCAAAACCGGGCAAAGACCTTACCAAAAAAGAAAATTAGAGATCAATATCCCTGATGAACGTAGATGCAAAAATACTCAACCAAACATTAGCAAACCAAATTCAAAAATACGTCAAGAGGATCATACACCATGATCAAGTGGGATTCATCCCAGGGATGCAAGGATGGTACAACATTCAAAAATCTCTCAACATCATCCACCACATCAACAAAAAGAAGAACAAAAACCACATGATCATCTCCATAGATGCTGAAAAAGAAAGCACTTGACAAAATTCAGCATCGATTCATGATTAAAACTCTCAAGAAAATGGGTATAGATGGCAAGTACCTCAACATCATAAAGGCCATATATGACAAACCCACAGCTAACATCATACTTAACAGCGAGAAGCTGAAAACTTTTCATCTAAGATCGGGAACAAGACAGGGATGCCCACTCTCTCCACTGTTATTCAACATAGTACTGGAGGTCCTAGCCACAGCAATCAGACAAAACAAAGACATACAAGGCATCCAGATTGGTAAAGAAGAAGTCAAATTGTCACTATTTGCAGATGACATGATATTGTACATAAAAAACCCTAAAGACTCCACTCCAAAACTACTAGAACTAATATCTGAATTCAGCCAAGTTGCAGGATACAAAATTAACACACAGAAATCTGTTGCTTTCCTATACACTAATGATGAACTAACAGAAAGAGAAATCAGAAAACAATTCCATTCACAATTGCATCAAAAAGAATAAAATACCTAGGAATAAACCTAACGAAGGAAGTGAAAGACCTGTACTCTGAAAACTACAAGACACTCCTAAGAGAAATTAAAGAGGACGCTGACAAATGGAAATGCATCCCATGCTCTTGGCTAGGAAGAATAAATATGGTCAAAATGGCTATACTACCTAAAGCAATGTACAGATTCAACGCAATCCCTATCAAACTACCAACAGCTTTCTTCAATGAACTGGAACAAATAATTCTAAAATTCATATGGAACCACAAAAGACCCCGAATAGCCAAAGCAATCCTGAGAAGGAGGAATAAAACAGGGGGAATTATGCTCCCTGACTTCAAGCTCTACTACAAAGCCACAGTAATCAAGACAATTTGGTATTGGCACGAAAACAGACCCACAGAGCAGTGGAACAGAATAGAAAATCCAAACACTAACCCAAACATATACAGTCAATTAATATTTGATAAAGGAGCCTTGGATATACAATGGGGAGATGACAGCCTCTTCAGCAGCTGGTGCTGGCAAAACTGGACAGCTACATGTAAGAGAATGAAACTGGACTACTGTCTAACCCCATACAGAAAAGTAAACTGAAAATGGATCAAAGACCTGAATGTAAGTCATGAAACCATAAAACTCTTAGGAAAAAACATAGGCAAAAATTTCTTGGGACATAAACATGAGCGACTTCTTTATGAACATATTTCCCCAAGCAAGGGTAACAAAAGCAAAAATGAACAAGTGGGACTATATCAAGCTGAAAAGCTTCTGTACAGCAAAGGACACCATCAGTAGAACAAAAAGACATCCTACAGTATGGGAGAATATATTCATAAATGACATATCTGATAAGGGGTTGACATCCAAAATATATAAAGAACTCACACACCTTAACAAACAAAAAGCAAATAACCCAATTAAGAAATGGGCAGAGGACATGAATAGACACTTCTCTAAAGAAGAAATTCAGATGGCCAACAGGCACATGAAAAGATGCTCCACATCGCTAATCATCAGAGAAATGCAGATTAAAACCACAATGAGATATCACCTCACACCAGTGAGAATGGCCAACATTCAAAACACAAACGATAACAAATGTTGGTGAGGATGTGGAGAAAAGGGAACTCTCCTACACTGCTGGTGGGAATGGAAATTAGTTCAACCATTGTGGAAAGCAGTATGGAGGTTCCTCAAAAAAACTCAAAATAGAAATACCATTTGACCCAGGAATCCCACTCCTAGGAATTTACCCTAAGAATGCAGCAGCCCAATTTGAAAAAGAGAGATGCCCCCCTATGTTTATCGCAGCACTATTTACAATAGCCAAGAAATGGAAGCAACCTAAGTGGTCCATCAGTAGATGAATGGATAAAGAAGATGTGGTACATATACACAATGGAGTATTATTCAGCCATAAGAAGAAAACAAATCCTGCCATTTGCAATAACATGGATGGAGCTAGAGGGTTAATTATGCTCAGTGAAATAAGCCAAGCCGAAAAAGACAAGTATCAAATCATTTCACTCATATGTGGAGAACAAAGAAATAAACTGAAGGAACAAAACAGCAGCAGGCTCACAGAACCCAAGAACGGACTAATAGTTACCAAAGGGAAAGGGACTGTGGAAGATGGGTGGGAAGGGAGGGATAAGAGGGAAAAAGAGAGAAGTGGTACATATACACAGTGGAATATTATTCAGCCATAAGAAGAAAACAAATCCTACCATTTGCAACATGGATGGAGCTAGAGGGTATTATGCTCAGTGAAATAAGCCAAGCCGAAAAAGACAAGTATCAAATGATTTCACTCATATGTGGAGTATAAGAACAAAGAAAAAATACTGAAGGAACAAAATAGCAGCAGACTCACAGAACCCAAGAATGGACTAATAGTTACCAAAGGGAAAGGGACTGGGGAAAATGGGTGGGAAGGGAGGGATAAGAGGAAAAAAGGGGCATTACGATTAGCAGACGTAATGTTGGGGGGGCACGGGGAGGGCTGTACAACTCAGAGAAGACAAGTAGTGATTCTATAGCATCTCACTATGCTGATGGACAGTGACTGTAATGGGGTTGGTGGGGGGGACCTGATGAAGGGGTAGTTTAATAACCATAATATTGCACATGTAATTGTAGATTAATGATACCAAAATAATTTATATTAAAAAAAGAGGGAAAAAGAGGCATTACGATTAGCAGATGTAATGTTGGGGGGGCATGGGGAGGGCTGTAGAACTCAGAGAAGACAAGTAGTGATTCTATAGCATCTCACTATGCTGATGGACAGTGACTGTAATGGGGTTGGTGGGGGGACCTGATGAAGGGGGTAGTTTAATAACCATAATATTGCACATGTGATTGTGGATTAATGATATCAAAATAAATTATTTAAAAAATTTTTAAAAATAAAAATAAAGATGGAGCCATTTCTGATTCTGCAAAATATAAACTCGTCTAGTTCAGAAGAGGGATAAGTACCGATGGGAACATCAGTACACAGCTGCAGCACTGTAGCTTTTCCTTCCACTGCCCACTGGCCTAACACCTTGTCCCACCGGAGGCTCACACCCCAAGGAATGCATGAAGAGCACCGGATAAGGCGCCAAGTTACCCACAGGGACAGCATGTTAGATGCAACCCCCAAGTGGAGAGGCACCACGCTTAACTCTGACATATTCTCCTATGTACAATATTATTTTATACTCACATTATATCTTCCGGCTTGAAATGTTTTTTCATTTCCATTTTTATTTGCACTTGTCCAACTATGAACTCTGCACAGTTCCTGACAATGAATGATGCACCATTACCTCCAGTTTATAGATGAGGTAAGACTCACTGAGTATGAATAATCTCCTAACAGATAGAACCCAGTTCAAACTTGCTAGCTGAGTCCTCAGTTCCTTGTTTTCCCTCACTGGAATAATCAGATTCACTGCAGCTCAGCATTTACTGAGCAGCTGCATATGCCAATCCTGTGCTCAGAGCTGGTATTTAAATAGCTCCAGTCCCTGCC
>JAVSCE010015564.1:0-119929 GCA_032199065.1 Smutsia gigantea | reverse complement strand
AGAAAGAAAAAAGAAAAAAGAAAGAAAAGAAAAGACAAAAACAAAACAAAAAACAAAAAAAACAAAAAAAATGCCCACCGGACGTAGATTTTGTGGGAATGTTCTAGGTGGCGCTATTGCCCCACTATTCCACAGCTGTGACTGTGCCGCTCCGCAGGGCCCTTTATCGCTCTGGCAGGAGTGGGAACGAATAGGAGGCTGTTGATCTCAGTGAGAAGTGTTCAGTATGGCTACATTTCCTCAGTCGCCAGCTAAGGCATCTGAAACTCCCCAGGACTCCCAGCCTGCTGTGCTGAGTGTGCTGGGGCGATCCGGCTCCTCCGCTGGGCTCCTGTCTCTTTAAGACCGCTGAAGAAAGCGCGCGCTGTTTTTTTTTCCTTCCCGGGAGCCGGCTGTAAGCACCCTGGCGCGTTCCCTGCTCAGATCCTGCCCCTCTGTCTCTCCAATCTCCGCTGCACTGCGCAATGTGGGTCAGCACTCCCCGCGCAGATCCCCGGGGCTGGCTACTTCGCAGGGTGTACTTCCACTCCCTCCCGGCTCTGAATCCTCTCCTCCCGGCAGTGCGCTGGGGTGGGGGAGGGCTCGGGTCCCGCCGGGTCGCGGCTCCGTATCTTACCCGCCTCTTGGGGTGCCGAGTCCTCTCGGGTGTAGCTGCACGCTGTGCGCTTTCCTGTGTATTCTCGTCTCTCTTTTAGGAATGGATGTATTTTCTGTGTTTTCGTAGATAAATATAGTGTTGGGAGGAGATTTCTGCTGCCCTGCTCACACCGCCATCTTCCCGGAAGTCTAGATATATTTTTATTACTATATTTTATATTAATAAAAAGAATACAATTAATATATGATAAATGTTTATGACATATACAAGTAACTATGTAAAATATACTATAAATTTAAATTGCATACATATTTTAGAATAAGTAAAAATGCTCATTATTTTGTAGAGTGTGTTCCTTTTTTATTTTTTAAACTCATTTTGGCTTCTACTTGTCCTTTTTTCATTATACTAATTTTAGAATCAGCTTCTCAAATACTTCAAAAGTTTCTATGGAGTATCAATTGGTGTTTAACTAAATATAGATTCATTTAGGCAGAATTAACCATTTTTACAATATTCCCATTTGTGAACATGGTATTTCTCTACATTTATCCAGATTTGTTTTCTTTTCATAACAGTAATTCTCCAAAAGTACTTGGTTTAATCTACTCTTAGGTAGTTTATATATATTTTTTTATTCTAATGAACAGCATTCCTTTTAATATAATACATTTTCTGATGAATAAGAGAAGTTTTCATGTGTTTATCTTGTATCTAGAGAAGTTAGTGAACTCTCTTACTAGATCTGAATTTTGTTTGGAGATTCTCTTGAATTTTCTAATTGTACCCCCTCATATTACCTGTTAATAATAACAATTTCCCCTTACTGTTTCCATTCTTTAAATTTTTCAATTTGTTTAAATTGGTTCTTAAATATAGTTAATACATTGTTTAATAGAAGTTGTAATAAATATCACTGCTTTTTTCCTGATTATTAAAATTTCACCCTTTAGTATTATATTTACTATAATATTAGGTCACACAGTAGGGAAACTACTTAGTGTTACTAGTTTGCTCTCAGTTTTGAATGAAAATTAAAAGTTGAATTTTATTATTATTTTTTCTCTGTTGAGATAATTGTATGATCATATGATAGCTTGAAGTAGAAAATTAACACACTTCCTAAAATGAAAGCATCCTTTCATTATTGAGTAAAACCCTTTCCATCATAAAAGGTGCTTCATAACTTGATTTACTTATCTTTTAGTTAGGATTTTTGCATATGTGCTTCTAAGTTTAGCTAGTCTATAATTTTCTTTATTCTGTCATTGCCCAGTTTTAATACCAAGGTTTTTCAAGCATAAAAAATAAATCAGTTGGGAATACTTCTACTTCTTTCCCCATAATCTGGAACAGTTTGCATAAGAAATGAATTATTTATTAATTGAGGATGCTTTTCTGTGAGTAGATTTTTGATTAGTAATTCCATTACTCTATAATTATACCTCTCAGTCTTTATCAACATGAGTGTATTTTCATAATTTGCATCTTTTTGAAAAAATATGCAATTTATCTACATTTTCATGAAGTTCTTCATGGTATTTCTACTCTATAAATCTATTTTTACAGTCCCTAATAATTATTGTTTGCATCTTTGCTTTGTTTCTTAACCTGTAATGTTTCTAATTCAATTTATTTGTACTTTTCAAAGACTTCTTTTGGTTTCACTAGTATTTTCTATGTATTTTTTAGTTTCCTTTGCTTTTCTTCTTTTATCATCACACCCTCCCTTCCATCCTCTTTGAGCTTTCTTCATTTTTTGTGTGTCAATTTTTAAAAAATACAATTTTAGGTCATAAATATGTCTTCTGAAAACTTTAAATTCTATGTTAGCTGTAGTCCACAGGTTTTGATGCATTAGTTTGTGCAATTCTAAACATTTTACTATTTCCATTGTGATTCAGTCTTCATAATTCTAATTGTATGCATTTTGGCAAGAGAATTTGAGTTTGTTTAGACTTGTTTCATAGACAATACAGTCAATGTTCATAAACTATGTGTATTTAGTGAAAGTGTGCAGACTATAAATGTGGTCTTGTGTGTAAATGTTCATCTGTTAGATCACATTTTTTGTCATTCATGTACTCTGTTATGTCTCAGATAATTAAAATATTGTATTATATGTATAATACACATATCTGAATATATTTCAGGCATATATAATTACTAATAAATTTCTGACATGTATTTAGTCCCTATGATAGTGGGTTTACTGTTTTTTTCTTTTATTCTGTCATGTTTTCTTTATATTTTGCCTTGTTAAGTACATGCAAGTGAAGCATTATTACATCTTCCAAGTAAATTGTCCCTTTTTTCCTAAGAGTGATTTCTTGTAACTTAATTTATTATTAAATGACTACATTGGCTTTCTTATGGTTAGTATTTGCCAGTTGTCTTTTGTTTTATTCTTTTATTTTCAATATTTCTGAGTTATATTTAAATGTGTGTAAAAGAGATGGTATTCACCAAATTATGGATGTCATCTCTGTTTTTCCAGACTCACTTAGTTCAGTTGTGACCAGACCTGGTCAGTGAGCAATAATGACCTCTGGTGTGGTGGTCATGTTTCCTATGTAGAGGATATCGAGGCAATGTATTTCAAATTCATGGGAGAAACAACTATTTGTTTCTTTAAACCATTGAGATTGTAGAGTTAATTTATCACAGCATAGCCTAATCTGTTCTGACAAATTTTATAGCCTGATTACAACTGAATTTTTGTTGTTGTTTTTAATCTGAGAATCTGTCCCTCAATCTTTGGGATGAATTTGATACAAATTTGCTGCATTTGTCATTATATTTGGCCTTACTTCTTTACTATTGTATATGCTTTTTTTAACCGTATGTTTTCCTTGACTGTTTTTTCACTTTTCTACCTTTCTTTGGATTGTTAATGATTTATTCATCCATTTCCACATTCTATTTGCTTGGAAATTATTGTTTTCATTACTTCAGTGATTGGCCTTAAAATGTTAACCTGTCCACTTGTCTTAATATCTAAATTTAATTACTTTATCTCCCATCTAATGACTTCAAAGGATCTTAGAGATTTTTATTCCAATCACTCTCAAATTGTCTAGAGTTTTTATTCTAATTTTGTTATCACCTCACTAACTTAGTGATTGTGATTTTTTAAATTTGTAGTTGATCTGAAAAATTTTTTTAAAGTCTAAATTTATCAAATTCTAAACAATTTATCTGAAAATTTATAAGCAACTTCTTTGATAATCAGTATTTCTTGTATCTTGTTCCTTCAAGCTTTATTTGTTATCAAAGAGCATTCTTTTACTGACCTTTCTGTCAGAATCTGTGAGTAGTTAATGATTTTTCTTAAGTGCTTTTATCTGCATTAATCTTTAAAATTGTTTCTTTGGAACTTTAGAATTTTAGGCTAATGTTAATTTTTCCTCAGCCTTTTGAAGATCTTATTACATTCTCTTCTTATATTTTTGCTGAGAAATAAGCTGTTATAAAAATTTAATTCACTTGTAAATAATGAGTTTCTTTTCTTTAAAACTTTATCTTCCTTAAAACTTTAACCTGTGCTTTTTTAATAACCTTCATTTTTACCATAATTTATGTAGGTTTGGATTTATTTTTATTTATTAGAATCAGGACTTATTTTTGCTTTAATCCAAGTTTCTTGTCTTTCAGCTATTCTGGAAATATTTCAGTAATTGTTTCTCTGAATTTGTGTAACTACAATTAACTTTATTCTCTTCTATTGAAATTTCAGTGCAGCATAAGTTGGAATCTGTCATTGAAGCCTCTGTAATTTTTCTTCTGTATTGTCCACTCTCATCTTTCTCTTTTGCTTTATAGATAATATAGTCATTCCTAGTTTGTGTATTCTTGAGTCAAGCTTTATTTGACATTAAACTCAACAAGCTCTTAGTTTTATGAATAATATTTCTAATTTTGGTTTGTTTCCCCTTGAAACCCTCCTACTCTTTTTCTTTGGTGTCTTTGTTTATAGGATTCTATTCCTTCCTTTGTACCTTAAATCATTTCTTAAGTGCTTATTTTGTGGACACTACAGGTTGCTTTATTTCACAAGTTTTGTGTACTAAGTCTCCTGTTTATTATATCTCCTCTCTCACTCTCTCTTATCCTCACAGTGAAAATAATTTTTGGAGTTTATTTTCCCTTATTTTCTTTTTGTATGCTCCACGAGCCCTAGGTTGTGGAAGTAGATTATCAGAGTGATCTTTAGTTTATATCTGCCAGTGCCCTCAGAGATTTAATTGGTCCACTCTCAATTTTTATGTCAATTTCACAGGGATTTCTGCCCCAGTGGTATACTGTGCTTTTGAAATTTATCCATACAGATAGTGTCTTTGGATCTCAGTTTCTAAGCAGATACTTAAATAAATAGAATCTTAGTCAGACACAAAAATATAATGACTTTTCTGAGCCCTAGGGTATAATTTCTCTAATTGCTTTTTCATTAAGAGGGAAGAATCCCCCGGGTCCAAGTCTCATTTGGGGACTACATTTCCTACTCCGTGGCTTTTCTGGAACCAAGAACACATCCTCTGTGTAATAATAATTTGCCCTTTACACGTTGTGCTCCTTTTAGATCTCATTATTTCCCTCATCTCGTATGTTAGATCTCCCATTAAAGTTTACCTCTTGTGCTTTGATTTTCTAATTTCAAATTCTTGATACCTGGATATTTTCCTGTCTAGGTTTTTTCTTTTGTTTCACTGTTGTATTTTACTCAGCATTTTTAGGTGTTTGGAATGAGGTGGAAGTCTAAATTTCAACCCTCCATGTTGTGAGACTGGAATTCAATTTTTATATACATGTGTTTTTATTTTAATTTTTTGCACAGATTTATATGGATTATGAATTTATACTGCCATTTCCTATTAATAAGATTCTTATCATATTTGAAAAAATTAGTTTGCTTAGTATTTGTATTCTTTTAGATTTCCACCACAATCATCTGAACAAAATAGGTTTGTTATTTTTTCAGTAGCATTTAGCATTGGGTAATATATGGATTATTATTATTTTTTACTAAATTAAGTCATGTAGGACACAGATTTGCTATGTATATTTACATATATATTGCAATGATGTTTTACTAATACACTAATGGATCATTTAATGTTTAAATCATATAAGAAAATCAAATGAATAGTAGTTAAAGAGGGTTTGGGTGTCAAAAAAAACCCAAACATGTCAAATGTTAAGAACATTTCAAAGTAGTGTTTAAATGAATTCATTATAGGCCAGAGTATGGCTTTATGGCTCATAAACTGATTTTATGTTTTGCTGTTGAAGTCTCGATCAAACTCAGGTGCTGATTCTTGCTGTCCTAGCTCACAGAAACTGAAGTGGAAGTCCCGGACATTAGGTTGTTGATTCACAGTGCATAATGTGTCAGGCAGGATGAATGAGTTCTTGTTAGCCTGATCATTGTATTTTCCTCATATAGATAAATACACGAAAAGAAAAATTGTCAGATAGTTGTTGCACTATTTTGGAATACAACAAGAAGAGATATTGTTTAACAGTTTTTGCGGCTTTAATATTATCAGGGATTCATTACTTTTTATGTCAGTAACTTTTATAGGAATGTACCTATTCGATGGGCTTACACTCACATGCATGTAACATAGCCTCTCCCACACCGAGAATGATCACATTGTCAGTGCCTGTGTTTTCTCATTGGTTCTTCAGTATCTATGCTTCTCTTTAGCCAGATAATATTGCTTTGGGTTGACATCTGTTTCTGTGAGTTATGTTCCAGTGTTCAGCCAGGTTCTGGCCAAGTTTTGTTGACCTGAAGGGATTCTCTCTCAACGTGGTTGGCTGTGGAGCACAGCTGATGCTGTACCTTGTGTATTCTTTTTTTTATTTTGCTATTATTAATATACAATTACATGAGCAACATTATGGTTACTAGACTCCCCCTATTATCAAGTACCCACCACATACCCCTTTGCAGTCACTGTCCATCAGTGTATTAGGATGTTATAGAATCACTACTCGTCTTCTCTGTGTTATACTGCCTTCCCCATATCCCCCCATCACACCCCCACCCCTGCTACATTATGTGTGCTAATTGTAATACCCCTTTTTCCCCCTTATCCCTCCCTTCCCACCCATCTTCCCCAGCCCTTTCCCTTTGGTAACTGTTAGTCCATTCTTGGGTTCTGTGAGTCTGCTGCTGTTTTGTTCCTTCAGTTTCCTCTTTGTTCTTATACTCTACAGATGAGTGAAATCATTTGATACTTGTCTTTCTCTGCCTGGCTTATTTCACTGAGCATAATACCCTCTAGCTCCATCCATGTCATTGCAAGTGGACGGATTTGTGTTCTTCTTATTGCTGAATAATATTCCATTGTGTATATGGACCACCTCTTTTTTATCCATTCATCTACTGATGGACTCTTAGGTTGCTTCCTTTTCTTGGCTATTGTAAATAGTGCTGCGATAAACATAGGGGTGCATATGTCTTTTTCAAATTGGGCTGCTGCAGTCTTAGGGTAAATTGCTAGGAGGGGAATTCCTGGATCAAATGGTATTTCTATTTTGAGTTTTTTGAGGAACCTCCATACTGCTTTCCACAGTGGTTTTACTAATTTACATTCCCAACAGCAGTGTAGGAGGGTTCCCCTTTCTCCACATCCTCACCAACATTTGTTGTTGTTTCTGTTTTGGATGGTGGCCTTCCTAACTGGTGTAAGTTGATATCTCATTGTGGTTTTAATTTGCATTTCTCTGATGATTAGCGATTTGGATCATCTTTTCATGTGCCTGTTGGCATCTGAATTTCTCCTTTGGAGAAGTGTCTGTTGAGCTCCTCTGCCCATATTATAATTGGATTATTTGCTTTTTGTTTGTTGAGGTGCATGATCTCTTTATATAATTTGCATGTCAACCCTTATTGGATATGTCATTTATGAATATATTCTCCCATACTGTAGGTTGTCTTTTCATTCTACTGATGGTATCCTTTGCTGTACAGAGCTTTTTAGTTTGATACAGTCCCCATTTGTTCATTTTTGCTTTTGTTTCCCTTGCCCGGGGAGATATGTTCATGAAGAAGTTGCTCATGTTTATATCCTAGAGACTTTTGCCTATATTTTTTTCTAAGAGTTTTATGGTTTCATGACTTACATTCAGGTCTTTGATCCATTTTGAGTTTACTTTTGTGTATTGGGTTAGACAGTAATGCAGTTTCATTCTATTACATTTAGCTGTCCAGTTTTGCCAACACCAGCTGTTGAAGAGGCTGTCATTTCCCCATTGTATATCCATGACTCCTTTATTGTATATTAATTGACCATATATGCTTGGGTTTCTATCTGGGTTCTCTATTCTGTTCCACTGGTCTATGGGTCTATTCTTGTGCCAGAACCAAATTGTCTTGATTACAGTAGCTTTGTAGTAGAGCTTGAAGTCAGGGAGTGTAATTCCCCCTGCTTTATTCTTCCTTCTCAGGATTGCTTTGACTATTTGGAGTCTTTTGTGGTTCCATATGAATTTTAGAACTATTTGATCTAGTTCATTGAAGAATGCTGTAGGTATTTTGATAGGGATTGCATTGAATCTGTAGATTGTTTTAGGTAGGATGGCCATTTTGACAATATTTATTCTTCCTAGCCAAGAGCATGGGATGAATTTCCACTTATTAGTGTCCTCTTTAATTTCTCTTAAGAGTGTCTTGTAGTTTTTGGGGTATAGGTCTTTCACTTCCTTGGTTAGGTTTATTCCTAGGTACTTTATTATTTTTGATGCGATTGTGAATTGAATTGTTTTCCTGATTTCTCTTTCTGCTGGTTCATCGTTAGTGTATACGAATGCAACAGATTTCTGTGTATTAATTTTGTATCCCGCAACTTTGCTGAATTAAGATATTAGATCTAGTAGTTTTAGAGTGGATTCTCTAGGGTTTTTTCATGTACAATATCATGTCATCTGCAAACAGGGACAGTTTAGTTTCTTCCTTGCCAATCTGGATGCCTTTTAATTCTTTGTGTTGTCTGATTGCTGTGGCTAGGACCTCCAGAACCAGCTTGAATAACAGTGGGAAGTGGGCATCCTTGTCTTCTTCCCAATCTTAAAGGAAAAGCTTTCAGCTTCTTGCTGTTAAGTTATAATGTTGGCTGGGGTTTGTCATATATGGCCTTTATTATGTTGAGGTACTTGCCCTCTATACCCATTTTATTGAGAGTTTTTATCATGCATGGATGTTGAATTTTGTCAAATGCTTTTTCAGCATCTATGGAGATGATCATGCAGTTTTTATCCTTCTTTTTGTTCATGTAGTGAATGATGTTGATGGATTGTCGAATGTTGTTACCATCCTTGCATCCCTGGGATGAATCCCACTTGATCATGGTGTATGATCTTTTTGATGTTTTTTTGAATTCAGTCTGCTAATATTTTGTTGAGTATTTTTGTATCTGTGTTCATCAGGGATATTGGTCTGTAATTTTCTTTTTTTGTTGTGTCTTTGCCTGGTTTTGGTATTAGAGTGATGTTGGTCTTGTAGAATGAGTTTGGGAGTATTCCCTCCTCTTCTACTTTTTGGAAAACTTTAAGGAGGATGTATATTAGGTCTTCACTAAATGTTTTATAAAATTCAGCTGTGAAATCATATGGTTCAGGCGTTTTGTTCTTCAATAGTTTTTTGATTACCAATTTATTTTCTTTGCTGGTAATTGGTATATTCAGATATTCTGTTTCTTCCTGGGTCAGCCTTGGAAGGTTGTATTTTTCTAGAAAGTAGTCCTTTTCTTCTAGGTTATCCAGTTTGTTAGCATATAATTTTTCATAGTATTCTCTCATAATTCTTTGTATTTCTGTGGTGTCAGTAGTTATTTTTCCTTTCTCATTTCTGATTCTGTTTCTGTGTGTAGACTCTCTTTTTTTCTTGATCAGTCTGGCTAAGGGTTTATCTATTTTGTTTATTTCCTCAAAAAACCAGCTCCTGCTTTCATTGATCCTTTGTATTGTTTTATTCTTCTCAATTTTATTTACTTCTGCTTTAATCTTTATTATGTCTCCTTCTACTGACTTTGGGTCTCATTTGTTCTTCCTTTTCTAGTTTTATTAATTGCGAGTTTAGACTGTTCATTTGGGATTGTTCTTCTTTCCTGAGGTAAGCCTGTATTGCAATATATTTCCCTCTTAGCACAGCCTTCACTGCATCCCACAGATTTGTGGTGTTGAATTATTGTTGTCATTTGTCTCCATATATTGCTTGATCTCTGTTTTTATTTGGTCATTGACCCATTGATTATTTAGGATCATGTTATTAAACCTCAATGTGTTTGTGAGCTTTTTCATTTTCTTTTTGTGATTTATTTCTAGTTTCATAACTTTGTGATCTGAGCAGCTGGTTGTTAGGATCTCAATCTCTCTGAATTTACTGAGGTTCTTTTTGTTGCCTAATATATGAACTATTCTTGAAAATGTTCCATGTGCACTTGAGAAGAATGTGTATCCTGTTGCTTCTGGATGGAGGGTTCTGTAGATGTCCGTTAGGTCCATCAGTTCTAATATGTTGTCCAGTGCTTCCATCTTGTTACTTATTTTCTGTCTGGTTGATCTGTCCTTTGGAGTGAGTGGTGTGTTGAAGTCTCCTAAAATGAATGCATTGCATTCTATTTCCTGCTTTAATTCTTTTAGTATTTCTTTCACATATGTAGATGATACTGTGTTGGGTGCATAGATATTTATAACAGTTATATCCTCTTGTTGGACTGACCCTTCTATCATTATGTAATATCCTTCTTTTTCTCTTGTGAATTTCTTTGTTTTGAAATCTATTTTGTCTGATACAAATACTGCAACTCCTGGTTTTTTCTCACTGTTAGTTGCATGAAATATCTTTTTCCATCCCTTTATTCTCAGTCTGTGTATGTCTTTAGGTTTGAAGTGAGTCTCTTGTAGGCAGCATATAGATGGGTCTTGTTTTTATATCCATTCAGTAACTCTGCATCTTTTGATTGGTGCATTCAGACCATTTACATTTAGGGTGATTATCAATAGGTATGTACTTACTGCCATTATAGGCTTTAGATTCGTGGTTACCAAAGATTCAAGGGCAATTTCCTTACTATATAACAGTGTAATTTAACTTACTTCATATACTATTACAAACACAATCTAAATGTTCTTTTTTTTTCCTTCTTTTTCTTCCTCCTCCATTCTTTGTATGTTATGAATCATATTTTGTACTCTTTGCCTTCCGTTGGGTGACATTTATTGAGCCTTAAGAATACTTCCATCTGTAGGAGTCCCTCCAAAATACACTGTAGAGGTGGTTTATGGGAGGTAAATTCTCTCAGCTTTTGCTTATCTTAAAATTGTTTAATCCCTCCTTCAAATATAAATGAAAACCTTTCTAGGTAGAGTATTCTTGGTTCAAGTCCCTTCTGCTTCATTGCATTAAATATATCATGCCACTCCCTGTAAAGTTTCTTTTGAGAAGTCTGATGATAGCTTGATGGGTGTCCCTTTGTATGTGATCTTTTTTCTGTATTTAAGAGTCTGTCTTTATCCTTGATCTTTGCCATTTAATTATTATATATCTTGATGTTGTCTTCCTTGGGTCCCTTGTGTTGGGAGATCTGTGCATCTCTGTGGCCTGAGAGACTTTCTCTTTCCCCAGATTGGGGAAGTTTTCAGCAGTTACCTCCTCAATGACACTTTCTATCCCTTTTTCTCTCTTCTTCTTCTCGTACCACTGTAATGTGAATATTGTTCCGTTTGGATTGGTCACACAGTTCTCTCAATATTCTTTCATTCTTAGAGATCCTTTTTTCTCTCTATGCCTCAGCTTCTTTGTATTCCTCTTCTCTAATTTCGATTCTATTTACCATCTCTTCTACTACATCTAATCTGCTTTTAAATCCCTCCATTTTATGTTTAATTTCAGATATGGAATTTCTTATTGATTGAATCTCTGACTTAAATTTGTTCCTGAGTTCTTGAATATTTTTCTGTACCTCCATAAGCATGTTTATAATTTTTATTTTGAACTCTCTTTCAGGAAGATTGGTGAGTTCGGTTTCACTTGGCCCTCTCTCTGAGGTTTGTGAGGTTTTGGTCTGAACCATGTTCTTTTGATGTTTCATATTTCTGTGTGGTGCCCAGTAGTGCGCAGAAACTCCAGTCTCTGGAGCTGCTCAGCCCCTAGAGTGATGTTGGGGGTCGTAGGGGATTGGAGCTGGTGCCTGGGTGAGGAAAGATCTGTTTCCTGATTTCCATTTGCATTGCCTGTCTCCAGTGTCAGAGCCAGTGGGTCAAGCACACACGTGTAAACCTCTGTGCTTTGCGTCTCTAGCTCTTGTAGGCGGGGCCTCCCTCTAGGTGGTCTGACGTCTGCACAGTGACTGCGGATTGCGAGGAGGTGCCTGCAGACCAGTAGGAAGGCTTGGCAGGCTGTGTGTCACAGTGGGGAGCCTCTGAGCTGAGTAGGCAGCCAGGGGGATGGAGCACCTGAAGCTCCTCAACGTTCCCAACCAGCTGGGCAGAGCGCGCCCATACAACCTTGTCCAGCTCTCCCTTCTCCTATAGGCAAGCTCCATGCAAACCCCGTCCCTTCAGCAGCCCTCTCACTGTTAGGAAGCCTCTCAGACTCCCTGCCTTTCCTCTGACACAGAGCAGCCGAGTGTGTATCCCCTCCTCCACAAACGGCCAGAATGTAAATTTCTCAAGCACTCTGCCTGTCCCAGCTCCCCAACCTCCAGAGCACCACACATTATAGGATTCTGCTCACAAAGGAGATGTCCAGGGCTAGGTGTTCAGCAGTCACAGGCTTCCACCCACTCCCCTGCTCCGTTTCTCTTCCTACCGGCAGTGAGCTGGGGTGGGAGAATGGTTTGGGTCCCTCCAGATTAAGGCTTTCGCATGTTACCCTGTTTTGTGAGGTCTGCTCTTTTCGTGAGGTGTGTGTGCAGTCTGGTGCAGCCTTCTTTCCTGTTGCTGTTTTAGGGTTAGTTGTGTTAATTAACTATATTTTCATACTATTTGTGGTTTTTGGGAGGAGTTCTGTGTCTCACCACCCCCATGCCGCCATCTTGAATCTTCTCCTTATTTTCTTTCTTCTCTAAACTACACATCCTTTTAACCAAGTGAATGAATAAATGTTAGGGGCACGGATTCTGAGCTTCAAATAAAACCTTAAACAAAATCTGTGTGAAAACCAGTACTCAACAGGCTATAACTGTAAGTGGCTAACTTGTTCAGAGGAACATCTCACTGGGAGCATTCCCTTTTATTTATATCTTGAATGGAAAGTTTGTGTTTTCACAAAATGGATGCTTTCCAGTTAAAATTCCTTATCATTGTGCAGCTGAGCATCAGTGTGGGGCAACCATCCCAAGGCTCCATCCTCTTTGACTGGAATAGTATGATAAAGGATTCAGTCTTTTGAAGCCAGCATTATATAGAAATTATAAGACAGTAATCTAAGATGGGAGGATTTTTGTTTCTGTTTTTTGAATTTCTAGGGTACATTATGTCTGTCAGCTTGACAGATTTGAAGATCAAAGTTCTTTTTTTTAGGTATAGCATATATGCCAGAGCTAAGACATCTCCCCTGGCTTTTCATGCCTATGTGTACTAACTCTTAATAATAGCTGCCAATTCAGCAAGAGAGAAAGCAGTTAAGTACCCATGTTCATCCCTCATTCACTGAGCATGACAGGCAAGGTGACATTGTGATGATGCATTACTGACGATGGAGTCACAAGGAATTGAACAAACTAAGCATTATTATCCCAAGTAGCCAAAAGAACATTCTTCAAGAAAACAGTCAGATACTCTCAAATACTGAGAACCCTTTAGATTTGAAGTTAGAATTTCACTTCAGAAGTATAAATACTCCATATAAAGCTTAAAGGATTAGAATAATTCATTTTCTTATTAATGCAGTCTCTCCTTTTCTTTGCTTCTCATTTTTAAGGGCTTCTACCTTTATGGTATATTTGTTTTTTTTTAAACAGTACATCAAATTTTAATGGAAAATTATATTTTGTCTAATTAGTTTTTTAAGATTTAGCAACTGACAAAGATAATGCCTTCAGACTTTGGCTTCCTCATTTGAAACACTGAGAGGCTGAATTTTTCCTGACATGAACAACCAGCATTTTAAAATTTGGGTTGAGATGAAATAAAATTCAGGAGCTAAAGATAGTTGTTAAACAGAGTTTGGTAAAAAATGGACCTCCCCAGCTGGCCCGTCTCAACTTCTATGAAGATAGTTTTCACATGGTTAATTAGCAAACTTTTATTCAGTGCTTACCTGTGCCAGTTCCTGTGTTAGGTATTGAGGTTATCTAAGTGGTTCCTGCTTCCCGTGAGCTTACTGTATAGGTAGAGAGATGTACAAGTTTCTAGGATAGTAGCAAACTACAGACTGTTTAGAAAGAAGATGTTAACATGCTCTAACCTAGAAGAGGAGTCAGGTAATACTACCTACGAGTGGTGACAGTGGAGCTGAGTCTTACTGGATAAGAAGTTAACAATTTAAAGGGAAGGGGAAATTCAAATCCTAAAACAATCCTAAGACCATGAGGCAAGCACTAATGGAAAAAAAAATCTCATCTAAATAAAACTGTCTCACATAGCTCTTTTAGAACTGCATTCTGACTTGGAAAGAGCCCTTTTGTTTCCCATTATTTAAAAATCCAAACTGGCTTTGACCTGCAAGTATATAATGATGTAGTTGCTACTGGTTATGCACTTGTTCATTTGTGTTGCAATAAGTGTATTTTTGTATGTTTTCCTTCTTAGTATTGTCTTCCTAGACAAGGGAGGAGTTAATTTTATCTCACTCAGTATTTTCTAGGCCCTACTATGTATTATATCAAACCCGATCATCTATTTTTTTCTCCCCTGTACTGACTTGAATCCAGGGATTTTCTATTAATTTTGTCCACAGTTAGCTCTTAAATGTTGCTTCAAGGTAAAACTGTCTATATATTTAGATCTAGAATTTCCTAATGTCAAGGATAATATTTTAGCCAAATTATCCTGAAGAAAATTATACCCGTATTTCCATGGAAAGAAATTACTTTATTGAGATTTTACTGTCATAATGCACATGACAACAGCTCTTGGTCACTTGTGTTTATGAATAAAAGGAACCGTTTACATTTCATAGTATTGTCTATTCCTTCTCACATATCAGTTAAACAACTGCTTGCCTTCCATACAAAATCCAGTTGCTTTCATCATTTACAAAGCATATAGAACATATATCCCTTCTTATTCACAGATTAATTGGAAAAATGAAAGAAGCTGGTCAAACTTCAGAACCCCGAAAATATTAACACTTAAATTCAAAGACTGTCCATATTTTAAAATTTTCTGTTTGCAAATATTGTGTGGCACATAGAACTTTTAAAAACAAGATGACTTTTCTTCTTGTTTGTCTTCCCTTTTTTTTTGTTAAACACCATAGCATTTTAGGATAATGTGTGCTAGCTTGTTTGTGTAACAGTTCCTGACATGGATCTTTTCAAGCATAGTAACGAGTATGAATTGTGCTCGCCTAAAGGCTATGAAACCCAAAAACTGTGAAATGGAGTTCAAGCACAGCCCTTTACAGCTGGCAGAAGCTCAGCGCTAGTTTGGGGTAGTTTAGTCAGCTGTTTCAACAAATACTTTGAAAACTTTATCTACATATAAGCATTCTTTCATTGGGCTGTTGTGAGTATTGAAAAGTAACTTCATTTTTCCATCTATTATGCATTTCCTACTTTGTGAAAATAAAGACCACTCAATGACTATGGCTGCTAGTTTGACTGCCAATTGATATGTATGAATAATTGATATGCACTGGATTGACTATCTTTCTTTGCAAGTCCCTTTACATATTATCCCAAGAGTTTGGTTTAGGAAATGAGGTGGGTGTGAATCACATTTCAGAAGTCCAGTCTTAAAATTTATGCTTTCATAAATATTTTCTTCAAAATTTAATTCAACCACAGAAATAAGACAGAAAAGCAGAAAAGATCTACTCAAACTGTTATTGTACTGTATATTTCTGCTAGTCTTCTGATTTTCTGTTTGGAAAAGAAAGTTAATGGTCAAATGCCAGTTGAAAAACTATCATAATGAAAACTGACAAAATCCATTAGACTCACTTTCACCCAACAAACCTTTATTAAAGACATGCTTTTGACCCAAACACATTAGAATAGATGGAATCTCTCAAGGAAACAGTGTTGGGGAGCTTCTAGAGCCAAAGATTCAGACTGATTTCTTTTTTTTGAAGGGGGTTCCAAAAATTCTCTTCAATCTAAAATAGTGTTATAATTCCTTAAAAATCTATTGTGCTTTACGATTTACAAGACTTTTCACATATAACATCTTGTTCATTTCATAAGAAAGGACTTAGAAATGTCTGGTTACCAGTCCTGAATCTTCTGCTCACTGTCCATCTAACCTCAGGAATGTAACTGGACTTCTCCTGTCCCAATTTCAGTGGTACCTTCAACAATGGCTGCACATTCTAGTGGCTTCAGTTCTCTTTTAACAGTTACCTGAGGTAGCTTTCATCTAACGGCCCTGGATCTGGGTTTCCTTTCTATTGACCTCCAATCCTGGGTGGGGAGGAAGAGTGCTTTCTGCCTTTGCTAATTCCTGGGTTCCCTAAGTACTCCTGAGAGCTCTTCCTGCTTTTTCATTACCTTTCTAAACAATTCCCAAGTTTAAAGTCCCTCTATTTGAAATACCTAGACTGGTATTTATTTTCCTGGCTAGACTGATTGATATACCTCTACACATTCCCATTTCCTCCTCTGAAAATGGAGATAAAATTATCTACTTCAGAGGGCTATTTTGAGGATTACAGTTGTAAAATACCTGAATGCTGAAGTGGTGGGATAGAATAACAGACAAACCAGCAAGGGGGCATGAGGTGTTGTGGGTGGAGAGAAGCTAAGAATGGCTGATAGAAGGAAAGTAACATTTATGGAGTATTTCCTTTGTCCTAAAAACTCTAGCTTTGCAAAGTAATGAGCATTATTTTCATTTTTAGGATGAAGAAAATGAGGCTTGAAGATACTAAGCATAACACAATTAACATATACAATCAAAACCCAAGTCTATCCAGACTCTAGATTATTTGTTTTGTTCTGTTTTCTGTCTATCATGATGACACCTGTTGGAAAAGTTTAAGATATAAACTATCTATTAAACAGTGTTGAATTGGGCAGGCTGTATTTTCAGGGATGAGATCTCTAGTCATTGACAGAAGGCGGAATGAAATTTCTTAAATAGTCCTTCTGCTTTGTTTACATGAGTTGAAAAAAAATACTATTCATTTACAACACACATGCACTTTTTAGAAGGCTGGGATTCTAACCTGTCTTAGCACTGGGGTCTAGAAAGCATCTTATCTAATCTCCAATTATTTGCATATTTAGCCCTTTGTCAAGATGACCAAAATAAGTCATGAAATCAGAAATGTTTTGCTTTTAATCACCCATAACCTACATGTAAATGCCACCTTCAGTTACAATCTACTGTGCTTTATCCACAAGGTCTGGCAACCTGTCTCCTATCATCAAAAATCAGGTGGCAAAGCTCAGAAATTATTTGTGGAAAAATACAGATCTCAATAGGAACAAATAAGGGATATCTTAAAATAAATATTCCAGGTGGAAGTAAGACACTGTACCAGGTGTAAATTCCCACCTCAGTTTGTAAGTTTGTAAACTTTAAAAGGATGTGAAGTTTTGGTATGGTCAAAATAAGAATCTTTGAAATTTGTTAGACATTCCTTCATATTTTTGGCAGTTTTACTGACAATAAAATATAGTTTATGGGAAAATGATTTAATAGCATGACAGGATACATGCAAAGAACTTAAGAAACTCCTGACAGCTGTGGAGGGTGAGCCCGTATTTTGTGGAATGTAGTAGAAAAGACAGGTGAGCACAAACCTCATGTTTCCCACATGTGAGATACCTGGGAGGTCTAAATACTCTGTGGGAAGCAATGATTTAAGGAAGGAAAACTTTAACTAGATACACATAAATGAGGGAACCAATATTGATAAAATAAAAAGGAATCTCAAGGACTGTGGATCTCACTTCCAAGAGTTTTGTTCACATTCACTTAATTAATTTTTACTTTGTTCCTCTTTAAATGTTTTGTTTTTGCATTCATTTGCCTAGAGCCATACCACCCTGGATTGTGATCTACTTAGATGTTATAGACTGAGCAAAGCTTAGTCCCAAGTTAGGTTGTGAGGGAAAAAAGACCACCTAGGAGAGTTGTGTGTGTGATCACTTAACTCTAGAATTACTGAAGCTATAAGAAATTCATGAAATAATAGGATTCTTAAGTTAGAACCTAAAAAAAAAAAGACTGAAATTGAAATAGGAAAAATTAGAACATAGTTTTATGACTTTTGATGGTTATGCTTGTATTATTTTTTTCAAGCTTTCATTTAGTGTTATTACAGGCAACTATTTGATTGAGGAAATAAAGATGTAACATTTATTGATAGATACTAGATGGGCAGCACTAGGCTATGTAACTTGCATGACTACCTCACTTTCTCTCACTACAACCCTCTGAAAGATGCACTGTTTTCGCCCCTATTTTGCACATGAGGAAACTGAGGCTCAAGGTTGCTAAGTATATTAATAGAGCTTGAAGAAGATAAGGGACAAAGTGTAGGACTGGTGAATAAGAGCTTATGAAATAGTGCCAGAGTTAAAAAATTTTTAGGAATCTAACGATTTAAAGATATTTTAAAAGTTAACTTTTAGGCTGCAGGATTATGCTAAAATGAAGCCATTTTGGGGGTAAAATAGATCTCAAACCTTTGGAACTCTTTGAAGAAATGTGGCAGCTTTTTAATGATAAAGTAATAGAGACCCCAGGATTTATGCCTATCTCCAATTTGTCTAAAAGTCCTCCCACAATTTCAACATGTTACCAGCACTGACTGTGAATGAGTGTGGCTATGAAAATACATAAAGTGCGGCTGTGCCATTAATCAGGTACGATCTTTCAAAGTATAAATTTCAGTGATCAGTGGCAAGTCTCATCGTGATGACTTGGGGACTAAACCCATAGATCAGCCTGACAGAGACAAATAAGTAAATAAGGACGTGATAGTCTGCTAGAGGTGGGAGCTACTTGTTAGATTTCGAGACATGTCATTTGTGAAAGATGGTGGATAATTTGAAAGTTGATGTGTCCCTTATCTGTGATGCATTATGCTTATAGGTGGAATTTCATGTCATTTCTTGCAGATTTTATTTATTTTTGTTTGAAACCAAAAACATCAGCATTTATGTAATTATTATTCAAACATATGTTATTTCTGCCTGAGTTTCAAATGGATTAAAATTAAAAGCAATAAAAAAGTCTATACCCATTTTTTTTCTTGTGGGTTTATACTTAGAGATTCAGTGAGAAATATTAGGTTTAGTTCTTAAAAAATATGCTTTCCCTGACAATGTCATACTAGTGATAACTGATACTTGAGATATTTAATAACAATATGAACAAAATATATATTTTAATTTTCATTATCATTATACTTGCAAGTCATCTTTTTTTACTAATTGTCACCATACGAAGTTACTACAGTATTATTGACTATTTTGCCTATGTTGTCCTTTTCATCCCTGTGACTTATTTATTTTATTATTGAAAGTTTGTATCCCTTTATCCCCTTCACCCATTTCACCTGTCTCCCCTTCTTTTCCCTTCTGGCAACCACCAGTTTGTTTCCTGTATTTATGGATCTTTTTCTTTCTTTTTTGTTTACTTGTTTGGATTCCACACATAAGCATTCCACATATAATCATATGGTATTCGTCTTTGACTTATTTCACTTTTTATAATACCCTCTAAGTTCATCCATGTTGTCGCAAATGGCAAGATTTCATTCTTTTTTATGGTTGATTAATATTCCATGGTATATATACCACATTGTCTTTGTAAGTCTTATAGATATTCAAATATAAAATCTTAAAAACCTATTTCTGGAAAAGCAACAATATAATCTGATACATATTAGGTGTCTTCTTCATGATATTCAGTATTACTGAGAGTATCAGTGTTTGTTTAGGAAAAACAGAAGCCACTCTGTGTGCCCTTGATAGTATGCAAAATTAGAAGCATCCGTAGTTGTGGGATGCCAGGGAAGGGAAAGGCAGAAAACTGTCACTGATTTGCTTAGCCTGTAAAAGGGAAGTTGTGGATCTCAGGAGCTTGTGTAGGAGCTGCCACAGAACTTGAGTACCTCTAGGAGGTGCCAAATGACTCTCAGCAGCTGCACTGAAATGAATGATTCTCAAGAAGCCTCATCAGCCATCTCAGCTGCCTAGAACACCTAAGTGGATACTTTGCAGAACTTCATCCTGAAGTTCCTGAAACTTCACATCTGGTATCTGCTCATGTGTCTAGCTAGATCTGCCTCTAATTAATACTTTTTTCTTCCCTTTCATTTTCCAAAGCTCACATAAGTAAATTTCAGTGGTAGAATCTAACCCTACAGGAAACCATATAGGAAAAGGGATTCTGGGAAGTATGATACTGGTCTCTTCTGCAATGCAGAGAAGACCATTGAAGGTGGGATGTTAGTGATATTGACTTGACAGCAGTTAATGCAGCACAGTTGGAACATATTTCATCTCAGTATCCCATGGCAATCTTTTACCCATATCTAAGCTTCTGAGCACCATCCTCACCACCAAAAACAAATGATGATTTTTAACATGACACCTATAAACACATATCCCTCATATGAATGAAGACATCACCACCTTCTTTCAAACAAGGGAAGATGCAAAGTCCCATGTCACCATCCTCATCTCTAAGTGATGTTCATTGCTTCCCTAGTCTAGTCAAATCCCTCTTTTACATCCTGCAACTTACAGACCAAATTGAGCACACCCTATGTTAGAAAGTTGGGCAGTCAACTTGTCTTCATACTGATCAGGATGTCTATAACTGGACCTGATGAAGACATATCAGCCATTATGTGGAGATTCTGGACTTTGAGCTTCAAACTGTGACCACATGGGTTGTTTCCTTTGGAGTTGGTGAGTGTATTTGCATGCATGAAGGAGACTGAACCACATATTTTGTAATCAAAAAGCAGGTTTTTTGGTCATTAGAACTTATCAAATACTTCTGGTCTACATGAGCAAGTGGTGAGATTCCTTTTCTCCTCTGCTTGGCCATGTGACTTTTTTAAACAATTAAATGTGAACAGAAATAATGTATCTGTTATCTGTAAAAGTAAGTGTAAGCTTTGCCATGCTGTCTCTTCCCCATAGCCACTGGCAGTGTTACAGACACCGGCTATTCCATGAGCCTGGAATTTAGAATTAGGATGATGAGTAACAGAACCTCTACCTAAGTTCTGATGGGCATAAAATGTGTAGAAAAAACACATTATGCCCAGGATAGTGATTACTGACAACAGTATTATAAATATCAAACTTGCTAAGAGACTAAATCTTTGTTATTCCCACCATAAAAACATGATGGAGGTGCTAGCTAATGCTACAGTGGAAATCACATTACAATATATAAGTATATTAAATCAACATATTGTGTACCTTAAACTTACCTAATGTATGTCAAATATATTTCAATTAAAAAATGCATAAAAAACCTTTACTGTTTTAAGCAGCTGAGACTTGGAGGTTGTTTACCACTGTAGCCTAACATACTCCATTCTGAACAATATATCCAACATTAAATATGAAAATACATTATCAGGTTTTAAGGTCCAAAACTTCTCAGATACTGGAAAATGATCTTTAACATTTAATGCAACATAGAAAATAGGATATTGAACTGTTTTAATGTATTTTTGATTATATCAAGGTTTATTATATAGGATACAACTTTTCATAAAATTTCATCACATTCTGGATTTTGGGCACAGACAGTTACAGTTCACCATGGTGATGGTTTGTCTGCATACTATTTGGAAGTACTACTGATCAGCAGTTTTCTTTCTAGAGGCTTATGAGGATGATCTAAGTCCATTAGTAGGCATTTGCCTATCCCTGTTCCAGGTTTTTTTAGGTATAGCTTACTTACTTCTCAAAAAATATATATATCTTGAAAAATTGATACCATTGCAAAAGATTCCAAAGTGTTCTTGATTCTTCAGAATTGGGATGTTTAAGTAAGATTAATGTACCGACTTACCACTGGGGAGTGTATTGCAATAAATAAATGAGGAGATGACCAGAAGAGTCAGTCTCCATTCTTAATAGCTGAGTTACTTGGCTTAACTACTTGTTTTGATTTATAATTTTAGCTTATTGAGAATAATAACTACCTCATAAATTTTTTGTGAGGCTTAATCAGTGTCAGGCATAGTAGTTGCTCAGTATATATGTTGGGTTTTTAATATCTTTCAAAATTTTATCCTGAATATGCACTTCAGGTGCTTTGGATCAGAGAGAAATTTCTTAGTAATTACTTGATAGTGAATAAAATGTGACTGTCTCCCTTGCCCCACAGCTTATCTTCAGAGCAATGTGATGAGAGTCAAAGGGAATTGTTCCCATGTGAGTAGCTGGACAGCCCATAGGCAAAGGATGAGGAAAAATTATTTTTCTCTGCTTGTATAGATAAGGAGGTAGTTGCCCTGCTCCAGTACTGAAAGGCGCTCCTTGGAAATGTAATGGGCCTTAATCCTAACTTTCATTTGGTATTATCATCGACTAAATACTTTGATCTCTTTATATGCATATATTTATATCAATTGAATTTTGGAATATATGTCAATTTTTCAAAAAGAATGTGGCTGATTTCCCAATGTTCTCCAGTAATATACTGAAAGCCTTCAATCACCTAAATTCAGTGTCACCAGTTTTTTCTTCTAACAATCCTGTTAACTCTGCTCTTTGGCAGAATTAAAAAAAAAATGTCAACAGCTGACCGTGCCCAGAAGGCAGTGGCAAGTGGCCAAGGCACAGGACAGCAGCTCTAAGAGGCTTTTTTCTAAAGCTAACTAGAAAGTCATGGATCATGAGAAACCCTTTTCTAGACAATGTGAAATGAAACAGGAAAATACACTCCAATTACTGTCCTACATAAATATCCAAAGAGAACAAAGAGCATCAGTCAGGAGGCTATTGTCTCCCTAATTATGTTCCAAATTGGAAATGGCAACTTGTTTTCTTCCTCACATAATCGTTCTCTAAATAAATTGTCTTCTTCCTCTGTCTGCTGCTCTCTTGAGGATTTGGTTATTTAGGTATAAAGAAGAACTTGGGGTTGTGAAAAGCATGGGTTATGAGCCAGCTCTCTGCCTAAGAGAGAAAATGAAAATGATGGCTGGGGTTATGATGTATGTAAAATCAGATACGTTTTAGCAATTCATCTGTTGTGATTTGGGTACTATGGAAGCCTTTGATGAATTTTACATATATGTCTTCTGACTGTTAGAATACTGGCTTAGCACACTGTAATGAATAGCTCTGCTTCCAGGAAATCACATATGGGATTTTTGATAATACCTGTATCTTAAATTATCTTGGTAGCTCTTCAACATAAGAATTTATGTGAGGGGACTTTAAGAACATTCACATTAATCTATCTTTACCATCAATTTATGTTTTCTTTCTACATAATTTTTTTATCTTTTGCATATTATTATTTTTTTAAGGTATCATTAATATACGCTCTTATGAAGGTTTCACAAGAAAAACAATGTGGTTATTACATTCATCCTTATTATCGAGCCTCCCCCATACCCCATTGCAGGGACTGTCCATCAGTGTAGTAAGATGCCACAGAGTCCCTATTTGTCTTCCCTGTGACCCCACACACACCATGTGCACCAATCATGATACCCCACAATTCCCTTCTTCCTCCCTCCTCCGCCCGCCCTCCCCGTCCCCTCCCCTTTGGTAACCACTAGTCCCTTCTTGGAGTCTGTGAGTCTGCTGCTATTTTGATCCTTCGGTTTTGCTTTGTTGTTATACTCCACAAATAAGGGAAATCATTTGGTACTTGTCTTTCTTTGCCTGACTTATTTCACTGAGCATAATATGCTCTAGCGCCATCCATGTTGTTGCAAATGGTAGGATTTGTTTCTTTCTTATGGCTGAATAGTATTCCATTGTGTATATGTACCACCTCTTCTTTATCCATTCATCTACTGATGGACACTTAGGTTGCCTCCATATCTTGGCTGTTATAAATAGTGCTGCGATAAACGTAGGGGTGCATATGTCTTTTTGAATCTGAGAAGTTATTTTCTTTGGGTAAATTCAGTGTAGGAGGGTTCCCCTTTCTCCTCGGCATCATTTGTTGTTCCTAGCCTTTTCTGTGTTGGCCTCCTAACTGGTGTGAGGTGATATCTCATTGTGGTTTTAATTTGCATTTCCCTGATAATTAGCGATGTGGAGCATCTTTTCATGTGCTTGTGGGCCATCTGAATTTCTTCTTTGGAGATTTGTCTGTTCAAATCCTCTTCCCATTTTTTAATAGGGTTATTTGCTTTTTGGGGGGTGACACATGTGAGTTCTTTATACATTTTGGATGTTAACCCCTTGTCAGATATGTCATTTACAAATATATTCTCACATACTGTAGGATGCCTTTTTGTTCTGCTTATGGTGTCCAGAAGCTTTTTAGCATGATGTAGTCCCATTTGTTCATTTTTGCTTTTGTTTCCCTTGCCCAAGGAAATGCGTTCAGGAAAAAGTTGCTTATGTTTATATTCAAGAGATTTTTGCCTATGTTTTCTTCTTAGAGTTTTATGGTTTCATGACTTACATTCAGGTCTTTGATCCATTTTGAGTTTACTTTTGTGTATGGGGTTAAGACAGTAATACAGTTTCATTCTCTTGCATGTAGCTGTCCAGTTTTGCTGACACCAGTTGTTGAAGAAGCTGTCATTTCCCCATTGTATATCCATGGTTCCTTTATCATATATTAATTGACCATTTTGCTTGGGTTTGTATTTGGGCTCTCTATTCTGTTCCATTGATCTATGGGTCTGTTCTTGTCCAGCACCAAATTGTCTTGATTACTGTAGCTTTGTAGTAGAGCTTGAAGTTGGGAAGCGTAATCCCCCCCAGTGTTATTCTTCCTTCTCAGGATTGCTTTGGCTATTCGGGGTCTTTTGTGGTCCCATGTGAATTTTAGAACGATTTGTTCTAGTTTGTTGAAGGATACTGTTGGTATTTTGATAGGGATTGTATTGAATCTGTAGATTGCTTTAGGCATGATGGCTATTTTGACAATATTAATTCTTCCTATCCTTGAGCACTCTACATAATTTTTTATAAAGGAATTATGTTAGCTTCAGAAGGTTTTCAGAATTCATCCCTGAAATTTGATGCTCAAGTACTTATTTTTTTCCTTAGTGACTTTCTTTCTTTAATTATGAAGTACTTCTATGATTTTTTAAAAAGAATACTACTGTGTTTAAGCTTTGTCAGTAAAATATCATTTCAATTATAAAGTGAAAAATTCAGGAGTGGAAATTGCATGGACAATCTATCCTAAGTTTGTTTATTTGTTAGTATTTAAGTCCTATATGTACAGAATATGACTTTATTCTTAAAAATGTTTATCAACTATTATTAGGTTCTGTGATTATGGCCATGATAATGAAACCTTTCTTATGGTCCTAAGCTAATTTCTTCTGAATCAAACTTGAAGTATTTTTCATTTTCTAGGAATGTAAACTGTTCATGGATTTTGATATATAGATACATCCTTAGGAAGGTTTGTTTACTTTGTTGTCTAAATATTCCTTAAATCTATATCAGTAGTTATTGGTATATAGTCCTGGTAGATTTTTATCTTCATAATATCCTGTCTTTCACTATGAATAATAACACACATAGTATTTTGACAAAGTGAAATTACAAAAACTAAAGACATATCATAAAACACTAAGAAGTAAAAGTTTGAGACACCTTTAAATGAAAGTTACAGAAGCTTAATTCTCATATAATTATTAGTGTATCAATGTCATTTTCCTGGGAGGTAAATGTAGCATGGAATATATTGTAATAAAAATTTATTTGGTCTTAACATGATATTGTCAAATAGAAGAATACAAATAGTAAATATGTTATGAGTTGAAATTATTTTCTAATTACTTTGGTTTCTTTTTTTTAAATGTATTTCTCTCTTTTTTTAATAGTATTGCTGACTTCTACACTTGATTGATCACAGTGGCATTCGGCAGATTTCCTTTCCTGTTAAAACATTTGTGAAAGTATAAAAGCTAACTTTTACATTTTTTGTGCTGGTTGGAGAGAATTTCCTGTGTTAAGTATGCTTTTTTTTTCCCCCTGCACATATATAGTCAGAGACAAAGAAAAACTGCTGTTGGTTTAGTGGTGTAACTCTGTTCAATGGATTTGCCAGTGAGGTCTACAGAGAAGAAATAATTTGAGAATAATAATATTAGTTTCTAGCAATCTTATTTTCTCTCCTTTAATGTTTAGCCAACCAGAATGAAGAATTCTAGGGGAGATAGAAGATAAGCTATTGTCTTTGCACAGACTTTGTGCCCCACATAGAAGAAAAAAGAGCTCATCAAATGGTAAATATGAATTAGGTTTCAACGTTTAACAACTGAAAAAAAACCTAAATAATTAGCGAAATCACCTTCTAATTTGTCTCCTTCCTTCCCTCTTTTGGTTTTATCCTGGAATCTAGCTTCATTCCTCCAAATTTAGACATTTTTTCCCTTTTCTTTTTCTTTTTCCTTTTTAAATGAACTCCATCTCTCTAAGTACTCATTTTTCTTCAAGTCCAGAGTGACTATTTGTGTTTCTGAGCAATCTGTGATACTTTTTGTGGTAAAATTCTCTAGGTTTTAATTCACGACTCATAAATGAGAATGGATTGTTAAAAATAAATGACAAGAATGATTATTTGTTTTGAATTTGGCAAAATAAAACTGTAGGTGACGTAGTGGAAAGTAAGGGGCAGGGTTATAAAGCACCATTTTTGCTCATAGGTGTTCTAAGTGTTTCAGAACGGGTTATATATAATACATTTTAAAATGAGATGGGGTGCATGAGAAACCTTGATCAGGTAGTGATGGGCAACAGAGATGAAGTTCTTCCTTCATTTCCCAGCTCAGATAAAACAGATTATCCTATGTGGTCCCATATATAATGACTAATATAGATAAGGCATGACATTTTTATCCGAAATTTTTTATCTTTACACCTGGTTAAATTTTTTAGGTATCATGTCAGGTTCACCTTAAACAGTAACAACGGTAACAAAACAAATGGGCATCTTCTTTCACTGTTAAATATAATGAAACTCATTTGTCTAACAGTTGGAGTGGGACTGTGTTAGGAACTAGGGCACTATCTAAAATTTAATAACAATGGGTAAAACACAAATAGGCCCTAACAACTACTGTATTGGTTGTTGACAGTTAATAAATGCCTCTTGAATTTCTCTGTAGCCTAATTTTATTCATATAGGGTAATACATAAATTTCTTCCTTCTTATCCATATGGATACTTAAGGCCAAATATTCATGGAAACAATAGATAATTAGGGATTTTGTTTTAAGTTATGTTATGCCCATAAACACCATAATGTCTGATAATGGAAATGTGTCTTAAAAGTCTTAGTAAATAACTATTGTGTTATGTAATTGAAAAAAAGAATCTTCATAAAAAACAGGTCCTGTGAATTAATGCTAGATTTAGCTTCACTGGAGAATATGCAGATTCAGATGAATAGATCCGACAGTACAGTGTTCAGTTCTTCACTAAAATATACTTTTATGTAACATTTTAAATAATCAAGGCACACTCATATGGAACTCTTTTCTGGTTTTCTTCACAGTGTATAGTGTGATAGGTATGTATACTTCTGATAAAAATGCAGGAACCTTAAAGCTTTTGCTCACTAACCCTATCAGTGGCTGTGCTATTCAGAAGTCATGAGCCCTGACTGTGTTGAAGATTTTCTTTAAAGATCTATTCTGATGTACTTTGGGATAAAAATGTTTTGGTTTATGAATCTGATTTTTGTGTTCAGAAAATGGTATCTATGCTGAGGGTTTTATGATAGCAACCAGTAGTGATAAATCCTGGTAAGCTGATAATCTTTTTTTTGCTGTTAACAGTCAGGGTGGTTTTGACCTTTAGGTTTGTATGAAATGTCCTTTTTCCAAATATATTCCTTAATGACTATAATGAAAAATGTATACAGTTGTGTATGTGTGCAATGTGTGTGTAAGAGAGAGACAAACATGAATGGTGTTACATTCTCAAGAATAAGTTATGGAGTAAATATCAAATTCATTCCATGTCCAGAATATGGAAAAACGTGGGACAGACCAGACTACTGCTTATACAGTGTCACATATGCTAAGGATTAGTCACTAACAGTTGGAAAATTAAAACAATGGCTTTTGTGCTTAATGTTATCTGGACAGTTTACAAATTTTTATGGATGGCTTCAGATTCATTCATATTTCATTTCAGAAGAGAGCATTGCGATTTGTTTTTGTTTTTGTTTTTTTTGTCGAGTCACCTAGATTTGAAAGGAGTTTGTGTAGAATGTAGTCTTTAGTTCATCTGGAAAATACATTTCAGCTTTCAAATAAGTAACAAATTAACCAAGATTTGAATAATTTATGTTATTGTGAGTCTTTCTAAACTACACTGGAAATGATATATAGTGTCTGAAGCATGTATGGCATCACTTGTTATATAAAACTAATAGGATGGAAAATTACTTTGAGAAGAAAGTGAGTTCCATATTAGATAATTGGCCCTTTTTATATAAAATTATTCAACAACTAAATGATAGTTGAGGAATTCAGCATTTATGGTCCTGAAATAATATGTCTTTATATAAATATCTTTATATTTAAAGAGATATATTCTATGTAAGTGGAATACATTACATGGTGGCAGGAAACATATATTTCAGAATTTTAAAAAATCATATTTCATTGGGCATCCCACATTGAATCCACAATATTTTAATTTTTAATATCATTTTTCTTCCTAGTTTTATGAAAAATAATATTTTTCTCCAACACTAATTTTATTCTGAAATATTTACAAGTTCAAGGAAGATAGAAATTTTGAAATATTTAGGCAAAACATTTTAGAAAAGTGGACGTTCCTTGATTATTATTTTGTGCCTCCCTAAAACAATTGTTAAATTATTAATAAATGTATGAATTCTACCTTTATTGTATGTATATTTACATCTGTCCTGCTATACTGGAATTTTTATTCAAGCCAATTATTGGACAATTAGTTGTCAATAAATTTGCTTGCAAAATGGGTTGCAGTAAGATTATAGTAAAATCTAGAGAATTTGGGCAAAAGCATGAGGAGCCTCCCTCCCTCCCTCTTCTCATTGTCCAGAGTTGATTAAGAAGTACTGACCAACAGTTTTTAAAGGTAATCAACAAAATATTGACTTAATTAATCCCCAAATGAAGTACTTAAACTCTGTACCTAACCAGTTCAGCATCTTCCTTTCACATGTCTGGTTTTACTATTAGTTGATGAAACCTTCTAGACCATACTTTCATTAATTTCTTCTCTCTTTTGTTAGCTAAAGTTTATATTACCTTGGCCAACCTACTTGTTCTTTATTTCATTCCTCTTCTCAAATCTCCCTGGGTTTCTGCTGATTGTTACTTTTCATTTCCCTTAAATACCATCCCTCCTCCAGAATGACCTTGGTTTATTTTGTCCTGGGTACTGCTTAAGCCTGGAATATGAATGTGTAAGCCAGTATTTTCTGTCTGATTTTCATCTATCCTAAGTCTGTATATCAATAACAGATCCTAGTTATCCAGTTCTTGGAATGAAGAACTTCCACTGTCCTTTCCAAATGCTGTGAATGGAAGTATTCATAAATACCCGGTGAACACTAGAATAATCCTAGTAATGGCAAAAATAAACAGTTAATATATGTTTATTCTTTTTTTAAATTTTGGTATCATCGATGTACAATCATTTGAACATTATGGTTACTAAACCCACTATTATCAAGTCCCCACCACATACCCCATTACAGTCACTGTCCATCAGCGTAGTAAGATGCTATAGAATCATTACTTGTCTTCTCTGTAAATACTGCCTTTCCCGTGTCCCCCCACTACATTACCTGTGTTAATCGTAATGCCCCCTTTCCCCCCTTATCTCCCCCTTACCACCTATCCTTCCCAGTCCCCTTCCCTTTGGTAACTGTTAGTCCATTCTTGTGTTCTGTGAGTCTGCTGCTGTTTTGTTCCTTCAGTTTTTTCTTTGTTCTTATACTCCACATATGAGTGAAATCATTTGATACTTGTCTTTCTCTGCCTGGCTAATTTCACTGATCATAATACCCTCTAGCTCCATCCATGTTGTTGCAAATGGTAGGATTTGTTTTCTTCTTATGGCGGCTGAATAATATTCCATTGTGTATATATACCACATCTTCTTTATCCACTCATCTGTGGATGGACACTTAGGTTGCTTCCATTTCTTGGCTATTGTAAATAGTGCTGCGATAAACATAGGGGTGCATCTGTCTTTTTCAAATTGGGCTGCTGCATTCTTAGGGTAAATTCCTAGGAGGGGAATTCCTGGGTCAAATGGTATTTCTATTTTGAGTCTTTTGAGGAACCTCCATACTGCTTTCCACAATGGTTGAACTAGTTTACATTCCCACCAGCAGTGTAGGAGGGTTCCCCTTTCTCCACATCCTCGCCAACACTTGTTGTTGTTTCTCTTTTGGATGATGGCCATCCTAACTGGTGTGAGGTGATATCTCATTGTGGTTTTAATTTGCATTTATTTGATGATTAGCGATGTGGAGCATCTTTTCATGTGCCTGTTGGCCATCTGAATTTCTTCTTTGGAGAAGTGTGTGTTCACCTCCTCTGCCCATTTTTTAATTGGCTTATTTGCTGTTTATTTGTTGAGATGCGTGAGCTCTTTTTATATTTTGGATGTCAATCTCTTATCGGATATGTCATTTATGAATATATTCTCCTATATTGTAGGATGTCTTTTTGTTTTACTGATGGTGTCCTTTGCTGTACAGAAGCTTTTTAGTTTGATATAGTCCCACTTGTTCATTTTTGCTTTTGTTTCCCCTGCCCAGGGAGATATGTTCATGAAGTTGATAATGATTATGTCCAGGAGATTTTTGCCTATATTTTTTTCTAAAAGTTTTATGGTTTCATGACTTACATTCAGGTCTTTGATCTACCTTGAGTTTACTTTTGTGTATAGGGTTAGACAGTAATCCAGTTTCATTCACTTCCATGTAGCTGTCCAGTTTTGCCAAGACCAGCTGTTGAAGAGGCTGTCATCTCCCCATTGTATATCCATGGCTCCTTTATCGTATATTAATTGACCATATATGCTTGGGTTTATATCTGGGCTCTGTATTCTGTTCCACTGGTCTGTTCTTGTGCCGGTACCAAATTGTCTTGATTACTGTGGCTTTGTAGTAGAGCTTGAAGTCAGGGAGCATAATTCCCCCTGCTTTATTCTTCCTTCTCAGGGTAGAATTAATATTGTCAAAATGGCCATCCTGCCAAAAGCAATCTACAGATTCAATGCAATCCTTATCAAAATACCTACAGCATTCTTCAATGAACTACAGCAAATAGTTCTAAAATTCATATGGAACGACAAAATACCCCGAATAGCCAATTCTATCCTGCAACTCTGCTGAATTCAGATATTAGATCTAGTAGTTTTGGAGTGGATTCTTCAGGGATTTTTATGTACAATATCATGTCATTTGCAAACAGGGACAGTTTGACTGCTTCCTTGCCAGTCTGGATGCCTTTTATTTCTTTGTGTTGTCTAATTGCCGTGGCTAGGATCTCCAGAACTATGTTGAATAAAAGTGGGGAGAGTGGCATCCTTTTCTTGTTCTTGATCTTTAAGAAAAAGCTTTCAGCTTCTTGCTATTAAGTATAATGTTGGCTGTGGGTTTGTTTTGTATGGCCTTTATTATGTTGAGGTACTTGCCCTCTATACCCATTTTGTTGAGTTTTTATCATGAAAGTATATTGAATTTTGTCGAATGCTTTTTCAGTATGTATGGAGATGATGATGTGGTTTTTGTCCTTTTTGTTGATATAGTGGATGATGTTGATGGATTTTCGAATGTTGTACCATCCTTGCATCCCACTTGATCATGATGGATGATCTTTTTGATGTATTTTTGAATTCCGTTTGCTAATATTTTGTTGTGTATTTTTTCATTTCATCAGGGATATTGGTCTGTCATTTTCTTTTTTTGTGGTGTCTTTGCCTGGTGTTGGTATTAGAGTGATGATGGTCTTGTCGAATTAGTTTGGGAGTATTCCCTCCTCTTCTACTTTTTGGAAAACTTTAAGGAGGATGGGTATTAGGTCTTCACTAAATGTTTGATTAAACTCAGCAGTGAAACCATCTGGTGGAGGGGTTTTCTTCTTAGGTTGTTTTTTGATTATCAATTCAGTTTCTTTGCTGGTAATTGGTCTATTCAGATTTTCTGTTTCTTCTTGGGTCAGTCTTGGAAAGTTGTATTTTTCTAGAAAATTGTCCATTTCTTCTAGGTTATCCAGTTTGTTAGCATATAATTTTTCATAGTATTCTCTCATAATTCTTTGTATTTCTGTGGTTTCTGTACTGATTTTTCCTTTCTCATTTCTAATTCTGTTTATGTGTGTAGACTCTCTTTTTTTCTTGATAAGTCTGGCTAAAGGTTTACCTATTTTGTTTATTTTCTCAGAGAACCAGCTCTTGCTTTCATTGATTCATTCTTTTGTTTTATTCTTCTCAATTTTATTTATTTCTGCTATAATCCTTCTTATGTCCCTCCTTCTACTGACTTTGGGCCTCATTTATTCTTCCTTTTCTAGTTTCATTAATTGTCAGTTTAGACGGTTCATTTGGGATTGTTCTTTCCTGAGGTTGGCCTGTATTGCAGTATATTTCCCCCTAGGCATAGCCTTTACTACGTCCCACAGATTTTGTGGTGTTGAATTATTGTTGTCATTTGTCTCCATATATTGCTTGATCTCTGTTTTTATTTGGTCATGAATCCACTGATTATTTAGGAGAATGTTATTAAGCCTCCAAGTGTTTGTGAGTTTTTTTGTTTTCTTTGTGTAATTTATTTCTAGTTTCATACCTTTGTGATCTGAGTAGCTGGTGGGTACAATTTAAATCTTTTTGAATTCAGTAAGGTTCTTTATGTGGCCTAGTATATGATCTATTCTTGAAAATGTTCCATGTGCACTTGAGAAGAATGTATATCCTGTTGCTTTTGAATTGAGTGTTCTGTAGATGCTGTTAGGTCCATCTGTTCTAATATGTTGTTCAGTGCCGCTGCCTCTTTTGTTATTTTCTCTCTGGTTGATCTGTCTTTTGGAGTGAGTGGTGTGTTGAAGTCTCCTAAAATGAATATATTGCATCCTATTTCCCTCTTTTATTCTGTTAGTATTTGGTTCACATATGTAGGTGATCCTGTGTTGGGTGCATAGATATTTATAATAGTTATATCCTCTTCTTGGACTGACCCTTTTATCATTATGTAATATCTTTCTTTGTCTCTTGTGACTTTCTTTGCTTTTAGGTCTATTTTGTCTGATACAAGTACTGCAACTCCTGCTTTTTTCTCACTGTTAGTTGTGTGAAGTATCTTTTCCCATCCCTTTACTTTCAGTCTGTGTATATCTTTGGGTTTGAAGTGAGTCTCTTGTAGGCAGCATAAAGATGGGTCTTGTTTTTTTATCCATTGAGTAACTGTATGTCTTTTGATTGGTGCATTCAAACCATTTACATTTCAGGTGATTATCGATAGGTATGTACTTATTGCCATTGCAGGCTTTAGATTCATGGTTACCAAAGGTTCAATGATAATTCCCTTACTATATAACAGTCTAATTTAACTCACTTCGTATACTATTACAAACACAACCTAAAGGTTTTTTTTTCTTCCTTTTTCTTCCTACTCCATTCTTTGTATGTTATGAATCATATTCTGTATTCTTTGTCTAGCCCTTGGGTTACTTCTATTTAGCCTTAGGAATACTTCCATCTATAGGAGTCCCTCCAAAATGCACTGTAGAGGTGGTTTGTGGGAGGTAAATTCTCTCAGCTTTTGCTTATCTGAAAATTGTTTAACCCTCCTTCAAATTTTATTGATAACCTTGCTGGGTAGAGTATTCTTGGTTCAAGGCCCTTCTGCTTCATTGCATTAAATATATCATGCCACTCCCTTATGGCCTGTAAGGTTTCTGTTGAGAAGTCTGATGATAACCTGATGGGTTTTCCTTTTTGTATGTGATCTTTTTTCTCTCCCTAACTGCTTTTAAAAGTCTGTCTTTATCCTTGATCTTTGCCATTTTAATTATTATGTCTTGATGTTGTCTTCTTTGGGTCCCTTGTGTTGGGAGATCTGTGCATCTCCATGGCTTGAGGGACTATCTCCTTCTCCAGATTGGGGAAGTTTTCAGCAGTTACCTCCTCAATGACATTTTCTACCCCTTTTCCTTTCTTTTCTTCTTCTGGTACCCCTATAATGCAAATATTGTTCCATTTGGATTGGTCACACATTTCTCTCAATAGTCTTTCATTCTTAGACGTTCTTTTTTTCTCTCTGTGCCAAAACTTCATTACATTCCTCTTCTCTAATTTCCATTCCATTTACCATCTTTTCTACTACATCTAATCTGCTTTTAAATCCCTCCATTGTGTGTTTTATTTCAGATATGGAACTTCTTAATGATTGAACCTCTAACTTAAATTCGTTCCTGAGTTCTTGCATATTTTTATGTACCTCCATAAGCATGTTTATAATTTTTATTTTGAACGCTCTTTCAGGAAGATTGGTGAGTTCAGTTTCATTTGGCCGTTTTCTGCTGTTTGTGAGGTTTTGATCTGAACCACGTTCTTTTGACATTTCATATATCTGTGTGGTGCCCTCTGTTGCCAAGTAGCTCCAGTCTCTGGAGCTGCTCAGCCCCCAGGGTGAGATTGGGGTCATAAGGGAGTGGAGCTGGTGCCTGTGAGGAGGAAAGAGCTGTTTCCTGATTCCCGCCTGTGGTGCCTGTCTCCAGTGTCAGAGCCAGTGGGCCAAGCATACAGGTGTAAGCCTCTGTGCTTTGCTTCTCTAGCTGTTGCAGGCGGAGCCTCCCTCTTGTTGTCCTGGCGCCAGCACAGTGACTGCCAGTTTGCGAACCAGTGCCTGCAGGCTGGGAGGAAGGAAGGTGCAGCAGGCTGTGTGTCACAGTGAGGGGCCTCGGAACTGAGTACGCAGCCAGGGGGATGGAGCACCTGAAGCTCCTCAAAGTTCCCAACCATCTGGGCAGAGCACACCCAGATAACCTTGTCCAGCTCTCCCTTCTCCTGCATAGCCAGCTTCGTGCAGATCCCGCCCCTTCAGCAGCCCTTTCACTGCTACAATGCCTCTCAGACAGCCTGCTCTTCCTCTGACACAGAGCGGCTGGATATGGATCCCCTCCTCCACAAATGCCTGAAATGTCAGTCTCTCAAACAGTCTGCCTGTCCGAGGTCCCCAATGTCCAGAGCACCACACAATATAGGCTTCTGTTCACAATGCAGATCTCCAGGGCTAGGCAGTCAGCATTCCCAAGCTTCCACCCCCTCCCCACTCCGTTTCTCTTCCTCCTGCTCTTGAGCTGGCTTGGGGGAAGGGCTTGGGTTCCTCCAGATTAAGGCTTTCGTACGTTACCCTGTTTCGTGAGGTCTGGTTTGTTCGTGAGGTCTGTGTGCAGTCTGGTTCAGCCTTCTTTCTTCTTGCTGTTTTAGAGTTAGTTGTATTAATTAACTATATTTTTGTACTGCTTTTGGTTTTGGGAGTAGTTCTTCATGTCACCTCTCACGCTACCATCTTGTATCTCCTATATGTTTACTTTTATGCCAAATCTAAACCAGTGATTTACAGTATTTGCTCAAATGATTCTCCCATCCAATTATAAAGTAGATGATACAGTTATCTCTAATTTACAGCCCAGGAAACTAAGACCCAGCTAGGAATAAGCAGAGGCAGTGTTTGAACCATTGTTCTCCAGAAGCCGCATACCTCTGTAGGAAGGACCTCTGCTCTATAGAGGCAGGATATTTGGTAAAAAAAAAAAAAAGAAAAAAAAGGAAAGATTGAGACCTCCAAACGTGCATACTGTCTATAATAATCAACAAAATATTGACCACATCTAAATTCATGCTTCATTAAACAAATACAGATCACCTCCTATGTCTCAGGCACTATTGTTGGTATTGTGGTAATTAGAGAACATAACTGACAAAGTCATGAGTTTATGATGCTTGCAATCTCATTGAAGGGGCAGATGATAAACACTAATACAATATATATGTTATATATGGCAGAAATAAATTTTATTAAGAAAGTAAACAGGGTAAAGGGAAAGAGTATAATTGTGCAGGGAATAACATTCTTCCTGTTTGTCCTCTTTTATTCTATAAGGTGACGTTTAAATAGAGACCAAAATAAAATGAGGGAGTAAGTTAAGAAAATATCTGGGGAGAGAGAATTCCAGGTTGAAAAAGTAATAGATGCAAAGAACTTGATTAGAAACACACTGCTTCATGTTTGTAAGGATACATAAGCAAGGAGGACCTTCAGGATATACTAAAATGAGCAAGGAAGAAGAGTATCAGAAGGGGTCTAGGAAGGACAGGGACAAAGGTCCTATAGAACCTTGTACGTCTTAGCAAGCTTTTCAGAATTTACTTGGATGGAGCCACAGGAATCTTTTGAATAGATTTATTGAATTATCTGACTGCTGTATGGAGAATCAAATTTAGGGTGAGAAAAATCTACAGGAAAGTATTATAATTATCCAAGTGAAAAATGCTGGTGGCTTAGAATGAAGTGGTGATGGAATTAGTAAATATATATATTTATATGTGTGTGCACGTGTGTATACCTACAGACACATACACATTTGTGTACATAGCAACTTTTTTTGAAATGTAGTATGCATACATAAAAGCCCATATATCATAGGTGTACAGATGGATGGATTTTTACTGGACACATTAGTGTTAACTAGTTCTCATATCAAGAAACAAAACATTAGAGCCCTAGAAGTCTCCTCATGCTTTATTCTAACCATCACCCATGCCACCCATGGCAAGTATAAGTATTGTTCTTCTAAAATAAAGATTAGCAAACTCTCAAAAATCAGATACTAAATATTGTAGGTTTTAAGGACTACATGTAGTTTTCAACACATACTATTCTTTCCAATTATTTTGACAGTTTTCCTATGTGTATGATTCTGTGTTGGAAATGATACATGCCATTACAATTTTGAGAACCTTGACATTCAGTCCTACTTTCCAAAGAATATGCAATTTTGAGTCTACAGTCTTTGAACTCCAATTTACAAGCCTTCAGACATGGCATCTTTTGATCCAGACTTTGGATTTGTTCCAAAAAGAAATGTTATGTGTCATCATGTATATAATGTGACTCTGTGACTCAGGACAATTCAATGAAGATAAAACTATCAAAGTAATGAGAGATCAAATGCTTTACAATCCAAATGCTATTCAAATACTGCTCTTATCTTTGTGGAGTAAAGCAACAGTTTCACTTAGTTTAGATTGCTCAGATTCCACAGTAGTCACTTGGAGAACCAGATGTCTTTAATGTCTTGCCAGAGGCTGTTGAATTCCAGGACAGTCTTTATCTAATCCAGAAGTATACTTTCCTTTCCTCAGAACCAATATTTTAAAAGAAAAGGAAGGCCTGGTTCCCAAGACAGTTTTGGATACTTAGAGGGATTCCCTAGAGACATTGCATAGCCCTTCATTGGGGATATCTTAACCATGCCTGCAATATATATTTGCTACTCTTTTTTTACCTTGCAAATAATCTGATTCCAAGAATTTATGAGGCCAATAACATTATTATCAGAGGCCCCTAAAACTACACTCAGGTTCAAAAATTTGCTGGAAGAGCTCAGGAAACTGAGAAATATGCTCTTGGTTATGGTTTATTACAGTGAAGGGATACAGATTAAAATCAGCAAAAGTGAAAGGTACATAGGGCAGAGTCCAGGATAGACTAGGTGGAAGCCTCTGGTTGACCTTTCCTAGTGGAGTATCATACCACCTAATTCTTTCAGCAACTGTATGTGACAACATGTATGAGTGTTTCCAACCAAAGAAGCTCACCCAAGAGTTGGTGCTCAGGATTTTATTTGGGGTGTCATGTAGGCACAGAGTGTCCAATATGGTGTCTAGGTCCTCCAAAGGTCCAACTAATACCATGTGACTCAAGGCCTCACCATAAATTATATTGTTAGAGTAAACTATCTGGCATGGCCCAATGTCCCAGACAAATGAATACACTCCTGTGAGGCACAAAACTCCAAAGGCTTAGAGGTTATCTTCCAAGAGCCAGTCAATGACCAAACCTTCTTTTGGAATGTCCAGGTTTTAAACACCCTAGACCTGATGAGTCAGTCTTTCCCTGCATATGCATATTTTATCACTCAAAGTAAGAGATCCAAATTTTGTACACTGTATCTGTATATTTCCCAAAGAGGACAGTTCAAATTTGAGGATATAATTTTATCTCACATATGAAAACTGTTTTTCCCCCTTCTGGATGAAATTCACTTACCTTCTATCTACCTCTACCAAGTTTTATACTAATGAAATGTTTTGTTATTGCTGTATCACTCAACATTTGAAGATACTAAAAAGTGGTATCAGATTTTGCTAGGCAAAGCACAACCACGAAATGTTCATGGAAATAAGACCAAGCATTTATTCCTTCCTCAAACATCTGTGAAGTGGTTGTAATCCTTCTGCATCTGTGAGTCAGTACAGTTCTGCTCCATGTGTCTCATTTAGTGTACCCAACTGGTGGGCATGCAGCTAACTGGGGTTTGTTCTTCTCATGGTTATGACAATGAGAAGCACAAGAGGACAAGCATAATTGCCTAGTCACATTTTTAAATCATTGGCCAAAGCAAGTCACCTAGCCAATGTCATGTGAAACAGGGAAGTACATGCCACTTACTATGATGTTATGATAAAGGAATGGATGAATCATAATACTACAGGGGAGAGAATTGGGACTATTTTCCACCTGCCACATAGTCTATGGTATAAATGAAAGATACAGAATAGCTTTCAGACTCTGGCTTGGTGACTTATTTCTTCGTGGATCTAGGTATAGTTATTCAGCCTCTTCATTACTTGGTTTTTCCATCTGTGGGAAGGAAATAAAAATAGAGTTTTGTTGTTTGGATTAAAGATAACATGGGAAGTGCCAAGCTCAGGGGCCTGACAACAGGTGCACAACAAATATGATTATTATAATATTGATGAAGACCCATTGTTTCTACCTTAGAAACACTAATGATAATAATAGCTGATATTTATTGTTTGTTGTATACATGGTATTATCCTAAGTGCTTAACATAACAGGTAGATTCTCTCTTTCTCACCATTCTCTAGGTGAAGCTGAGAAAAGTTAAGAAACATGTCCAAAGTTAACTCTCATTGTGTCTCGGTCTACCTCAAAACCAAGTGATTCGAATCAATATTTATTTAGATCATGATTTTATGGGTCAACAATTAAGAATGGGCTCAGCTAGATGGTTTTTCTGGTCTTATCCAGGTTCAGGCATGTGTCTGTAGTCAGTTGGATGGCTGGCTAGAGGTACCTTAGTATAGGATGACCTCACCTATGTTGGCTCATCATTCTGTGGGATTTTTCATCCTCTGGCCTGAGGTCCTGGGCTTGTTTGTCTAGTGGCTGGGCAGGCTTCCAAGAGAGTGGAAAACTAAGCTTGCTTGAGGCCTAGGCTTCTCACTGGTGAGTCATCAGTTGTATTTCATTCCTGGGCAACGCAAGTCACAAGGTCAGCTTGTATTCAAGATAATGGAATTGACTCCAACTCTTAGAGAGAAAAGCTGCACAGTCACATTACAAAGAACATAGTTACAAGGAGGAATGAGTGATAATGACCAATTTTAGAATCTGTCACAGTCTGCCTTCTGGCTATAATTTTCACGTTCCTCTCCATGGGAAATATACTCCTTTTCTGGAGATCCCCAAAAGTCATGCCATGGAACTATGACATCAGGCTTGAATTCTAGAATGTTATTATGTAAAGCCTAGATAAAACTCATCCATCAAATGGGGATTTCCTTGATCCAGAGATTCATGAAGTGAAGCTGTCTACCCACAAACATCCAGCATACACTGTTGATTCAGGGACAGAATAAGTTACATAAATACTACCATTCTAAAAGAGAAAAAAAGGGGTGGTATATAGCAGTCATTGGTTGGTCCACAGCAATTTTAAAATCCAGGAGGGAAAATGCCAGGCTCCCTTATCTTGGAGTAGTAAATAGTCATCGATTCAGGTGAGGTTATGCTCTTTGGGAATGGTTTCCCTGTTGGTTCTTCTGGCTTCTGGCTCTCCCCAAAGGGTCTTGACTCTACCCTCTAGGACATCTTTCCTTTCAGTTTCCTTACTAGCTCTTTGAAAAATTTTCTCGGCATGCTTCCTGATCACACAAATTTGGAAGTCCAGAGGCCTTATTGCAGTATGAGTGATATCATTATCTTTTTTTTTTATTAAGGTATCATTGATATACACTCTTATGAAGGTTTCACATGAAAAACATTTTGGTTACCGCATTCACCCATATTATCAAGTCCCCCCCATACCCCACTGAAGTCACTGTCCATCAGTGTAGGAAAATGCCACAGTCACTACTTGTCTTCTCTGTGCTACACTGTCATCCCCGTGACCCCCCCACACTATGTGTACCAACCATAATACCTCTCAATTCCCTTCTCCCTCCATCTGCACACATCCTCCCCCACACCTCCCCTTAGGTAACCGCTAGTCCCTTCTTGGAGTCTGTGAGTCTGTGAGTCTGTTGCTGTTTTGTTCCTTCAATTTTGCTTCATTGTTACACTCCACAAATGAGGGAAATCATTTGGTACTTGTGTTTCTATGCCTGGCTTATTTCACTGATCATAATACCCTCTAGCTCCATCCATGTTGTTGCAAATGGTAGGATTTGTTTCTTTCTCATGGCTGAAAGTATTCCATCGTGTATATGTACCACATCTTTTTTATCCATTAATCTATTGATGGACACATAGGTTGCTTCCATGTATTGGCTCTTGTAAATAGTGCTGCAGTAAACACAGGGGTGCATATGTCTCTTTGAATCTGAGATCTTGCTTTCTTTGGGCACATTCCTAGGATTGGAACTCCTGGGTCAAATGGTATTTCTATATTTAGTTTTTTGAGGAACCTTCATATTGCTTACCACAATGGTTGAAATAATTTACATTCCCACCAGTAGTGCAGGAGGGTTCCCCTTTCTCCACATCCTCGCCAGCATTTGTTGTTCTAGTCTTTTCTTTGTTGGCCATCCTAACTGGTGTGAGATGATATCTCATTGTGGTTTTACTTTGCATTTCCCTGATAATTAGCGATGTGGAGCATCTTTTCATGTGCTTGTGGGCCATCTGAATATCTTCTTTGGAGAAGTGTCTGATCATATCCTCTGCCCATTTTTTAATAGGGTTATTTGCTTTTTGGGGGGTGACATGTGTGAGTTCTTTATATATTCTGGATGTTAACCCCTTGTCGGATATGTCATTTACAAATATGTTCTTACATACTACAGGATGCCTTTTTATTCTGCTTATAGTGTCCTTTGCTATAAAGAAGCTTTTTAGCATGATGTTAGTCCCATTTGTTTATTTTTGCTTTTGTTTCCCTTGCCCAAGGAGATGTGTTCAGGAAAAAGTTGCTCATGTTTATATTCAAGAGATTTTTGCCTATGTTTTCTTCTTAGAGTTTTATGGTTTCATGACTTACATTCAGGTCTTTGATCCATTTTGAGTTTACTTTTGTGTATGGAGTTAGACAATAATCCAGTTTCATTCTCTTGCATGTAGCTGTCCAGTTTTGGCAACACCAGCTGTTGAAGAGGCTGTCATTTCCCCATTGTATATCCATGGCTCCTTTATCATATATTAATTGACCAGATATGCTTGGGTTTATATCTCGGCTCTCTATTCTGTTCTATTGATGTATGGATCTGTTCTTGTCTGGTACCAAATTGTCTTGATTACTGTGGCTTTGTAGTAGAGCTTGAAGTTGGGGAGCATAATCACCCCAGTGTTATTCTTCCTTCTCAGGATTGCTTTGGCAATTCAGGGTCTTCTGTGGTTCCATACGAATTTTAGAACTGTTTGCTGTGGTTCATTGAAGAATGTCATTGGTATTTTGATAGGAACTGCATTGAATCTATAGATTGCTTTAGGTACGATGGCCATTTTGACAATATTAATTCTTCCTATCCATGAGCACTGGACATATTTCCATTTATTGGTGACTTCTTTAATTTCTCTCATGAGGTTCTTGTAGTTTTCAGGGTATAGGTCTTTCACTTTTTCCTGTTTTTTATTCTTTTTGATGCAGTTGTGAATGGAATTGTTGTCCTGATTTCTCTTTCTGCTAGTTCATCATTAGTATATAGGAATGCAATAGATTTCTGTGTATTGATTTTGTATCCTGCAAATTTGCTGAATTCAGTTATTAGTTCTAATAGTTTGGAGTGGATTCTTTAGGTTTCTCTATGTATAATATCATGCCATCTGCAAACAGGGACAGTTTAACTTCTTCCTTACAAATCTGGATGCCTTTTATTTCTTTGTGTTGTCTGATTGCTGTGGCTAGGACCTCTAGAACTATGTTGAATAAAAGTGGGGAAATAGGCATCCTTGTCTTGTTCCTGATCTTAAAGGAAAAGCTTTCAGCTTATCACTGTTAAGTATGATGTTTGCTGTGGGTTTGTCATATATGGCCTTTACTATGTTGAGGTACTTGCCCACTGTACCCATTTTATTGAGAGTTTTTATCATGAATGGATATTGAATTTTTTCAAATGCTTTTTCAGCATCTTTTTTTAAGTTTATTTTGATATCATTAATCTACAATTAAATGAGCAATATTATGGTGATTATACTACCCCCTTCATCAAGTCCCCCCCACCAACCCCATTAAAGTCACTGTCCATCTGCATAGTGAGATGCTATAGAGTCACTACTTGTCTTCTCTGGGTTGTACAGCCCTCCTCGTGCCCCCCCAAACATTACATCTGTTAATCGTAATGCTGTTTTCCCCCTTGTCCCTCCCTTCCCACCCATCCTTCCCAGTCCCTTTCCCTTTGGTAACTATTAGTCCATTCTTGGGTTCTGTGAGTCTGCTGCTGTTTTGTTCCTTCAGTTTTTTTCTTAGTTCTTATACTCCACATATGAGTGAAATCATTTGGTACTTGTCTTTTTCGGCTTGGCTTATTTCACTGAGCATAATACCGTCTAGCTCCATCCATGTTGTTGCAAATGGTAGGATTTGTTTTCTTCTTATGGCTGAATAATATTCCATTGTGTATATGTACCACCTCTTCTTTATCCATTCATCTACTGATGGACACTTAGGTTGCTTCCATTTCTTGGCTATTGTAAATAGTGCTGTGATAAACATAGAGGTGCATATGTCTTTTTCAAACTGGGCTGCTGCATTCTTAGGGTAAATTCCTAGGAGTGGAATTCTGGGTCAAATGGTATTTCTATTTTGAGTTTTTTGAGGAACCTCCATACTGCTTTCCACAATGGTTGAACTAATTTGCAGTCCCACCAGCAGTGTAGGAGGGTTCCCTTTTCTCCACATCCTCGCCAACATTTGTTGTTGTTTGTGTTTTGGATGTTGGCTATCCTCACTGGTGTGAGGTGATATCTCATTGTGGTTTTAATCTGCATTTCTCTGATTATTAACGATGTGGAGCATCTTTTCATGTGCCTGTTGGCCATCTGAATTTCTTCTTTGGAGAAGTGTCTATTCATGTCCTCTGCCCATTTCTTAATTGGACTATTTGCTTTTTGTTTGTTGAGGTCCGTGAGTTCTTTATATATTTTGGATGTCAACCCCTTATCGGATACATCATTTATAAATATATTCTCCCATACTGTAGGGTGTCTTTTTGTTCTACTGATGGTGTCCTTTGCTCTACAGAAGCTTTTCAGCTTGATATAGTCCCACTTGTTCATTTTTGCTTTTGTTTCCCTTGCCCAGGGAGATATGTTCATGAAGAAGTCGCTCATGTTTATGTCCAAGAGATTTTTGCCTATATTTTTTTCTAAGAGTTTTATGGTTTCATGACTTACATTCAGGTCTTTGATCTACCGTGAGTTTACCTTTGTGTATGGAGTTAGACAGTAGTCCAGTTTCATTCTCTTACATGTAGCTGTCCAGTTTTTCCAACACCAGCTGCTGAAGAGGCCGTCATCTCCCCAATGTATATCCAGGGCTCCCTTATCAAATATTAATTGACTGTATATGTTTGGGTTGATATTTGGATTTTCTATTCTATTCCACTGGTCTGTGGGTCTGTTTTTGTGCCAATACCAAATTGTCTTGATTACTGTGGCTTTGTAGTAGAGCGTGTAGTCAGGGAGCATAATTCCCCCTGTTTTATTCCTCCTTCTTAGGATTGCTTTGGCTATTCGGGGTCTTTTTTGGTGCCATATGAATTTTAGAATTATTTGTTTGAGTTCATTGAAGAAAGCTGTTGGTATTTTGATAGGGATTGCATTGAATCTGTAGATTGCTTTAGGTAGTATAGCCATTTGACAATATTTATTCTTCCTAGCCAAGAGCATGGGATGCATTTCCATTTGTTAGTGTCCTCTTTAATTTCTCTTAGGAGTGTCTTGTAGTTTTCAGAGTACAGGTCTTTCACTTCCTTCGTTAGGTTTATTCCTAGGTATTTTATTCTTTTTGATGCAATTGTGAATGGAATTGTTTTTCTGATTTCTCTTTCTGTTAGTTCATCGTTAGTGTATAGGAAAGCAACAGATTTGTGTGTGTTAATTTTGTATCCTGCAACTTTGCTGAATTCAGATATTAGTTCTAGCAGTTTTGGAGTGGAGTCTTTAGGGTTTTTTATGTACAGTATCATGTCATCTGCAAATAGTGACAATTTGACTTCTTTTTTACCAATGTGGATGCCTTGTATGTCTTTGTTTTGTCTGATTGCCGTGGCTAGGACCTCCAGTACTATGTTGAATAACAGTGGAGAGAGTGGGCATCCCTGTCTTGTTCTCAATCTTAGATGAAAAGCTTTTAGCTTCTCGCTGTTAAGTATGATGTTAGCTGTGGGTTTGTCATATATGGCCTTTATGACGTTGAGGTACTTGCCCTCTGTACCCATTTTGTTGAGGGTTTTTATCATGAATGGATGTTGAATTTTGTCAAATGCTATTTCTGCATCTATGGAGATGATCATGTGGTTTTTGTCATTTTTGTTGATGTGGTGTATAATGTTTATAGATTTTCTAATATTGTACCATCATTTCATCTCTAGAGTAAATCCTACTTGATCATGGTGGATGATCCTTTTAGTGTATTTTTCAATTCGATTTGTTAATATTTTGTTGAGTATTTTTGCATCTGTGTTCATCAGGGATATTGGTCTGTATTTGTTTATTTCTGGTGTCTTGTCAGGTTTTGGTATTAGAGTGATGCTTGCCTCATAGAATGAGTTTGGAAGTATTTTCTCCTCTTCTGATTTTTGGAAAACTTTAAGGAGGATGGGTATTAGGTCTTTAGTAAATATTTGGTAATATTCAGTGGTGAAACCACCTGGCCCAGGGATTTTGTTCTTGCATAGTTTTTTTGATTAGTAGTTCAATTTTGTTGCTGGCAATTGGTCTGTTCAGATTCTCTTTTTCTTCTTGGGTCAGCCTTGGAAGGTTGTATTTTTCTAGAAAGTTGTCCATTTCTTCTAGGTTATCTAGTTTGTTAGCATATAATTTTTAATGGTATTCTCTAATAATTATTTGTATTTCTGTGGTGTTTGTAGTGATTTTTCCTTTCTCATTTCTGATTCTGTTTATATGTGTAGACTCTCTCTTTTTTTTATTTTGGTAAGTCTGCCTAGGGGCTTATCTATTTTATTTATTTTCTCAAAGAACCAGCTCTTGCTTTCATTGATTCTTTCTATTGTTTTATTCTTCTCAATTTTATTTATTTCTGCTCTGATCTTTATTATGTCCCTCATTCTAGTGACTTCGGGCCTCATTTGTTCTTCTTTTTCTAGTTTCATTAATTATGTGTTTAGACTGTTCATTTGGGATTGTTTTTCTTTCTGACGTATGCCTGTATTGCAGTATACTTCCCTCTTAGCACGGTCTTCGCTGCATCACACAGATTTTGCAGTGTTGAATTATTGTTGTCCTTTGTCTCCATGTATTGCTTGATCTCTGTTTTTATTTGGTCATTGATCCATTGATTATTTAGGAGCATGTTGTTAAGACTCCACGTGTTTATAGGATTTTTTGTTTACTTTGTATAATTTATTTCTAGTTTCATACCTTTGTGGTCTGAGAATCTGGTTGGTACAATTTCAAACTTTTGAATTACTGAAGCTCTTTTTGTAGCCTTGTATGGGATCTATTCTTGAAAATGTTCCATGTACACTTGAGAAGAATGTGTATCCTGCTGCTTTTGGGTGGAGTGTTCTGTAGATGTCTGTTGGGTCCATCTGTTCTAATGTGTTGTTCACTGCCTCTGTCTCCTTACTTGTTTTCTGTCTGGTTGATCTGTCCTTTGAAGTGAGTGGTGTATTGAGTTCCCCTAAAATGAATGCATTGCTTTCTTTTCCCCCCTTTAACTCAGTATTTGTTTCAAATAGGTAGGTGCTTTATGGTGGGGGAATAGATATTTATAATGGTTATATCCTCTTGTTGGTTTGACCCCTTTATCATCATGTAATGTCCTTCTTTCTCTCTTGTAATTTTCTTTGTTTTGAAGTCTATTTTGTCTGATACAAGTACTGCAACTCCTGCCTTTATTCCCTATTAGTTGCATGAAATATGTTTTTCTATTCTTTCACTTTTGGTTTGTGTATGTCTTTGGGTTTGAAGTGAATCTCTTGTAGGCAGTATACAGATGGATCTTGTTTTTTATCCATTTAGTGACTCTACGTCTTTTGATTGGTGCATTCAGACCATTTACATTTAGGGTGATTATCAATACATATGTACTTACTGCCACCGCAGGCTTTAGATTTGTGATTACCAAATGTTCAAGGATAACTTCCTTACTATGTAAGAGTCTAACTTAACTCACTTAGTATGCTATTACAAACACAATCTAAAGGTTCTTTTATCTTTTTTCCTCCTTTTTCTTCCTCCTCCATTCTTTATATATAAGGTATCACATTCTTTACTCTTTGCCTATCCCTTGACTGACCGGGGTAGTTGATTTGATTTTACATCTGCTTAGTAATTATTTGGCCTGCTTTCTTTACTGTGTTTTTTTTTCTTGTCCTGACAGTTATTTAGCCTTAGGAATGCTTCCATCTATAGCAGTCTTTCAAAAATACACTTAGAGATGGTTTGTAGGAGGTAAATTTTCTCAGCTTTTGCTTATCTGGAAATTGTTTACTCCCACCTTCAAATTTAAATGATAATCTTGCCAGGTAGATTATTCTTGTTTTGAGGCCCTTCTACTTCATTGCATTAAATATATCATGCCCACTCCCTTCTGGCCTGTAAGGTTTCTGTTGAGAAATCTGATGATAGCCTGATGGGTTTCCATTGTATGTGATCTTATTTCTCTCTCTGGTGCTTTTATTTTTATTTATATATTTATTTTTATTTATTTTTTATTTTTTTTACGACCCTGGCTGCTTTTAATAGTCTGTCCTTATCCTTGATCTTTGCCATTTTAATTATTATTTGTCTTGTTGTATTCCTTGGGTCCCTTGTGTTGGGAGTTCTGTGCACCTCCATGGCCTAAGAGACTATCTCCTTCCCCAGACTGGGGAAGTTCTCAGCAATTACCTCCTGAAAGATACTTCCTATTCCTTTTTCTTTCTCTTTTTCTTCTGGTACCCCTATAATAGGAATATTGTTCCATTTGGATTGGTCACACAGTTCTCTCAATATTCTTTCATTCTTCGAGATACTTTTTCTCTCTGTGCTTCAGCTTCTTTGTTTTCCTGTTCTCTAATTTGTGTTTCATTTATCATCTTCTCTACTTCATCTAATCTGCTTTTAAATCCCTCTATTGTATTTTTCATTTCAGATACTCAATTCTTCAATGTTTGTATGTCATTTCCAAATTCCTCCCTGAGGTTTTGAATATTTTTCTGTAGCTCCATGAGCATGTTTATAATTTTTATTTTGAAATGTCTTTCAGGAAGATTGATGGGTTCAGTTTCATTGGCCCTCTTTCTGTTGTGTGGGATTTGTGTTTAAATCAGGTTCTACTTGTGGTGGCACCCTCTAATACCCCGAAGCTCTACTCTCTGGAAATGCTCAGCCCCTGGAGTTATGGTGGGGGTCTCAGGCGAGCGGCGCTGGGGCTTGTCAGGAGGAAAGAGTTCTTTCCTGCTTCTTGGCTGCAGTGCCTACCTCCACTGTCTGGGCCAGTGAGCTGAGCACACTGGGAGAATCTTCTATGCTTTGCACTTGTAGCTGCCATTACTGGGGCCACCATCTGGCTGGCCTGATGCACTGGCAGGGACAGCCAGCTTGAGAGCTTGTGTTCTCTGTGAGGAAGGAGCAGCAGACTCTGTATTGCAGTGGAGAGTCTCATAGCTGCGTAGCCAGCTAGGGGAATAGAGGACCTGAAGCTCCTGAAAGTTCCCAACCTGCTGGGCAGAGTGTGCCTGGATACTTTTTTCCACCTGTCCTTTCTTCTGAGCAGCAAGCTCTGTGCAATCCTTGCCCCTTTAGCAGCTCTTTTGCTGTTAGGAAGTCTCTCAGATTGCCCGCATATCTTTTGTCCCAGAGCGGCTGGTTGTGTTTTCCGTAAGTGGCTGGAATCTCAGTCTCTCTAAGTATTCCACCTGTTGTGGCTTTCCAACCCCTTTAATATCCGGAGCACCATGTAATGTACGTTCGTGCTCCCAGAACAGATCTCCAAGGCTGTGTGTTCAGCAGTCCTAGGCCTCCCCGCTCCATTTCTCTTTCTTCCTCCAGTGAGCTAGAGGTTGGGGAAGGGCTTGGGTTCCTCTGGATCACGGCTTTGGTACTTTACCCTTTTCCTTGAGGTTTGCTGTTTCTCCAGGTTTAGGCAGTCTGCTGTACCCTACTTTCCTGTTGCTCTTTCAGGATTAGATGTATTTGCTGTATTTTTTTATTATATGTTGTTTTAGGAGGAGATTTCTGTCTCATCTCTCATGCCTTCATCTTTAACCCAGGACCTGACTTTTCTTTTATCATTATCTTTTAATCTAGGTTTATGTCACTTTTACATATGGAATTTCCTTGAAATCACTGTGGGCTTACTATAAGTTTGGTATATACACACTTCATTTGTTGGGATTGAGCTTCTGTGACACCATGCTCTTAAGAATCTGAGCAGTTTTATCTATTAGAGAGTCTATTTGACAACATACTCTTTCAGATTTCTTATGAAAGGGTTGTAGAGCTACAATCTTGAATGTATCTTTTTCCTCAGTCTTATTTTACTTTTAGGAGTTGTACTGGCTAGGAAGACTGAGGAAAAGAAACAATTTTACTTTATAACCCAGAAGATTCTGTCCCCTCTGTATTACCTCAAAATTCTCTTTGCAAACTGGCCAGTTCTTTATTTAGACCATTTCTTTTCTTCCTGTACCTATATGCAGCTAGGACCAACTAGCTGACATTTCAACATTCTGTGGAGATCTCTTTAGCCAAAATCAAAACTTAATTATATACTTTTGCAATCTTTTATGTTCCTGTAGGCAACACTTTGCCAATTATTTTATTCTAAAAAAAAATCACCATTTTTTTCTAACCTCCAGTAACAATTTGCTTTATTTTTTCTCAGCATTTTCTAAGAGTTTGTTTGCCACATTTCCAGCTTCTAGTCAGTTCTCACTGCCAATGACACTTATTTTAGATTTTTGTCATGGCAGCACCTCAATTCTATGAACCAATTATTTCTGTATCATTCAGCTTTTGCCATGTAAAATAAAGTAAAAAAATTTAGTAGCTTAAAACAATAGCAATTTTTTATTTTTTAACTGATAATCTTGCTAGCCATTAATGTGGGATGGGCTTAGTTGAGTTTATGTCTGCAGTCAGCCACCAGGTCAGCTGGGGGCTGTTGGTCTAGAATGGCCTCAGATGGGGCTACTCATCTTAGTTCCATGTGTTCTCTTATCATCCAGCAGTATAGCCTGGGCTTGTCCTCATGGTGATTGCTCAGGGTTCCAAGAAATTTAACTGAGGGGAGTAAAGCCTTTGAGAACTCAGATTGAAACTAGAAGAGTTTACTTCCGTATTCTGTTGACCAAAACAAGATGCAGGGCCACCCGAGATTTAGGAGAAGGAAAAATGGACTTTAGCTTTTGATGTGAAGAGCTACAAAGTAACACTGTAAAGTGTATATATGTAGAGTACAGAAGGATCATGTCTGTCTTTGCAATATACCACACTACACTGTATGTCACTGAAAGGGATGCCCAGGTACTTAACCTCTGCAAGTTCTGTCTCAGTGATCATGACCTAAAGCCATCATGTACTTCTTTCTCATTAGCTCAGCAATTGGGGTTTTCTTGTGAATTACAGGTTATCTGAACAAATACAATGTGTAAAATGTGTAATTTAGTTTTCTTAATTTTCATAATCTCTGGGGGAAAACACGTCTAACTTTGATGTTTGAGGTTCTTGCAGCAAAATTTCCTTCACTTAGCATTTTGGCTTAGAAGATAACATGAGTGGGATTGAATCAGTATTAGGTGACAGGGCTTCAAAATAGGAGAAATTGCCTTTATATTTTATGTAACAAATTCATATCTAATCAATTTATATACCATATGATCGGTTAATTAAAATTTCATTTGTTAATACTTAACTGACCTTACTGCTGGTCAATTTTGTCAACAGTTTACAAAAGAGAGAATCCTGTTGATTTGTTATAGTGGTAGAAGTCCTTTCTGTTCCATCAACCACACCATGATCCCATCTATATATAAATATATTGTGATAGATGCTGGCAGCCCTCCTGAGAAACACTCTGAGCTGATTGATTCTCCCTGTGTTGTGGCTCTACAAGAGGATTCAGTCAGATGAGTTTGACAGTCCCATCACTGAGTACTTCTACTGGACAGAGTTCATGAGCACTTTTATCAGGGGGACCTATGTTCATATATACTTGTTTGACCATGTAATGTCTCAAACATTTAAAAAGTTGCTTTAGTAGTTGTTTACATATGATTTTGATAGTAGTCTCCAGCCTAATCCTCTGTGGCTAGGGCAGTCTTTAGTTTCACACCACATAAATACCCCCTTAAGAGAGTAATTAAAGTAATTAAATTAGTTGGAGATATTTTCTTCAAAAACTGGCTGTGCAAGAGAAAAGGACTAGACCTACTGTCTAGTTCAATGGTGATAGCTCCTTGAGTTTCAGTTATCAAGAGAAAGGCTAATTGGATAGAAATATTTGAGTTACATAATGAAACTCAATTTTTTCTCCTACAGTGAAAATAAAACTTTTTTTGACTGAGAAATTTCATGGGAAACATAGTAGCAGGCATTCAGTATTTGTTGAATGACTGATTAATAACACCCCAAGGTTGTAAGGTAATTGACCTTATTTTTAGTGATTTTTAGAACTGCATTTTTACTTTATCTGTAGTGTTGAAAATGATGAGGAGAATCAACTGGAGATATATCTATCTGACATGTCATTATTATCAGTTGTTAGCTCTTATGCTATCTCTGAGCCCTCCCGCCCATTCATTTTGTATTGTAACATCCAAACAAAAATGGTTTGAGCCCTTGTGTTTTTGTAGAAACCCCTATATCATTCTGATATCTCCCATGAGTTTTGAGGAGTTTTTCTAATGTTGAGAAAAGGGGTAGGATGGAACTTTCCGTTAGTGTTTATGAAAAGTAGAAAAGAAAGTTGACAGAAAACCAGAGTGATTGGCCAGCAGGTATGAAAGTCCAGTTGAAGTTTATAGATCATGTGTTATAGAACTGAATGAATTTGTAGGTTACATGATTTTTCTTCAGTAGCCTGATCTGATAGTAGAAGTAAAAGTAGCAGATATGTGATTAATCCAAGTGTGTAAAAACCCTACAGGGAACTTATCAAAACAAATAGTAATTTTAAAATAATGGTTACAAACTTTGAATCATTACTTTTTTCATGTTTTTGGCTTATAATAAATTCTATGTGAACAAATCTCTTGGATTGCTAACCCAATGCCATTTAACAGAAGTCTCCAGATTACTTTGGAAGCAAACTATTTGTTTCAAGAAAGAATATAAAAGTTGATGCCTAACGATCTGTTCTTATGCCCAGAAATTGTTTATAAATTAGTGTGAGACTTTAATTACTATACTACTTTGACTCTCAATACTTCTCAGTAGTTTGTTTTTTGTCCTTTCATTTGTGTTTTTATAGATAATTGTTCTACCGAGGAGATATGGAATCTCCTTGGGACTGTTCAAAGAACTCAGTGCTGAAAGGCCACCCATCTATTAGGGTGTAGAGTCAAATCACAGTGTACCTCTCAAGAGCTATTTAAAACTCCATTTTAAGTGTACTTGTGAATACTTGCCTATTCCTTGACTTTCTTCAGAAAACATAAAGTAATTTCGAAATTATTCTGAATTTTTTAAGTTTAAAAAAGCTTGGGAATTAAAAGCCCAAGAATCATAGTTCACACACACACGCACAGTTTAGGTGATTAAAAACTATTCCTCTTCATTTAAAATAGCTTCTAAAAGAATTTCATCCTAAAATATTGGCCTTTGCTTACTTTAATTTAAATAGAAAGTAGCTTTAATTTCATTGATTCATTGAGTTAAAGTATACCATTATAGAGGCAAGAAATAATTGAATATGCTTTTGAGAATTGGTAATGTTAAACCAATATATTTTTCTTACAGCCTCTGATGTAATATTTAGCAAACCAATACTTGTTTTGGAATAGTGGGAACACAGTCAATTACATATTGGGATAAGCAGATATGCTTAGGTGTGTAAGTTATAGAAATTGCTAATACACCCACTTCAATTTGAGCTCTACTGGAAAAATCAATATTTATAAAATGGAAAATGCAACCAATTACTACAGGAATTTTTAAAAACATCTAAGACATTACAGGGTCATGTTTTTGTAAACAAAACTGTATAGGGATAACTTTAATCTTTTTCCTAGCAAAAGAAAAACTTATAGCCCTAAAATAAAGTTGTGCATGATTTACAAATAAATTCTCATTCATGTGTTTTCTGGCTTTTTATTGATACATATAGTAAAATATACAAGAATTTGACTCTAAAAAATTGAAGAGCAATTCATCCTTAAAATGAAAGCTACTTCAACATGAACTCCGTTAGCCTTATAAGATATTTGTTTTACTTCATGCATGTCAGTGCTTTTCTCCTCGAGTCTTCAATTTGAATTTAACAAAATTTAAATGTCTGTTTTCTAGCATGGAATCTGAAGAGCTGAATAAGATGGTGGTGTGAGCAGAGACTTCTAAGGTAGGCCTCCCTTCCCACCTCAGCCTAGCCTGCAGATTGACATTCTCCTGTATCAGACCTTAAGGCAGTATCTGGCCAAAATCCAACAGATACATGTCCCCTCTAATATCTCAGTTGTAATGGAAATGAGACATCAGAATAATTATAGTTTTACAAAGTATAACCAGAATGCCTAGAAGTGAACAAAAGAACTTGTTTAGAGGTGTTTTGTCTAAAGGTGCATAAAGGTCAGCATGCTTCTTGTCATCTGAGAGGGATGTGGAACTGCTGTTATCATGACAGGAAAAAGCTGCCTACCTCTGGAGGTTTGAGGGAAACTGTCCAGCACTTATGGAGGTCATAACCAAGCTCAGGACAAAAAAGCAGGAATTTGTGGAATTCCCTAAGGCATGAAGCAATCTGCTTTCATCAAAGAAGAATCAGCTGCTGTTGGGATTTGGTCTGGGCCTAATCTGTTTTCATTCAGGTCTTCTCCACTCAGGTCAGGAGTAGTGTCTGATTGGGAGCAATTCAGTTTAGATGGGAAAACAGTGAAGCACTTTGAGAGTTCTCTCAGTTTTCTCTGCTCTATACATGCCACATCATTTTTGGATATACAAGATTCTGTCTAGGAAAGCTATACAAAATGTAGCATGTCAGAACTGTAACTGGAAGATTTGGTATATAATGTTGTCCTATATTCAGAAAATGGAATCCAGGCTCTAATTGCATTGAAGATCATGGCATTCCAGTAAAGTTTCATAGTTGATATTTATATGCCTACATAGATTTAAGTGACAAGTATTTTTGTCTTAATTTTATGATATGCAGCGAATATCATGTTAGGAAGAATATCAACTTTAAAATTGCCCTTTAAAGCTTATTGAGGGACCTGTTTTCTTTAAAATTTACATAATCACAGAAAAGGAAACTATTTTAGTTTAATTAATTGTAACAGTGATCCCTCCTGTTCAGAACATGCTTTGTCAGGTATAGCTTATACTACCTAGTCACCGTCTCCTTCCCAAAGCAAGTAAGAGGTTACAGTTTGATTCTTCCAGAGTAAGGATCAAAGTGTAATAAAAAATTAGTCTTTTTTTTAAAGCAAATCCATTTTAATAGTTACTGATGTTTTGACAAATTTGTGTATGAAAACAATCCCAAACTCTGAGGGACTTAAAACTGGAAGGGTTCATTTCTTGATTGCATTGCATGCCCTTCTCAGATCAGAATGGAGGGTTCCCCTTCATGTCCCCACTGACAAAATAAGCTGATGTAGCAGCTGCTGTTTGAAACATGGCCTTTCACTGTGGTTGGGGGAAGGCTGATTGTAGTGAAATATGTTACATGTTATTTCTGCTAACATTTTATTGACCAAAGTAAATCACATAGCCATGCCTAATTGTAGTGAGGGAGGAAGTACAGTCCAACCAGAACCATGGTCTTGGTGAAAGACCCAGTGACTATTTCAGGGGCAACTTGGCAAAATAGATCACAATTAAAAATGTATGGCTTTGACCTAGTTTTAGGAATTTATACTATAGGACAAGCATGTTTATTTCTGTGTTCTTTGTAATTGCAAAAGTAAGAAGATCTCAAAAAAATGTATCTGGTTAAAGAAATCAAGTTAAATCCATCAGTGAGATACCTCATAGCCTTTCAAAAGAGAGTGAGATGTATTTGAATTAACATGCAAAGCTATTCCAAGATAATATTGTTACTAATTAAAGTGTATGTGTGTGCGGCGGCGGTGGTGGTGGTAGGGGTGGTGGAGTTTGTGTAAGTGTGTGTGTGTGTATGTGTGTGTGTGTATTAGTGTGGGCTAATACATACAAAACTCTTAGAATAGTGCTTGGCAAAAATATTAATAGTAGTTAATACTAACATAACATGCAGTTTACTCTGCGTAAGGCACTCTTCTAAATGTTGTGTTATGTCTTAAGTCATTTGATACAACCATAATGTTAAGTGATAGTATTCTCAATTTTCAAATGAGGAAACTCAGAGTATATACACCAACAATTGATAGAATGGTATTTGTGAAACTGAGATAAGTGTCTTTGAGAAGACATGTTTTTCTCATGACCACATATTACTTTCATAGTAAAACTCTTGTAATATAAATAGACGCTGTGATGACAAACTAAGAGGAGCTGACTTGCTCTGCTAGAATGTATTTACACCTCTGTATCCTGACAAAAGTCATTTTTTTTCTATATATGGAGAACACTTAGGACCTAAACTTTGAACTCCAATTCTTCCCATTGTCATAATGAAGGAAAGCCTGAGCTCACCATGTTTTATACCAGGTTATTTTTCTGTGATAATCTGTGGTAGGTGTAATCATTGTCAAGTGTTTTCTCCTCTTGCTAGGTTCTATATCCCTGTGCTGTTGCCATCAGGCTTGGCTAAGTGTTTGGGTTTGCAAGTCGTGCATACTGCTTTCAAGCAGAGGCCTTCAGAGTCACAGTGGGGCTGTACTCTTGTTCTTTTCTTTGCAGTGGGAAGGGCAATATCCAGACAGGGGCTGCTTCTTTATCCTGGATCTTGGAGTGAAGAGAACGTGAAGAACAGCTGTAGGACATGTAACATGACCAAAAAATTAGAAATAAACTTTCTTGTGGCACGCCATTAGTCCTGAACTGCTTACTACCATGACATAAACCAGTGAAAGTTAATTCAGGGATTCAGAGAAATAAAAAAACAGAATAGGAGGAAATAAACTTTCTAGCCATATCTGAGGTGGGGACTTTGGGACATTTTAGTCTTTTGTGTATTTTGCTTTAGAAACTGCATTACCTGACATTCGCTATAGCTTGTTTTCCTGAAAACATGTTTGTGCCATTGATTTCATATTAGCAGGCTTGTAGTGGAAGACTTGTTACATGATTTCAATTTGAATTTCACTTATTTGCTGAAGACTGACTTGTTCTACTATGTCCTATCAGTTGAAAGAGACGTGCTAATGTTACAGAGAGAATCAACTGTTGCGGTTGTATTTCCTTTCCAATGACTCATTTCTCAAATTTTCTCAATTAATTACAAAATGCTGGAATGATTTTCACTTACATAAATTAAAACATATGGTAAAATTATAAAGGTTGTCCTCTAGGTGTTCTGTGTATTTCATTTGGCACAAAATGTCCAATACAGATGAGAACTTCGAATTTTGTAGTTTTGTCTTTACTCCTTAAAGAGTGTCCTGTGGTGATTGAACTATTAAATGCTACTATTATATGAGATGTGCTATAAAATAATTTACCGATCAAGCATAATTGCCAAGTAATAAAAAATTATTTTCCTGAGAGTTCTTAAGATATGGTCCTACTTTGATTCATTTAAAGAAAAACAGGTTTGCGTTTCTTCTAATGGAATTAATTGATTGCTTATATATTATCAAAATAAAGAGAATAACCTATTTTATACCTCTATTCCAAGAGCTCAAATGTCATAAATTTTTTAGGTAAACAGGAATACACTAATATTTTGTGTGTTTATTTCTTTAAGGTTTACTGCCCTGTGGAGCACTGTTAGAAACATTCCTAGGATACACGAGGTTTGTGGGTTTGCCCCAGTACCTAATTGTACTGTACACTAACAGTATTTCAGGACTGTTGACCAAGGAGGAGGCAACTCTGCCTCAGTATTAAATATCAAAAATATCTAGAGAAAAGATCCTACTACTGCAGTCAATAGGTGGTTATGCTGTCCCTCTTCCACTGTACAACCTGGTGAGAGGGCTGCCCCCATCTCTCATACATTATATACAGGATCCAAGCCCACTGGTGGCATTTATTTAAAAGACTTTTATCATGATTTCCAAATGTGGCCTCAAAAGGAGGGCTGACTGAGAACAGTGTGTAATATATAGGCTATGTTTTACAAGCTCTAGAAAGTATTTCAATAACCACACATCAACTAGTGTTAGCAGGAACTAGAAGGCTTCAAGGAATATCCAGTTTCCCCTCTTTTGCCCTCCAAAGCCACAAAGAAATATTCAGATAGTGTTTTAAGTATAATCACTCCTCAGGACTTAAGCTAGGGAAGCATAGGTGGCTTTGTGAAGGTGAATTATAAAGCCTGTAAAAGTGGTATGTAGAAAAAAAAGATTTGTGCCCATGACCTCAATTTCAGCCTAAACTATATATATTTTAGTTACTACCAAAAATACTACATAGACGAAAATAAGTCCTCTCGTGGTTAATATACAAGATGAAATTAGTCTATCAGCATTTGAGAAGTGTTTGAAGGTGTGGATCTCAGAGAACAGATGAGTTCCCAACATGAAAATACATGTGATACAAAACGTTTTTAATAGTAATGGCTATGATATTTGTTTTAAGGAATGGGACTTTTGATTATGAGTCAAATTTGTTATTGCTGAATATGATTGTGAATGAGGGATTCCTAGATTACATCCTATATAAGCAATTTTAAATATTTCAATTCATACAATGCATTTACATGAGAATTGTTTAATTACTAATAATTGTAATTATTACATTTATTTTTAATATATTTAATGTCAGATAGATTATAAACCAAAAGCATAGGGACAGCCTTGAATAATACTGTGTCTTGAGGTAAGGCTTTCTAATCTGGATTCTAAGAGGAAATCTGAAGAAGAGAAGAAATGTAGTTGCTGGAAGAGCTGTCCAAATCTTTTATTATGCTATGAATTTTCCTAAAAATATGTGTAATGGCAGGAAGAAGAGGTGCTAATATAAGGAATACTAATAAAATATTTTAAATATTCAATTGAATTGTGATATCTTAGTGGTTATTGTGAGGCCTGTGGCAGGCAGGCTCTCTGGTGGTCTCCAATAATATCCAGTACCTGGTATTCTCCTTCTGTAATGCCCTCCCCTAAAATGTGGGGTGGTGGCCCAGTGACCTGCATCTAACCAGTAGAATGGAGCCATGGTGATGGGATCTCACTTCTGCGATTAGCTTACAAAAGACTGTAACTTGTTTCTTGATAGTTGCAGTCTATAGTCAAAGTCAACAGCTTGATAGTCTATAGATACTCTTCTCCTTGGTGGCTTGGATGAAGCAACTTACCCTTTTGGGAAAGCACATACAGCAAGAAAATTAGGCCAATGGAATTCAGAAAATGAGTTCTGTTAGGAACTGAGGTCCTTAGTCCAAGAACCATTGAGAAACTGAAATTATGCCAACCTTATAAAAGTGAGTTTGGAAGGGAATACTTCTCCAATTGAGCCTTCAGATAAGCCCCCAGCCCTGCTTGGCACTCTGATGGAAGCTTTATGAGAGACTCTGAAGCTGAGGACCACTCAAGCTATGCCCAGATTCCTGACTCTCAGAAACTGTAAGATAAATATGTGTTATTTTAAGCTGTTTAGTTTGTGGTGATTTATTACACAGTAGTAGATAACGAATACAACTCTTAATCATAACTCTTTGTTTATGACTAATTTCTTCAGCATGACATGGCTTGACATTACAGTGCATGTTGTGTAATGTATATTTAGGCAAAGCTGAGTGTATGAAACATTTAGTGTCAGAATCAACTGATGTGCTTGTTAAAGTAGTTAGGTGCCCCCCTCCCTTCAAGTTTTGATTCAGCAAACTTTTGGTGGTTCTTCAGAATTCAAATTTCTAGCTTTCTAGATATTTTAGTTTCATATTGCTGTTACAACAAAAACCCACAAACTTAGTGGCTTAAAACAAAGCACAAATGTATTACTTTATAATTCTGGAGGTCAGAAGTCAGAAATAGGTCTTCTTGGGTTAAAAATCAAGGTGTTCTTCTGGAAGCTTAAGGGAGAATGTGTTTCCTTACTCTTCCCAACTTCTAGAGGCTGTCTGCATTCCTTGGCTTGTTGCCCCTTTCTCCACACTCAAAACCAGCAGTGTAGCATCTTCAACTCTCTGACTTTGACCCTGGCTCTCTGGCCTCTCTCTTTCACTTATAAAGACCCTTGTGATTACAGTGGACCCACCTTATTAATTCAGGATAATCTTGCCATATCAAGACCCTCGCTCATGTCTGCAAAGTCTCTTTTGCCATGTAAGGTAACATATTTACAGGTCTCAGGCATTAGGATGTGAGCGCACTAATACATATATATTTTTTATGGACTCAACTATTCTGCCTACCACTTTAGGTAATGCTAATACTGCTGGCCCAGGGCCTGCACTGTATCAATGATCATAGATCATTGTAAGAGCCAAGCTCCTTCCTTGGATGTTACCTGCTGCCCTCATGCCTGCGCATAGTCTTGTTCTCCCTGGGATTCCATGTTCTCTGTGTGGACTGGAAACTTCAGGTCTCAGTATTTACATGTGCAGGAATGAAGGAAGAAGTTTATTGTACTGATGAAGTTAAAATGTTTGTCAGGCAGCTATATTATGATTTTTAATTTTTATATGTTTTTAATGTTTATGTTTTATTACAGCAAAAAGTTACATTGGTGATATTTTGTTTTTTTCTGAGTAAGTCAAATTCAAAATTGGTTTTAAAGCTATCCAAAGTATGTTCCATGATTCAATGAGAGAGTTTCAAAGATAACACAACGATGACTAGATATGATAATAAACTAGAAATATTTACTATGAACACTTTTCTCATATTTTCATCTTTTCTTAACTACAAGACATTTTTTTTTCTTTTAATGTGTAAGTATGTGCACAAGTACATGGATATTGATTCTGGCATTTAAAAATGCCCTGACTTTGAATAATTAATGATTCCCTCTAAGAGAAACATAATTGTTGCCAATCAATTAAATGATTAAGACTGAAAGTTACAAAAAGAAATACATTCTACCCTTGTCTGTCACTAGAGTGGCACAATTTTAGAAGATGTTATATATGTGTATCTGTGTCTGTGTGACAAAAATCTCATAAAGGACAGGAATATGCCTTTAGATTTTTTTTTATTTATTTTGGTATCATTAATCTACAATTACATGTGCAACATTATGGTTATTAACCTACACACTTCATCAGGTCCCCCAAACCAACCCCATTACAGTCACTGTCCATCAGCATAGTGAGATGCTATAGAATCACTACTTGTCTTCTCTGAGTTGTACAGCCCTCCCCGTGCTTCACCAACATTACATCTGCTAATCGTAATGACCCTTTTCCCCTTTGTCCCTCCCTTCCCACCCATCCTCCCCAGTCCCTTTCCCTTTGGTAACTATTAGCCATTCTTGGGTTCTGTGAGTCTGCTGCTGTTTTTTTCTTTCAGTTTTTTTTTTCTCTGCACTTATGCTCTACACATGAGTGAAATCATTTGATACTTGTCTTTCTCGGCCTGGCTAATGTCACTGAGCATAACACCCTCTAGCTCCATCCATGTTGTTGCAAATGGTAGGATTTGTTTTCTTCTTAGGCTCAATAAATTTCCATTTTGTATATGTACCACATATTCTTTATCCATTCGTCTACTGATGGACACTTAGGTTGCTTCCATTTCTTGGCTATAGTAAATAGGGTTGCAATAAACATAGGGGTGCATCTGTCTTTTTCAAACTGGGCTGCTGCATTCTTAGGGTAAATTCCTAGGAATGGGAATCCTGGGTCAAATGATATTTCTATTTTGAGTTTTCTGAGGAACCTCCATACTGCTTTCCACAATGGTTGAACTAATTTGCATTCCCGCCAGCAGTGTAGGAGGGTTCCCCTTTCTCCACATCCTCACCAACAATTGTTGTTGTTTGTGTTTTGGATGTTGGCCATCCTCACTGGTGTGAGGTGATATCTCATTGTGGTTTTAATTTGAATTTCTCTGATGGTTAGTGATGTGGAGCATCTTTTCATGTGCCTGTTAGCCATCTGAATTTCTTCTTTGGAGAAGTGTCTATTCATGTCCTCTGCCCATTTCTTAATTGGTTTATTTGATTTTTGTTTGTTAAGGTGCATAAGTTCTTTATATATTTTGGATGTCAATCCCTTATCAGATATATCATTTATGAATATATTCTCCCATACTGTAGGATGTCTTTTTGTTCTACTGATGGTGTCCTTTGCTGTACAGAAGCTTTTCAGCTTGATATAGTCCCACTTGTTCATTTTTGTTTTTGTTTCCCTTGCCCGGGGAGATATGTTCATGAAGAAGTCGCTCATGTTTATGTCCAAGAGCTTTTTGCCTATATTTTTGTCTAAGAGTTTTATGGTTTCATGACTTACATTCAGGTCTTTGATCCATTTTGAGTTTACTTTTGTGTATGGGGTTAGACAGTAGTCCAGTTTAATTCTCTTACATGTAGCTGCCCAGTTTTGCCAAAACCAGCTGCTGAAGAGGCTTTCATCTCCCCATTGTATATCCAAGGCTCCTTTATCATACATTAATTGACCGTATATGTTTGGGTTAATGTATGGATTTTCTAATCTGTTCCACTGGTCTGTGGGTCTGTTTTTGTGCCAATACCCAATTGTCTTGATTACCGTGGCTTTGTAGTAGAGCTTGAAGTCAGGGAGCATAATTCCCCCTGTTTTATTCCTCCTTCTCAGGATTACTTTGGCTATTTGGGGTCTTTTGTGCTTGCATATGAATTTTAGAACTATTTGTTCCAGTTCATTGAAGAATGCTGTTGGTGTTTTGATAGGGATTGCATTGAATCTGTAGATTGCTTTTGGTGGTATAGCCATTTTGACAATATTTATTCTTCCTAGCCAAGAGCATGGGATGCATTTCCATTTGTTAGTGTCCTCTTTAATTTCTCTTAGGAGTGTCTTGTAGTTTTCAGGGTATAGGTCTTTCACTTCCTTTGTTAGGTTTATTCCTAGGTATTTTATTCTTTTTGATGCAATTGTGAATGGAATTGTTTTCCTGATTTCTCTTTCTGTTAGCTCATTGTTAGTGTATAGGAAAGCAACAGATTTCTGTGTGTTAATTTTGTATCCTGCAACTTTGCTGAATTCAGATATTAGTTCTAGTAGTTTTGGAGTGGAGTCTTTAGGGTTTTTATGTACAATATCATGTCATCTGCAAATAGTGACAATTTGACTTCTTCTTTACCAATCTGGATGCCTTGTATTTCTTTGTTTTGTCTGATTACCGTGGATAGGACCACCAGTACTATGTTGAATAACAGTGGAGAGAGTGGGCAACCATGTGTTGTTCCCGATCTTAGATGAAAAGCTTTCAGCTTCTCGCTGTTAAGTATGATGTCAGCTGTGGGTTTGTCATATATGGCCTTTATGATGTTGAGGTACTTGCCCTCTATACCCATTTTGTTGAGAGGTTTAATCATGAATGGAAGCTGAATTTTGTCAAATGCTTTTTCATCATCTATGGAGATAATTTGTGGTTATTGTTCTTGTTTTTGTTGATGTGGTGGTTGATGTTGATGGATTTTCGAATGTTGTACCATCCTTGCATCCCTGAGATGAATCCCAGTTGATCATGGTGTATGATCCTCTTGGTGTATTTTTGAATTCATTTTGCTAATATTTTGTTGAATAGTATTTTTGCATCTACGTTCATCAGGGATATTGGTCTGTAATTTTCTTTTTTGGTGAGTTCTTTGCCCGGTTTTGGTATTAGAGTGATGCTGGCTTCATAGAATGAGTTTGGAAGTATTCCCTCTTCTTCTATTTTTTGGAAAACTTTAAGGAGAATGTGTATTATTTCTTCTCTATATGTCTGGTAGAATTCATAGGTGAATCCATCTGGCCTGAGGGTTTTGTTCCTGGGTGGTTTTTTGATTACTGATTCAATTTCGTTGCTGGTGATTGGTCTGTTTAGTTTTCCTGTTTCTTGCTTGGTCAGTCTTGGAAGGTTGTATTTTTCTAAGAAGTTGTCCATTTCTTCTAGGTTTTCCAGCTTGACAGCATATAGATTCTCATAGTATTCTCTTATAATTCTTTGTATTTCTGTGGGGTCCATCGTGATTTTTCCTTTCTCATTTCTGATTCTGTTTATGTGTGTAGATTTTCTTTTTCTCTTAATGAGTCTGGCTAGGGGTTTATCTATTTTGTTTATTTTTTCAAAGAAACAGTTCTTGGTTTCATTGATTTTTTCTATTGTTTTATTCTTCTGAATTTTATTTATTTCTTCTCTGATCTTTATTATGTCCCTCCTCCTGGTGACTTTGTGCCTGATTTGTTGTTCTTTTTCCAATTTCAGTAATTATGTCTTTAGACTATTCATTTGGGAATGTTCTTCCTTCTTTAAATAGGCCTGGATTCCAATATATTTTCCTCTTAGAACTGCCTTTGCTGCGTCCCACAGAAGTTGCAGCTTTGTGTTGTTGTCATTAGTCTCCATATATTGTTTGATCTCTGTTTTTATTTGGTCATTTATCCCTGATTATTTAGGAGCATGTTATTAAGCCTCCATGTATTTGTGAACATTTTTGTTTTCTTTGTACAATTTATTTTTAGTTTTACACCTTTGTTATCTGAGAAGTTGGTTGGTAGGATTTCAATATTTTTGAATTTACTGAGGTTCTTTTTGTGGCCTCGTATGTGGTCTATTCTGGAAAATGTTCCATGTGTACTTGAGAAGAATGTGTATCCTGCTGCTTTTGGGTGCAGAGTTCTGTAGATGTCTGTTAGGTCCATCTGTTCTAGTGTGTTGTTCAGTGCCTCTGTGTCTTTACTTATTTTCTGTCTGGTTGATCTGTCCTCTGGAGTGAGTGGTGTGTTGGAGTCTCCTAAAATGAATGTATTGCTTTCTATTTCCTCTTTTAATTCTGTTAATATTTGTTTCACATATGTCAGCACTCTTTTGTTGGGTGCGTATGTATTTAAAATGGTTATATCCTCTGTTGGACTGACCCCTTTATCATTATGTAATGTCCTTTATCTCTTGCTACTTTCTTCATTTTGAAGTCTATTTTGTCTGATACAAGTACTGCAACCCCTGCTTTTTTCTCCTTGTTGTTTGCATGAAATATCTTTTTCCATCCCTTCACCTTTAGTCTGTGTATACCTTTGTGTTTGAGGTGAGTCTCTTGTAAGTAGCATGTAGATGGGTCTTGCTTTTTTATCCATTGAGTAACTCTGTGTCTTTTGATTGGTTCATTCAGTCCATTTACGTTTAGGGTGATTATCAATAGATATGTACTTATTGCCATTGCTGGCTTTTGATTTATGGTTACCGAAGTTTCAAGGGTAGCTTCTTTACTATCTACCAGTCTAACTTTCTTGTTATGTTATTGTAAACACAGTCTGATAATTCTTTATTTCTCTCCCTTCTTATTCTTCCTCCTCTATTCTTTATATACTAGGTGTTTTATTCTTTGCCTTTAGTTAGTATTTGGATGGTTTGCTTTCTTTGCTATGATTTTATTTTCTCTGTTGACCTCTTTTTAACCTTAGGAATGCTTCCTTCTAGAGCACTCCCTTTAAGATATCCTGTAGAAGTGGTTTATGGGAGGCAAACTCCCTCAGCTTTCATTTGTCTGGGAATTGTTTAATCCCTCTGTCAAATTTAAATGATAATCGTGCTGGATACAGTATTCTTGGTTTGAGTCCCTTATGTTTCATTTTGTTAAATATATCATTCCATTCTCTTCTGGCCTGTAAGGTTTCTGTTGAGAAATCTGATGATAGTCTGTTGGATTTTCCTTTGTAGGTGATCTTTTTTCTCTCTCTAGCTGCCTTTAATACTCTGTCCTTATCTTTGATCTTTCCCATTTTAATTATTGCCTTGGTGTTGTCTTCCTTGGGTCCCTTGTGTTGGGAGATCTGTGGGCTTCCATGGTCTGACAGCCTATTCCCTTCTTCAACTTTGGGAAGTTTTCAGCAGTGATTTCTTCAAAGACACTTTGTATCCCTTTTTCTCTCTTCTTCTTCTGGTACTCCTGTAATGCGAATATTGTTCCGTTTGGATTGGTCACATAGTTCTCTTAATATTCTTTCATTCCCAGAGATCCTTTTATCTCTCTCTGCCTCAGCGTCTCTGTATTCCTGTTCTCTGATTTCTGTTCCATTAACAGCCTCTTGCATCTCGTCCAGTGTGCTGCTAAGCCCATTGATTGCTTGTCTCATTTCTGCATTGTCTTTCCTCACTTCCCTCACTTCCTCCCTTAGCCCTTGCATATTTCTCTGTGGATCCATCAGCATGGTTATGACTTTTATTCTGAATTCTTTTTCAGGAAATTGTGCATGTCCATTCCATCAAACCCCCTCTCAGGCTTTGTCTGGCTGATCTTAGTATGGACCATATTCCTCTATCTTTTCATGGCGCTAGAAGTGGTTGCTGGTAGGCGCCACATGTGTCAGCTAGGAGAACAAAGTCCCTTCCTGCTTTTTGTTCTCCTTGCCCTTCTTCTGTGCCTGAGCTTTTTTCCTGTACACCGGGAGGCAGTGTCTGGGATTATCCCCTGAAGTGCCTGTGTGCCCTCAGCCTAGCCTGTAGTACTGTGGGGGTTTGCAGTTATTCTGGGTGCATTCTGGTGCCCTTGGTGCCTTCTGGATCTGGTTCTGGGGCTCTTCCCGCTTAGCTGCACGCCCCCCAGGAGTAGATTCTGTGATGTTGCCACAGGCGGAGCCGCCTCTCGGTTGTTCCGCAGCAGTGGCAGATTCATCTGCAGTACCGGCTGGGGAGGGAACGAATGGTGGGCTGCTGATCTCTGTGGGAAGCCTTGGTGCAGCTGCTTTGCCCAGCCACCGGCCAAGAGGTCCGAAATTCCCCAAGACTCCCATCCTACTGGGCTGAGTGCGCTGGGACGATATTGTTCTGCTGTTGGGCCCTTGTCTCTTTAAGACTTTTAAAAAAGTGCCCGCTTTTCTTTTGTCTTGGGGAACCAGCCGAGAGGACCTGCTTGCTTTCTCCGTCTCAGATCCTGCACTTGTATTTCTCTAATCTCCAGTGCACCACGCGATGTGTGTCAGTGCTCCCTGCGCTGATCACCAGGGCTCGTTATTTAGTGGGCCTGTGCTTCCACTCCCTCCCCACTCTGAATATTTTCCTCCCACTGGTGTGCTGGGGTGGGGGAGTGCTCGGGTCCCACCGGGTCGTGGCTTTGTATCTTACCAGCCTCGTGAGGTGCTGAGTTCTCACAGGTGTAGCTGTAGCCTGGCTGTTGTCCTGTATCTTCTGGTCTCTCTTTTAGGAATAGTTGTATTTGTTGTGTTTTCATAAATGTATATGGTTTTGGGAGGAGATTTCTGCCGCCCTGGTCACGGCACCATCTTCCCAGAAGTCCTATACCTTTAGATTTAATGTCTACGTATTTTGAAGTTCAGAGATAGGGAAAGTCCTAGGCTGTCATCAACAAAACTATCATAAAGCATTTTGGGGGGGCTTTACATTTGTTGTGTCTCAATTATTGAATGAAAAATAATTTTTGATAACATTCTTTTAGCTGAAGATTATATAATGAACCTTCAAGCCCAGTCACTTATAGTATAATATTTATCAGAGGAAAGTGTATATGATGCATATGAAACATTTCTTCTGATTTTGTGAACAAATATTTTTACTTGGTTTGGCTACCTTACTTATATCCATTCATGGATTCTCTTGCTGTTTTCCAAGATTAAAATTTTATATATATATATACATATATTTCATTTATATTTCATATAAAGTTTCCTAGTTTGTGAAGTTGGAGATATTATTGTGAAATAGTTGACAATTTTTTACTGGTAAAGCTAATATTTTTAATAAATTTATTTAAAAAATCAATGCTTTTACAAAACACAAGAATTATATATATAATGAAACACTGGGGAAAGAAACCAGCTAATATACATTTATTTTCCTCTCTATATAACATTCAAAGCAGATATTCTCTGAAAATTTTTAGATTTAAAGACATTTGCTCCTCCTGAATTATTTTAGTCCATCTCCAGAGAGTTGCTCTGTTGCCGACTTATCGGATGTGAGACAATTTACACACTATAAAAATAAGTCAAAGTAATGTGATGTGCCAGATTTCTAGTGGAGTATGAGTAATCATCCTGTTGGCATGGCAAGGAGATTCATAGAAAAACACTCTTTGTCATTATGGCTGAAAAATAATTGTAATTAAGGCCTTTATTTATAAAAGGAGAACTCCAGTAGATTTGAATCCTAATTGAAAGTGAAAGGCTTTTTCTGTCTCTTAGCATGTTTCCTATGTGAAAGATGTGTTTTTTTCTACCACTGATTAGTTAATAAATATATATTAAGCACTTGCTATAGCTAAGATACTATGCTAGGTAATGAGAAGAATATTAGGAGTAAAAGGTGCCCAAATATGCAGACTGTACTTGATCATTGACCGAAGAGTAATGCATATACCAGGGTACAAAGGAAGCTGGAAGAAAGAGAGATGATTTCCAACCAGGGTTTAAAGGGAATGCTTTAAAAGATTCCAGCAAAGGAACAACAAGTTGAAGGTAGTATAATGGGCAAGCACAAGCAAATGACAAGAAACTGGCACAGTTTCTCTTCTGGTTTGGGCATTTAGCATTTAGCCTGGTATGGAGGCTAAAAAATAATTATACAATTATATTGACAAAGTCTCTTTCGAAAAAGTTGAAATGATCAGTAAGTCCATTTAAAATATGAATTTACATTTAATATCACTAATGATAAACCTTTCCCTAAGTGTATATTATGCCTTTTTAATATGAAGATAACATGATCGTAAGATACTTAAATGTTTATTGCATCTTTGTCTCAACTTTCAAAAAAATTTAGTGTCAAAATATTTAGTGTCAAAAATATTTTGTAATATTTGTATATACAAGGTTTTGGTGAGCATAAATACTTTGAAATAAGTAAATGTGCATATCTTAGTGAGGTGTGCTCAGAAATAATTTACTGATAGGTGGGCATGATCAAAGTAGTGTAGGTCTTTTTCTAAAGCAGAAGATATGCTTTTTTTCTTAATATTAGTCAACCCTCTCTTACTATTCAGCTCACCCAGAAAGTTTACACTTCTTAATTCCTTTCTGAATCAGAAGTGGACTAAATTGATAATCATCTGTCACCATTCTCTAGGAACTCTGAGGCATTCCCTAGAACAGGGCCCTTAAAGCACTTCTCCCTGAAATTCTCATGCCTGTAGCACACAAATCTTTATCTGTATTTTATATTTTATAATTTATTCTTCTTTAAACACTACAAAGATTTGTCCATAAACCTCTCAGTTCAGTTTGTAAAATGTGACAGATGAAGAGGTAAATCCCTGCTACTTTGGGGGCACTTGTAGTTAGCATAGCTCTGGGGACAAGGGTGTTCCCAGGTGGGGCGAGTCCCCTGTGAATCCACTGAAACCAAAACAAGTCAAGGGAACAGAACAGGTTGGGAGAAAGGCTTTTATTTCTTACAGTTGCTTGAGTTCGCTAGCCAGGCCCGGCTCTGTCCATTCCTCCGGCTGTGGCTTGTGCTCCCCATGTCCTTTCTCCTGGATCTGCGCTAGCAAGAGCCCACTCTGTGCTGTTTCCCTGCAGCCAGATGTGCACTGTACTTCTTGCCCCCCATTTCCAGGAGGAACTCTGTGGGCAGGTCCTTGGTGACTGGCAGACACTAGACCAGTTAGGTACCAGGAATGGAGTGGAGGGGAGAATGGCCATTTTCTCCATCCTTGCAGCAGATGGAAGGGAGGCTCTGCAGTGGTAAACACCTACTGTTATGTAAATGAACTAAGGCTAGGCCAGAGATTCTGGAAATTCTGCTATTTATCTCATAGTTAGTAATGAGAATTCATAAACACATTCATGTTTTAATACAGGTGGAGCTCTATAGTGGTTTGGTTCCTGTAGAAGTCATTGGTTTCTTTCATTAAAAAATTGGTTTTTCAAGTAAGGAGGCATTATTACAAGGGGTGAGCATCATTATGCGATAGGTTTGGTGGAAACCAATACACTACCATTTCCTAAATGTCCTGTTTCATGTAACATTTAATGTTGAGCTAAACAGCAATTATTCCTTTTTACAATGTGCAAGGATGGATTTTAGTGTCCGTTTGTTATGTATGTTTAAAAAGACATCTGAATGGCATTTTCAGGAGCCTGAAGGCAGAAGCTGCACAAGGTAGTAGTTATCTCAGCATCACCTAGGGACTGGGTGGAAATGCAAAGCCTCAGGCTCCAGGCCAGACCTTCTGAATCAGAACCCCAAGAAGGAGGGCCCAGAAATCTGCATTTTAACAAGCACTTCTAGGGACAAAACAAAAAAGTGATTTAGATTGTCACTTAAGAAAAGACATAAAATCTTTCAGAGTTCTTCAGGAAAACTATGCCATGAGGCTCTCATGAGCTGCCATGGCCCACTGATGTATTTTAAATTGGGATATGAGTTAGTCATAATAGTTCATAGCAGTGAAGAATTATATTTTGATTTCTCCAATTGGTGGGGAATAAATCCAAATAAAATTGTATTTTGTAGAACTATATTTAGTGACTGAATAAAATACAAAGAATAGGTAATCCATGAAGGAAAGCAGATTAATCTATGCAGTGATTACCACAATTATGATGAAATAATGGACTGTATAGTAACACCTAAAGCCACCAGTGCTTCGGTTTTTCCCTCAAAGAAGAAAACCACACCTCTTATGAGAAAGGTGAATCTAGATAGTGAATCAGGAAGACAAGAAGGCCTGAGTAATGAGGCAGAAAAAAAATCAAATCAGTCAGGGTTAAATATTAAAAAAAAAAACTTTGTGTGTATTTTTCATAAAAGTATAACAAGCCCAAGCTTGCTTCCATGTGAATCAGTTTCAGCTTTTTAATTGCCATTTCTGTGTTGGTAACAGTTCAATGCCTAGATGATGCTCTATTAAAAGAAAACATAAACAGTAAACAGCAATGTTTAGCAGCTCACTAACACTGATCCTATTTACTATGTATCAATTTGTCACCCTTGGTTGAACAAGGAAAATATACCATATAGAAACTGATCTCTTCTGAATTACACATTTGTAGATCCCCATTTCTATTTTCAGCAGGGAGTGGCAAAATTTATGCCACTTACTATCTATTGTGTCTAATTCAGATCCTTGCAATTTGAGTACTGTTTATAGTTTCATTTAAATGAATCTTACTAATATTGCCCCATGTAGGAAGGTAAAGCTAGCTACATCGTCCTGTTGTTCAGCCGCCTTAGCTGACAACGCCGAATGGCTTAGTATAGGAGCTGGAGATTAGAAAGCTTTGGTTCTAACCCCAGCTATACCTCTAAACTTCTCACATCACATCTCTGGGCTTTATTTTATCCAATATTTAAAACAAGGGACTTGCATTAAATGGTTTTTACAAAGTATATGATTCTGTTATTAACCTTAAAAATAAAACTGGTATTTTACTAGCAAAAGTGGGTTTGTTGAGGAGTAGAGAATTGCCATTCAGGACATGCAGGCTGTGGCAAAACCATAAGCAAGTCCGGCAAACAAAGGAGAGGAATATTCTTTAATGGAGAAGGAGGAGCAAGTTGGAGGCATTAATCTGAACCAAAGTCCATTGGTGAAAAGTGTGAGTTCAGGGTGGTGATGGTTTCTCACTGGCTGAGTTGCAGGGATAGTCCATTTCTTATGGAAGAGGGAATGTATATCTTTCCCTGTTGGGGCCTGTAATTGATGATTCTTTCCCGTTGAGGTTTCTTCTGTTGGGGTCTGTAATTGACAATTCTTCTGGAATTGCTGTGGAGTAGTATGGTTCTCTCTACTAGCCTCCTGAATCCACTTTAGTATTTTTTCTTTAATAATTTTAATATTATAAACACTGATAATTGATCACTTTTTGGGCATAGTTCAAGGGAGGGCTGTCCAGGAAGGATCAAATTTAAAGGGAAATTCATAATCCAAAGCTTAGTCACCTGATAAATGAAAATTATTGAGGAACCTATTGTTAAATTATACTTTAAAATTTTCTTAAGAGAAAGTTTTATATTATCTTATGATGAGAAATCTTGGAAGCATTGGTGATAATTGTTAACACCATTGTAAAGCTCAGCTCTCTTCCTGTGTCTTAGGAGTCTCTTCAGATGTATGCTTGCTGATCTTCATCAAAGGTTGCACTTGCTCATTCTGTGAAGCAGTAGGCGATGGGCGGCTATTCTATACACACTCCAAAACTTCCATACATGACTTAACACCTCTTTATCAGAAAAGCATAATTTATCTTAATTTTTAATGGTCTTATAATATATATACAATTTTATATATATATATATATATACACAGAATATATATATATATACAATATATATTTAGATTTAAGTAGTTATTTCAGTACTTAAGAAATAGAAAAGATTTCCATACCCAAAAGTGAGCAAATGGACAACAGAAAATCTTTCCTAAGAACTCTAGTGGAAAATATTTTCTTGAATAAGACTTTTGTTTTGTTATGGATTTGATATGTTTTGGATAGATTTGTTCTCTAGTCTAAGTAGCAATCTCTACAATTAAATTGAATATACTTGTTTTATGTTTTTGCTCTTGGGACACACACAATACTACATTAGGTTCTTGAACATGTTGGTGGTCCCTTATACATTTTCTTTTCTACAGTAGGTGTGGCTTATTTTGTGTTTACCTTTCAGCTTTATAAGCAGCACTAATCGGTGTATCATGAATTTAAGGGCTTGGTGCCAGGAGGGCATAGGTACAAATCCATGCTCTGTAACTTATTACAGAAGAATGATGGATATAATACTTGTCGTCTTTGAAACTCAATTCCCTTATCTGTAACATGCAAAAACTACCTACATTCAAAGGCTGTTATAAGCAGTGCATTATATAATACGCATAAAATTCTTTCTATAATGTCCCGAATGTGCTGAGCACGTGATTATGGGAGCTATTTGTATTATAGCTGAAGGATAGATAGAACTTAGACTGAGGAGTTTAGGCTGCAGATTGAGGAGTTGAGGATATTACACACTAAGGAATTTCCTTGGCTTTTGTCACTTAAGATCAGTTATTTCCCCTTCAAACAATCCTTCCCCTTAAAATAATATGAATACCTTCATTTTAATCCTCACTGTAAATTCATCTGCATCCTGTCCAGTAACCTCAGGAAGGAGAAAAAAAGATGTTACTAGGGTGGACAAAAGGCAAAGTCTTTGAGGTCAGACATTTAAATTTTAATGTCAGTAGTAATTCTTACTGGGTTAATTTGGGTAATGTATTCAATCTCTCTGAGCCTTGGTTTCCTCTTCTTTAAAATGGGGTTTTATTGATTGTTGGGTTCTTAAGGTTGTTACATTTATGGCAAGTCATGATATGGTAAGAACCTGCCAGGTATTTAGTGATGGTACAGCGAGCAGTTCCTTGGTAGTCGTATGTCAGCTCCTGAGTATCCAAGGCTCCTCCCCCAGACTGTGGTAATGGACGTACTTTCTGAGTTGCTGAACTTCTCACTCTGCATTGGTTGCATTCTCTACTGAATTCTGACCATTCACTCAAGAGTTGAAGGAGTCATTAAGGCCAGAGTCTACTTACTTTATCCTTATCTTGTGTAATTTCTTTGCACTAAATGTGTGCTAGTTAGATGATGCAAGCACTCTAAGCCACATCTGAGTCATCTTATTTCCCGCCTTTTGAATGTAGACTTGTTCTTTGTCAACGAGCCCAACCAAATGTGACAATATGTCTTAGAGGAGATGAATTTTTCTATTCAAATTTAAGTGTAGAAGAAATATTCCATGTCTTCTTTTTAACCAAAATCAAATGTAATATGATTTTGTGGTTCCATCATGCCAGGTGTGCGGATAATTCTGACATTGGAGTGATTGTTTCTCTTCCTATTCTAAAACAGTTCCTACGATATGTGGCAGAACATAACACTATGGTAAGGCCTCCCAATTTCCAGACACACTGGTCACCACTAATATTTCCATTATCTGGACTTGCAGAGTCCCTGAAGTTAAGTGATTCTGCTTTCATATCAGGTGCATTCAGGAAAATCTTTGATATGGCCTGGGAGCACAGGCCATCCTTCTGGGCCTAATCATGTTTCTCTTAAGTCCTGCCTCCTTTCAGGCATTTCGGGGGTGGGTTTCAGTCATACTTCTTATCCTCCTCCTGCTCCTACAAAGACTCTCCTCTAACCCACTGCCCCTGAGTATCTCTTCAGGGCACCTGTCTGTTTTCCATTTCCTTTGGATATGATTTAGGGTGATCCTCACAATTTAGACTTGAAAAACAAAACCCAAGAAAAGATTATTGTTTTCAGACAACTCTGCCATGGGACTTTCCACACTAATTTCTCCCTTGGGCAAAGAAGTGAGAAAGCCCTAGTTACTACTTAGTTGAGAAAGGAGAACAAAAATACACAAATTAATTTAGAACAGAACACAAATATCTCAATTTCCTGCATGTATGTTGCATCATTTCAAATATATTACAAGCTCAAAAGATGTTAGTTGCTTTCTTCTTATACCCTTTCCCTTTTTCCCCCCAAACTGATGTGTTGATTAGATTTGAGAGAGAGGAAAAAAAAAAAAGGGCTAATCCTAGCTAATGCTAAAACTGACCAAATAAAATAATTTGAGGTAGTAAAGTGATATTAAGAGATTGCTTCTCTTTGCCCCCATTTTCACTACTCCCACTTGACTTCCAGATCTTTCTTCATGCAATGCCCCAGTGTAATGAGAAGGCTGAAGCCTTTTTTAATGTTTGTTAATGGCTTTTAATACATATCCCTCCCTCTTCCCTTTGCCAGAGCAGCCAGTTGCTCAGTCTGAGCTAGCTGGTAAGAAAGCCTGGTACCTAGTGTCCTTTTCTTACTGTCTCAAACCATTTTAGGCCTGCTTGAGACTTTTGCTCTGCTCTTCCTAGAGTCTTCAATTGTGTAAACACTAAACTTTTTCAACCCTTTTCGTGTGTGTGTGTGTGTGTGTGTGAGGGGGGAGAGAGAGAGAGAGATACTGACACCATCAGTGTCCATATTGGAACAAATGTGCATGAGGGTCCATTTGTCTTAGCAGGTGACCATAACACTCAGAGAGAAGACACAACAACAAAAAAAGATCCAAGTTATTGAATTTAAATTACAAAATTTTCTTGAAATTTAAAACACTCAATGGTTACAAATATAAAACAAACTTTATTCACATGTCTAGTGCTTTGATTGTAAGGATCCAGTAACTTAGCAACTTTTAAAATTTATATCTTGACCTTTAGATAATGGAAGAGTACTGGACAGTATAAAAATGGGTTTTCTACCCTAATCAGAATTCCAGTCAGCAAATGAAATAGTTTTAGGGATAAAAGTCACCACAGTTGCTCAGTCTTGAGGGTCAGATCCCATGGGGTTTTGATAGACTCATTTTTTGAGAGGTTAAGAGCTTTTGCCTCACTTTCCTAGGTGTAGCCCAAGGAGGCTGCAAGCCTCTTCTTAGAGAAGCCTCGCCTAGTGTGGCGTGGAAGAGCATGGCATCCGAGTCTCCAATTCCCATGTCATATTGAGAAATAGCTGGCCAGGGAAGACAGATGAGAGATGAGTAGTAATGAAAGCTGAGAAAGTTGAAGGGCCAGAGAGATCTGAGAGGAAGCAAAGGAAGAGATAGAGTAGACCTCACAACCAAGGCCCTACCTAAGGCTTTAGATACCAAAGAGGATGGCAGTGAATATTTCTCAAAGACCAGGTGTACTCATACATCAGTTGTATACCTGCATCTCCACGTGGGTGTCTAATAGACACCCCAGATTCAACATGTGCTAATCCCTGATCTTTGTCATGTATTCACCTACTTTTGCTGCAGTAATGCTCTATAATAATGGTATTAAGCCCTAAATAATTGTGGCTTACAGCAATAATATTTATTTTTCACCCATGGACCCTTAGGTCCACTGTGGTGGCTCTGCTCAAGGTTGTGAGTGAGGTTTAGGTTTGCTTTGCATGTTGTCTCAGTGCAGGAACTAAGCTGAAGGGGACAGCTTCTAATTTAAGTGTGCTGCCCCATAGTGGAAGGTAAAAGTACAAGTGAGGTAGAAGAAATTTGCATAGCTTACATGTGGAATTAACATATGGTCGCTTCTGTCCGTTCCATTGGAGAGGATGTTTCTAGTAGGAAATCTGTCACAGGAAAATCTTATAAGTAGTCCATTGATGACACCTTGATGTATGCATTTATATAGTAGTTGAGATTATACTATATTTGTGGTTTTGCTTTGTTTTTTTTAGACTTTCAATTATAAGTCATTATAAAAAGTTATATAAACATTATGTTAAATTATGAATAATACTCCATATATGAACTCTAGTTTTCTTAACTATATCCCTACTAATACACATTAAAACTGCTTCCAATTATTTGATTATATTTTGCTGCAAAAGCATCCTTATATATGAAATTATAAATCATAAGCCTGGAGGAAAATTACATTTAAAGAATCAGTTTCAACTCCCAAGGTATTTGGAAGTCCTTCCATAGGTTAAATTATATGAAATTATTGATATTTGATAACATTTGATTTTAAAAATAGCAATTTCCTAATCCAAATAAAATAAATGAATAAAGCTGTTAGTAAATTTAAAGTAAAATTTATTTCATAATCTCCTTTTGCCTTAATTTAGCCTATTCTTTAATTAAACCTGTTTCCTTAAGCATAAGTAAGTTGAAATCAATTTCTTTTTGTTTTCTCTTCTTTTTTGTTTATTTGTATTTAACCACAGATTTTCATTTATCAAGTTTTATTATACATAAATATGATATTACCTCCATTATTTTGGCATGGGTTGGCCAAAGTGAATGACCTTTAGAAAGATAACCAATCTGTAACATCAAGAGAAGGTGATACTTGAAACATTGATAAAATCAGGCTACTTTCTGAACGTTAAATTGTGGGACCATTTTAAAAACATTCCATGACTGGTACTGATGAGGAATGCTAATGTGTCTTTGAACTGTGTTTAATTTTAATGCCTAAGTTTACTAAGCTGGTTATCCTTAATTGTCATTGTAGCCCACAAAATATAGAGTTTGTTTTATTAATGTAAACATTGTCATATTTTTATTTCATTGCTTTTATCTATTACTGAGGTAGAAAGGTGGAAAAGTGCAATTTATAATTGACTTATCAAAATAAGTTTTAACAAATTGAGGGAAAAAATTTTGCTTCTGTATTTACTCAAGAAAGAGCTAAAATGTGCAATGTCAACATTATTACATGATTATACTGTGTCTCTTGATAAAAGTAATTATGATGTGTAAAGAAGCAAAAATAACTGAATAATCAATATATGTTTTACTTACTCTTTGAAAACAGTTTTCAAGAAGCAGTTTTGCCCAACACGTATTTTACATTATGGATTGTTACTGGGTTTGTTAGTAACAAATAAATGTAGCCTACTCTATTAAACTAACAGGGACTCTAAGAATTCTCAAGGCGTGTTATACAAATATCTATAGGATAAAAATACAATGAATTCCAAGATACTGCTTACATTGACCTTTCATGTGGCAATGTTTTTTGGGGGCATTTTAACTAAATATAAATATAGAAGAAGATTTTGATAGGTTTGTTCTGTCATCATCATTACCAATGTTTGTATTATACTTTGTGGTTTTTAAAGTAATGCATTATCTAAGTTTTCATATGATCCCAGAAATGGCTTTGAAGCTTCCTACACAACAGTCTTAGAAAAAAGGGACCTCAGATATGCTTTAGTCCAACAGCCTAATTTAACACCTGAGTAAAGTGAGCCTGAACTTGTGTTTGTGTTTATGATTGTGGGAGGATTAAACTTACTGATAAATCTTCTCAACTGCTTCCCATAGCTTATCTCAGTAGTGGGACCACGCACTAGACAAGTGGAAATAGCAGTAGGGTTATGAGCCACAATACAGGACATCAGTTAAATTTTAATATCAAATAAACAATGATTTTTCTATATACATGGTCCCATATAATATTTGGAGTACACATATACTAGAAAATTATTCTCTGCTGATTTGGACTTCAGAATTAACTGTGTGTCTTGCATTTTTATTTGCTAAGTTTAGTGACTCTAATTTTGGAAATGTTGGAAAGTAGTCTATACTTAAAACAGTAAAATGTTCCTGTTCCTGTTCCAATGCAGACAAAAGTCTGTTGAAATCTAGTACCCAGTCCATTAGATAAACCAGCTTTTAAGAGAAAGTCCATTTGTAAAAGGAATAACCTGTTAATTTTGGAGTAGCCCTCTTGCTGTATAAATAATAAAGAAACACAATTTGAGATACTTTTGTTAACACATCCAAACTAGATAGTCAGATATGGAGTTAAAAAAAAAAAAGTCACAGAGCCGGTAGCTCTGGTGAAGCTGTGATAGGATATTACAATTTATTCATTGCCTACTATATTCCAGTTAAGAAATCTCTTTGAGAAGACTTCCGGGAAGATGGCGGTATGAGCAGGGCAGCAGAAATCTCCTCGCAACACTATATTTATCTATGAAAACACAGAAAATACATCTATTCCTAAAAGAGAGACGAGAATACACAGGAAAGCGCACAACGTGCAGCTACACCCGAGAGGACTCGGCACCCCAAGAGGCGGGTAAGATACGGAGCCGTGACCCGGCGGGACCCGAGCCCTCCCCTAACCCAGCGCACCGGCGGGAAGAGAGGATTCAGAGCCGGGAGGGAGTGGAAGTACACCCCGCAAAGTAGCCAGCCCCGGGGATCTGCACGGGGAGCGCTGACCCACATTGCGCAGTGCAGCGGAGATTGGGGAGACAGAGCGGCAGGATCTGAGCATGGAACGCTCCAGGGTGCTTGCAGCCGGCTCCCGGGAAGGAAAAAAAAAAAAAAGCGCGCGCTTTCTTCAGCGGTCTTAAAGAGACAGGAGCCCAGTGGAGGAGCCAATCGCCCCAGCACACTCAGCCTAGCAGGCTGGGAGTCCGGGGGGGTTTCAGATGCCTTAGCTGGTGACTGAGGAAGCGTAGCCATACTTAACACTTCTCACTGAGATCAACAGCCTCCTATTCGTTCCCACTTCTGCCAGAGCGATAAAGGGCCCTGTAGAGCGGCACAGTCACAGCTGTGGAATAGTGGGGCAATAGCGCCACCTAGAGCATTCCCACAGAAGCTATGTCCAGTGGGAATTTTTTTTGTTTTTTTTGTTTTGTTTTGTTTTCTGTTTTTTTTTTCTTTCTTTCTTCTTTTTTCTTTTTTTTTTTTCTTCTCTTTTTAAAGTCTAAAAGCCCAGCTGACATACGTGGCAACTATCAGTGACCAATTATATAGCCATGAAAAGACAGAGGAATATGGTTCAGACCAAAATCAACCAGACAACCCCAGAGAGGAGTCTGAAGGGATGGAAATGCACAGTCTTCCTGAAAAAGAATTCAGAATAAAAGTCATAACCATGCTGATGGACCTGCAGAGAAATGTGCAAGAGCTGAGGGAGGAAGTGAGGGAACTGAGGAAAGACAATGCAGAAATCAGACAAGCGATCGACGGGCTTAACAGCAGAATGGATGAGATGCAAGAGACTGTTAATGGAATAGAAAACAGAGAACAGGAGTACAGAGCAGCTGAGGCAGAGAGAGATAAAAGGATTTCTAGGAATGAAAGAATATTAAGAGAACTGTGTGACCAATCCAAACGGAACAATATTCGCATTATAGGAGTACCAGAGGAAGAAGAGAGAGAAAAAGGGATAGAAAGTGTCTTTGAAGAAATAATTGCTGAAAAATTTCCCTCACTGGGAAAGGAAGTAGTCTTGCAGTCCACCGAAGCTCATAGATCTCCCAACATAAGGGACCCAAGGAAGACAACACCAAGACACATAATAATTAAGATGGCAAAGATCAAAGATAAAGACAGGGTATTAAAGGCAGCTAGAGAGAGAAAAAAGATCACCTACAAAGGAAAACCCATCAGACTATCATCAGACTTCTCAACAGAAACCTTACAGGCCAGAAGAGAATGGCATGATATATTTAACGTGTGAAACAGAAGGTCCTCGAACCAAGAATATTGTATTCCAGCATGATTATCATTTAAATATGATGGAGGGATTAAACAATTTCCAGATAAACAAAAGTTAAGAATTTGCGTCTCATAAACCACCACTACAGGATATTTTAAATGGACTGCTCTAGATGGAAGCACACCTAAGGCTAAAAAGATGTCACCAGAGAAAAAAAAATCATAGCAAAGAAAGCAGACCATCCAAATACCAACTAAAGGCAAAGAATAAAACACCTATTATAGAAAGAATGGAGGAGGAGGAATAAGAAGGGAGAGAAAGAAAGAAACATCAGACTGTGTTTACAATAACTTAACAAGAAAGTTAAGTTAGATTGTTAGATAGTAAAGAAGCAACCCTTGAACCCTTGGTAACCACGAATCTAAAGCCAGCAATGGCAATAAGTACATACCTATCAATAATCACCCTAAATGTAAATGGACTGAATGCACCAATCAAAAGACACAGAGTAACAGAATGGATAAAAAAGCAAGACCCATCTATATGCTGCCTACAAGAAACTCACCTCAAATCCAAAGATATACCCAGACTAAAAGTGAAGGGATGGAAAAAGATATTTCATGCAAACAACAAAGAGAAAAAAGCAGGTGTTGCAGTACTTGGATCAGACAAAATAGACTTCAAAACGAAGAAAGTAGCAAAAGATAAAGAAGGACATTACATAATGATAAAGGGGTCAGTCCAACAAGAAGATATAACCATTATAAATATATATGCACCCAACACAGGAGCGCCAGCATATGTGAGACAAATACTAACAGAATTAAAGGAGGAAATAGACAGCAATGCATTCATCTTAGGAGACTTCAACACACCACTCACTCGAGAACAGATCAACCAGACAGAAAAAAAGTAAAGACACAGAGGCACTGAACAACACACTAGAACAGATGGACCTAACAGACATCTACAGAACTCTACACCCAAAAGCAACAGGATACACATTCTTCTCAAGTGCACATGGAATTTTTTCCAGAATGGACCACATAGTAGGCCACAGAAAGAACCTCAGTAATTTCAAAAATATTGAAATCCTACCAAGCAACTTCTCAGATCACCAAGGTATAAAAGTAGAAATAAATTTTAGAAAGAAATCAAAAAGGCTCACAAATACATGGAGACTTAACAACACTCTCCTAATTAATCAATGGGTTAACGACTAAATCAAAACAGAAATCAAAGAATATATGGAGACTAATGACAACAACACGAAGCCACAACTTCTGTGGGACGCAGCAAAGGCAGTTAGTTTTAAGAGGAAAGTATATTGCAATCCAGGCCTATTTAAAGAAAGAAGAACATTCCCAAATGAATAGTCTAAAGACACAATTACTGAAATTGGAAAAAGAAGAACAAATGAGGCCCAAAGTCACCAGAAGGAGGGACATAATAAAGATTAGAGAAGAAATAAATAAAATTGAGAAGAATAAAACAATAGAAAAAATCAATAAAACCAAGAGTTGGTACTTTGAAAAAATAAAACAGATAAACCCCTAGCCAGACTCATTAAGAGAAAAAGAGAATCTACATACATAAACACAATCAGAAATGAGAAAGGAAAAATCATGACGGACCCCACAGAAATACAAAGAATCATAAGAGAATATTATGAGAATCTATATGCCAACAAGCTGGAAAACATAGAAGAAATGGACAACTTCTTAGAAAAATACAACCTTCCAAGACTGACCAAGCAAGAAACAGAAAAACTAAACAGACCAATCACCAGTGACGAAATCGAATTGGTAATCAAAAAACTACCCAAGAACAAAACCCCTGGGCCTGATGGATTCACCTCTGAATTCTACCAGACATATAGAGAAGAAATAACACCGATTCTCCTTAAAGTTTTCCAAAAAATAGAAGAGGAGGGAATACTTCCAAACTCATTCTATGAAGCCAGCATCACTCTAATACCAAAACCGGGCAAAGACCTCACCAAAAAAGAAAATTACAGACCAATATCCCTGATGAACGTAGATGCAAAAATACTCAACAAAATATTAGCAAACCGAATTCAAAAATACATCAAGAGGATCACACACCATGATCAAGTGGGATTCATTCCAGGCACGCAAGGATGGTACAACATTCGAAAATCCATCAACATCATCCACCACAGCAACAAAAAGAAGAACAAAAACCACATGATCATCTCCATAGATGCTGAAAAAGCATTTGACAAAATTCAGCTTCGATTCCTGATTAAAACTCTCAACAAAATGGGTATAGAAGGCAAGTACCTCAACATCATAAAGGCCATATATGACAAACCCACAGCTAACATCATACTTAACAGCGAGACGCTGAAAGTTTTTCATCTAAGATCGGGAACAACACAGGGATGCCCACTCTCTCCACTGTTATTCAACATAGTACTGGAGGTCCTAGCCACAGCAATCAGACAAAACAAAGACATACAAGGCATCCAGATTGGTAAAGATGAAGTCAAATTGTCACTATTTGCAGATGACATGATACTGTACATAAAAAACCCTAAAGATCCCATTCCAAAACTACTAGAACTAATATGTGAATTCAGCAAAGTTGCAGGATACAAAATTAACACACAGAAATCTGTTGCTTTCCTATACACTAATGAGGAACTAACAGAAAGAGAAATCAGAAAAACAATTCCATTCACAATTGCATCAAAAAGAATAAAATACCTAGGAATAAACCTAACGAAGGAAGTGAAAGACCTGTACTCTGAAAACTACAAGACACTCCTAAGAGAAATTAAAGAGGACACTAACAAATGGAAATGCATCCCATGCTCTTGGCTAGGAAGAATAAATATTGTCAAAATGTCTATACTACCTAAAGCAATCTACAGATTCAATGCAATCCCTATCAAACTACCAGCAGCTTTCCTCAATGAACCGGAACAAATAATTCTAAAATTCATATGGCACCACAAAAGACCCCGAATAGCCAAATCAATCCTTAGAAGGAGGAATAAAACAGGGGGAATTATACTCCCTGACTTCAAGCTCTACTACAAAGCCACAGTAATCAAGACAATTTGGTACTGGCACAAAAACAGACCCACAGACCAGTGGAACAGAATAGAAAATCCAAACATTAACCCAAACATGTACAGTCAATTAATATTTGATAAAAGTGCCTTGGATATACAATGGGGAGATGACAGCCTCTTCAGCAGCTGGTGTTGGAAAAACTGGACAGCTACATGTAAGGAAACTGGACTACTGTCTAGCCCCATACACAAAGGTAAACTCAAGGTGGATCAAAGACTTGAACGTAAGTCATGAAACCATAAAACTCTTAGAAAAAAACATAGGCAAAAATCTCTTGGACATAAACATGAGCAACTTCTTCATGAACATATCTCCCCGGGCAAGGGAAACAAAAGCAAAAATGAACCAGTGGGACTATATCAAGCTGAAAAGCTTCTGTACAGCCAAGGACACCATCAGTAGAACAAAAAGACATCCTACAGTATGGGAGAATATATTCATAAAAAACGTATCTGATAAAGGGTTGACATCCAAAATATATAAAGAACTCATGCACCTTAACAAACAGAAAGCAAATAATCCAATTAAGAAATGGGCAGAGGACATGAATAGACACTTCTCCGAAGAAGAAATTCAGATGGCCAACAGGCACATGAAAAGATGCTCCACATCACTAATCATCAGAGAAATGCAGATTAAAACCACAATGAGATATCACCTCACACCAGTGAGGATGGCCAACATCCAAAACACAAACAACAACAAATGTTGGCGAGGATGTGGAGAAAAGGGAACCCTCCTACACTGCTGGTGGGACTGTAAATTAGTTCAACCATTGTGGAAAGCAGTATGGAGGTTCCTCAAAAAACTCAAAATAGAAATACCATTTGACCCAGGAATTCCACTCCTAGGAATTTACCCTAAGAATGCAGCAGCCCAATTTGAAAAAGACAGATGCACCCCTATGTTTATTGCAGCACTATTTACAATAGCCAAGAAATGGAAGCAACCTAAGTGTCCATCAGTAGATGAATGGATAAAGAAGATGTGGTACATATACACAATGGAATATTATTCAGCCATAAGAAGAAAACAAATCCTCCCATTTGCAACAACATGGATGAGGCTAGAGGGTATTATGCTCAGTGAAATAAGCCAAGCCGAAAAAGACAAGTATCAAATGATTTCACTCATATGTGGAGTATAAGAACAAAGAAAAAATACTGAAGGAACAAAACAGCAGCGGACTCACAGAACCCAGGAACGGACTAATAGTTACCAAAGGGAAAGGGACTGGGGAAAATGGGCGGGAAGGGAGGGATAAGAGGGAAAAAGGGGCATTACGATTAGCAGATGTAATGTTGGAGGGGCACGGGGAGGGTAGTACAACTCAGAGAAGACAAGTAGTGATTCTATAGCATCTCACTACACTGATGGACAGTGACTGTAATGGGCTTGGTGGGCGGGACCTGATGAAGGGGTAGTTTAATAATCGTAATATTGCACATGTAATTGTAAATTAATGATAATAAAATAAAGTATATTAAAAAAAAAGAAATCTCTTTGAGAAAAGTATTATTATTCTAATTTCCAAGATGAGAAAGCCAAGATGCCCGGAAATGAAGTAACTTGCCATTTATTTCCACTAGGGGGTAGAATTAGGTTTCCAAACTGAACATGTTTGGATGTAAAAGCTTTTTTTTTGTCTTTTTACGGCATTATACTGTTTGATGAGAAAGAATTTGTGAAGGTTGCCTTCTCAACATTTATCCACTCACTTCTCCACACTCTCATTCTGTTATCTCCTTTGCTAACAGAATATTGTTTTTGTTCATTTATCTGTCCGTCTTCCCTTATCCTAAAACCCAGGCTGTATATATTAGTTTAAACCAATTGTAGTAATCTTTCCTTTCCCATCATTGGTTGAGGGAAGTGGTTTGCACGTTTGAGTGTGTGAATCATCTTGAGGCGTGTTAAAGCAAAGAGTGTTGAACACCCTCCCCTGCCTCAGCCACACACACACACACACACACACACACACACACACACACACACACACACACATACACACTGTGTTTCTGATTCAGTAGGTTTGTGTGATGTTGGAGAGCGTAATATTTCTACAAGTTCCTACTGATGCAGGACTACTCTGTGAGAACCACTCTTTTAGGGATACTCTGCAAGCAGTTGTGGCCAATGAGATGAGAGAAGGCTTCTGGAAATGTTTTCTCACTCTTAAAAGACAACACATTTGAAATAATTTGTATTCATTTACTTGCAACAACATTCCTAAGTGATACAAAGGAATTAGAAGTTATTATCCCAGTTATTGTTTATATATCTGAGCTGCTCATGGTATGCAGTTACAGATTAGTAAATTAATAGATCCTCTTGTGTTAGCATTTATGTTTAATTTCTATATACTTTATTGGACGTGGCCATTGCATTAAAAGACTATTATAAAAGTGCCTATTAAAGCTAATAGTAGAAACAGTAAAAAAGAATAAAATTTATGACTTTGTCATAACAAAAATTCTAGTAAGCTGTTCCCTGGACACACTCTCTGAGATGTGTATCTAATTCTAGACCTCTAGTTTGCGTTGTTGGCTATTAAAGGGTTTTGGCACTAGATGGCATCCATATTTTTTTTAGTAGCTAAGTATTGCCAGCCGAGGCATTCTTTGCAGGCATTTGAAAATGTAAACATTTAATATAGTTGCTTTGAGATTTTTTTAATGAAAATATTCACTAAAATTGCACAGTTTAAATAACCCATTCTTAAAATTCATTTAATATGGTGATGGCATTTGAAAGAAGAATCAACACAAACCTAAATTCCCACAGGAATGCTAATTTCTGTAGCTGAACAAATGCTGGATTTCAGATGCTTACAGCTTTGTTCCTCAGTTTAGTTTCTGTTCAAGAAGTACTGACGAGTGTTGGTCCTCTGATGCCCACTAACAGTGTCAAGGTTTGCTTTATAGTTAGCTCCAGAGAGTCACAGTTTTTCTTTTCAATAACTAGGTTTTCCATTTAAGAGTCTGTTCTTCTATGCTTACTTGATACAATGGAAATTTTTTGTCTTACACCATTCAAACTCCAGAGCAAACTACTGAAACAAACTCAGTGCACAAGTACAAGGCATCCTTTTAGGCTACTTGTCCCTTGATTATTTTTTACCGATTTGAAAACTTTGTTACCTTGCTCACCAAACTATAGTTCTCTGCATCAAATTTTACCTCTCCCCTATGTTTCAGGATATCTGTACTTTTAGCTTCTTGTTAGATCCTCAATCCAAGTTTTCATAAACTCAGATCCTTGCTTGTTGAACTTACATTATGCATCACTCATCTTCCACTTAAAAAAGAAAATCGTAAATCTCTTTTGGATAATTTAAACAACTTTTCATCAGATAAGTGTTTTTCATGTTATTAAAATGGACTTCGCTTTTTCTGTCATATACTTATTAGTAATTACTATATGCCAAGCACTGTTTAAGTACCTTTAAATATTAACTCACATAATCCTCATCACAGGCCTATGAACTGATACTGTTATCCCCAACTTATAAATGAGGAAAATGAAGAACAGACACATTAAGTTGCCATTGTTCACACAGAGTGTAAGTGACAGAGACAAGATTTGAACCCAAAAAGATTAGTTTTAAATATCTGAGTTCTTATCAGTCTTACATAAATAACAACTAGAAATCCTTAAATCATTACTGTTAAGAAAAACAATTCACTGATTGTAAATCTAGATAATAGTCTTTTGACTAATGTTAACCTCAAAAGCCAATATTAGATCGTCTGAATCTATTCTGCTCCTGAAAAAGTGTTGAATCTTTTTAAATAGGAAAACAATTTATTCTCCAGACAGAAAACCTTAAGCAATACCCCACATATCAATGAGGTATATTTAAATACACGTGTCATTTGCCAAGAATTTCTGTAAAATATAAAGCATGAAAAACATCAATTGTGTCATTTGACAAACTCCTAAGTGGGTCTATGTGCAATATACAACAATACTGTATAATTTTGGATATGAGTTGTTTTCCTTCTACATGGAAATAAAGTATGATTAAAAAAATTTGTCTGTTAAAGCTATATAAAAATGCAAATAATCTAAGCAAAATAAGCAGTGATGCAATTAGGATTAGTTACTTTCTGGTTGAAGAGTTGCTTGAGTGATATTTGATGGCAAGAGAAAAGGCATTCTTATTCTTGATATGTAGGAAAGATGATAGCACATCTTGCTACACAACGTATTTAGACAACACAAGGACAAGATGTGATTCTATCAAGAGAATGGCTGAGATACGACTTTTCACTACTAAACATTCTCTCCTCTGGTCTCCTGTTTGACTTAAGTGTTTTTCTGATGCGTGCATTCACATTCACTGTAATGTGTTTTTAATTTTAATAGTAAATGTTCAGGATTACCTTTTTTATTTTGCAAATCATCAGAATGAATATTTGAGTAATGGAATTTCAAATAGTTTTGGATGATTTTGTTAATTTCAACCTGTTGGAACATGAGTTTTATGTGCCTCTTCTAACTTAAAAATGAAGTGACCGAATCTTGACATAACATTTTTTTATTAATAGAGCAAGCTGTTGGTACATTGACTTTTGATGTGGTTCTATACATTTTAGAACAGAGAATGCCAGCTCCTTTTTTTTGTATTCAAAAGACAAATATCTTTGATCAAAGTTAATTTGTAAATTTGGAGGTCATGCCTTCTGCCAGTCACTGAACTGATGTTAAATCAAATGGAAGAATAGGCATTCTGTGGTATTTTGAACTGATTACATCAAAAGGTTAGTATTTTTATTGCTCCTGAGTAATACCTCTCAAATAGTTTGGCTTACTTTAGATTTGTAGATAGTCCCTCTAAGTGCAGTGGAAGTGCAGTGTAGCATGTCCTTCATGTCCTTAAAGGACCACTTCCCTGACCTACCTCTGAGTTGATTTCCAGGAGGGAGGGATGGATTGGCTGACTCTCCAAGGCTGCCTCACTTGAACTCTCTTTTGACCCTCCACAGTTTTCCTCAGAAGACAGTGAAGTTTATTGGCAGTTTTAGTAATTGGATATACTTCACTACTGTAAACTTAGATTATTTAGTGGTATTCTTAAAATATAGGAAAAAATGGTAACTGTGGTGTGGAATTGTTAACTGGCTTTATTGTGTTGATTATTTCTTAGTAAATATATAATGTATATAAAATTAAAAAATGTAGGCATTGTGATGGGCTTAGGAAACTAACAAATATTGACTAAACACAATATATTACAAAAATTTCCTAATTTAAATTTAATAATTTTGTGAAGTAGATACCTAGATTCTATGAAAAAACCTGGAGTCAAAGTTTTAGGCCCAAGATCACATGACCAATCAGCCTATAAATTGGATTGATTCCATACCTGACTCCAAAATGTGTAAAAGTCGTTTAGCAGATTCTAAGTTGTTTTTCAAATCCTACCAGCAGGTTGGGAGAATCACTAGGATTTTCATGTAAGAAAATCCAGTCAGTTTCCTCTAGGTCAACCATATATCTTAGAGAAGGAACAGTTAATTACAGCATTAGAGGATATGCCCTAATCCACTCTTACTACATAGGTACAACCATATTAAAATAAACATGGGATGAAATTGAAACCTTTAAGTGGCAAGGGATGAAAAAATGGGAAAGAGTTTATGTGACATATACATGGAGGAGTGAGAATGGAAATTTGTGTAATGATTGGATGACCTTGCATTTAAAATTCTCAGGTCTTTTATTAGCATCACTTTTACTGTGCTGCCTTTCTGACCCTCTCTTAAAATTCTGGCAAATTAACCATGTGGAAAATTAACCATGTGTATTCTGTTCTGTTAAAGGCATGGGTTTAAATGTGATAGTAAGTCTTAGCTGGAAGAGACCCAATCCATTTTCCATGTAAAGTCTAAGGCTCAGAACAGTGGCATGAACTTTATTTAGATCTTGCTTATGTAGAATAGAGCAGAACTAGACTCCCAGGCTCCTAACCTTCAATCCAGTTCAAGAGGGAGACTCCACTGAAGGTTCAACATGCCAGTGCTCTTCTAAGGTATTATGGAAACTTTTACACCAGAGCCCATACGTTTCCATATCAAACTGCATTTCCACAATTGAATCTTGGTTCTTAAATCAGTACAGTTCCTTTCTTACTGCTGTGTGAAATACGGCATACATAACCACCTTATTTGGGTACTATTTTAGATGTTTTTTGTCTTCTTTTAAAAAATCATTTTACATTTAATTTATCCTGTAGGCTGCATCTCTGTTAAGGGCACTTCTTTGGGTTCAGCAGGCTTTTAAGTACTTCTTTATGTTAACTATAGAGGAACTTTTAATAAAAAAATTTTATTTGGCTACAGAAGGAAATATTTCATCAAACTTTTGTGTGCGAATAGGCTTATGCCTGCAGTGAATGTGCACGCACACTCAGCTTCCTGAAGCAGTACCCTTCATGGGGCCTGAGATCACTCCTGGGTGTAGCTGACAAGTTTTGTGCTTTGTGAGGGCTGCTGCTCACTTAGTTTATTGATGGAATTTTGTTGTATTGATTAAAGAACACGATTTGCTGCTTGCCTTGCCCTGTGGTACTTTCCAGATTGGTATAAACTCTTTTATTTTTCTTCTGATTTGTCTTGTCATCCATCCATCATTTTTCAGTTTTGAGGAAGACACAACACTTCCCTGGTTTGATCTCATGCCCAGGCCTTTTCATTTAGACATATTATCCTGGGCTAGTCATGTTTAATCTTTTTAATGATCATCCTTATCTTTATTAGAGTGAAAGCAAATGTTCCTAAATGCTGTTTATACTGGAACAACAGTGTGTTCTAGTTAGAGAGTAGGAGAGTCACTGAAAAGGGATTTTGTCTATTGGCACCATTGATTAAAATAAGCTGGTTTTATTCAATTTGTTATTGGTGATGGTAGAAATTTAATTTGTCAGGCTTTTCAGTTAAAGAGGTTCCAGAAACTTACCATACTTTTCTTTAGAATTTATTTCAAGGAGTGTTTTTGCTTGCAAAAGCATAGGAGAGTGTTTTGATTAAAAGGAGATTTTCCTGTGGGGTTTATAATACACCTTTTGGACAGGGCCGTCACTGTTCATTTAGAGCTGTGTCAGTGCCTGCAGTAGTAGATTTAGAGAATCCAGTATCTCGGACTTGATTCTCTGCCTCTTCATAACTTTTTTCTTCCTTTTAATTTTTTTTTCTTTCTCTCCTTTTATTCTTCCTCTTCACTTCCTCTCAGCTATGCGGTTTGAGTTCCAGCAGGTGTTGGTGAAGTTCCTTTTAAATACATGTCATCCTCTATAAGTCATGATGAGCTTACATAGTTAAAGAGGTTTTTAAGAGGCAGTTTGGTGAAAATTTCTGAAACAAACCGTTAGAGGCACCTGGGATGCCCTTTGCTTCAGGAACTCTGCAGGGATTTTCTGCAAACCCTTTGGTAGTCTCCAGATGTTGGATAACTGAGTGTCATTCATTGGCTAATTACTTATTGAGCAGAGATAATACCCTTTGTCTAACAGAAGTCCTCATGGGCTAATTTTAAACATATTTTTTCCTGTTTAGTTTTCAATGAAGATGGGGTACAAGATATCAATGACTATGTAATCCTACTTAAAATGCTTGTAAGTTACAAAAATTTCATCAAACTTTATTCTAAATAATCTTGAATTTCTTTTATATCCTTCTTACAGATTTGTCTCTTTCTCATATATTTCATTTTCTTCTTGGCCTTTTTCTTGCTCTTTCCCCTAATTCCTGTTGTATGATGAGTTTCTGGTCTTTTACAATAATAGATGGGATGGATTGGATGAATCAGCAGTCACCATCTTAGTTGAAAAAGAAATTACCTTTTAAGGAGACAAGGATAAATTTTATGCAGTCAACTGCATGGCTGAAAAAGGAAAAGGATTTATTAGGAACAACTTCTCAGCATTGGGTTATGATTTATCAAGTGACATTAGTGTGGATTTTAGCATACTGATTTACTGTTTTCTCATAAAGGTAAAAGGGTATGTTTCCTAAAGATCATGATTCCTTAATGTCAACAAAAACCTAAAATTCAAGATCTAATAATCAATGAGTAGCCAGTAACTTTAATAATGAAACAACTATCTTTCTGCCTTTTTCTCAAAGGAAAACCAAGTTTTAACCATGTTTCTTCTGGTTAAAAGCAGAAAATATAATGGAAGTTTCAAAGGAAGGAAAGAGATGGCTATCCTCAGTAAGTTACTCTGGGAAAAAAAAGTTGGCAAAAACAGTAGGATGTATTCCTGAACATTTATAACTTAAACATAAAAAATTTATTGAATTATTTGACAGGACTGCTTGCTTAAGAAGAATGTTAACTACTTTGACCTATATCGTTTTTTCTGTTTTAAAGGCAGAGGAAATACTATAAACTCAATAGAAATAAAAGCTGTATATCTAGTCTGAGCCAAAATATTTTTTATTTTTATATTTTTGTTTTCATTTTTGTAGCCTAAAGCAGTAGGTCATTATGACTGGCACCTTTTGTATTCAGCCCCAGACTTACTACAATTATACAAGAACTATAAAATTAAGGATAATTTTGTAAATGTGGATATAAATCTAAGAAATCCACTGCAACACTTGAGTGTTAAAGCAATTTTTGGAAGTAATAAAGCCAAGGAATTGCTTAGAATTCCAGTCTCCCTATTTCTAAGAAACCTAAAATCCCATTTAGTTAAAAGAAAAAATGTTCCAGTAAGTGCAGTTTTCAATCAGAATCCTGAATTAGCCCTAACATCAGTGGTAGCATGTGTTAGAAGTAGAAGTGAGTGGTGGGAAAATGAGGTGAATTGAAGGGATGTAGAAAAGCTGTGTCAGTTTCCCCTCCCAGTTATAGCTGTGGTGGCTGCCCTGAGTCCAGCTCACTTAGGAGAAAGAGGTTCTGTGGAAATTGTCACTGACACATCAGTGCTGAGAAAGAGAAGGGATTCTGCTGCAAGAATTCTTCTTGCCCGCAGGACTAGGAGCGCTTTACCCACCCACTAAAGCTCTTGCAGTCGGATTGGTTCCTGAGGTCTGTACCCAGGGATTTAGATTTGGGTTAAAGTAATCCAGGCCAGCTGTCAGTACTAATCAACCTAGACCAGTGGTTCTCAGCTCTCTATGCATAATTGAATCACTTGGAAAGAATTAAAAAATATGGATCCTTGGACCCCACTCACAGATACTCTGATTTAATTAGTCTGGAGTGAGGCCCAAACATTAGTATTTTTAAAAAGCTTTCCAAATATCAGGAGGAATACTGGCTGTTGTCATGACAGAATAGCAGACTGAGCTTCCTGCCAACAACAGTTATTAAAGCTGGACAGAATATAAAAGGCAAGTGTTTGGAGGCACTAGTGGAGGCACCAGAGAACAACTAAGGTAGGGAGGCATAACCTACAAAGGATATGATCCTTGAAAGGAGGGGCAAATGCTAGGCAAATTCAGTGTATACCAAGTTCAGATACTCTGGGTATGTGAATCCTGCAATAAGCAACAGTTTCACTGGATGAGGAACAGAGATTAATGTTGGAGTTTTCAGGGAAGCTTCCAATTGAGAAATACGTCAGAGAAAGCTACAGAGAGGGGAATCCCACAATCTGCATAGAATTTCTTTCAAACAGTTCACTGATTGCTAAACTGCACATACACAGAGTTACACTTCAAAGAACTCAGTCGGAAACTATAGCATGGTGGGTGGTGAGGAGTACAAAGACATTAGTGGTTTCTCAGTGTTCAGTGACAGAGTTTGGAATTCATGTCCTGCCAAGTTAGAGAGGACTGGAAAAAATGTTCGTCTTTTCTTTGAAGCCTCAGAAGTGCTTTAGGACAGTGGGAAAAAATAAAGTGTACCAGCCCCTAAGAAGCTTAAACCCCATCTTTTGTAATGTCAAAGTGAGGTACTGCTAATTTTTCTTCTTGCCAAAGGAAAATTTATATTTGGAGGAATGTAACTTCCTTTGGAGACTCTACATGTTTTTATCTATAATATATAGCATGCAATCAAAAATTAAGGAGAAATTTTGATTCTGATGGAGTAAAACAATAGGATTTACCCTGTTGCCTGAAACAGCAAAAAACATCTGGATAATATGTAAGAATAAACAGCATTCAAGACCCTGGATGTCAGCTAAACAAGGATAGCATTTTTTGAGAGATAGGAAACCAATGAGGTACATCCTTTGATCAAACCAGTTTACAGCCTGGAGAAAGTTTCCAAGCCAAGGCAATGGGAAGACAGACCTAAATAATAAATTGCAGTGGCCTTAAGTTGCAGAGACTTTACTGTGACTTCAGGGAAGCCGGGGCAACATGAGTTCACAGAGTAGAGCTGCAAAAAGATGGTCCTGCAGAATATGCAGCAGAGTACTGATCAGTACATATGGCTGGGGATACTTTTTGGGGCCAGGAAAAGAAGCACTCTAAAATATGAGAAGGAACAGTGGCTGAAGGTCTAACAGGGCCCAAAAGACAAATGCATCAAGTTTTGGTTACCATACTAAGAATGAGATTGTTTCATCCTACGGAAAGTTAACCCCAAATTAAAGGTTACTCTGGTCCTGCCTGCTTAAGCAGAAAAGGCAGATGCAAATATATTGTTTCAAATTAACTTCATTATGTCCCAGAACAAAGTCCAAGAATGCTTAAGGGAATTTTAAAAAGTCCCTCAGATGTAAAACTTACAATGCTATAGACTGACTGTTTTGAGTTCTCCCAAATTCATATACTGAGACCCAGTCCCCAAGGGTGATGGTATTAGGAGGCAGTGCTTTTGGGAGGTGATTAGGTCATGAGGCCAAAGCCCTCATGATGGGATTATTACCCTTACAAAGGAGACCCCAGAAAATCCCTCACCCCTTCCGCCATGTGAGGACATGGCAAGAAGATGGCCATCTATATACTAGGAAGTGGATCTTCACCAGACATGAAATCTGTCAGTGCCTTAATCTCCCAGGCTCCAGACCTGGGAGAAATAAATATTTGTTGTTTAAGCCACCGAGTCTATGGTATTTTTGTTATAGCTGCTCCAGTGGACTAAGATACAACTAGCACCCAATCAAAATTACCAGCATGGAAAGAAATAGAAAAATGCAACCCATTGTGAATATTTTTAAAAATCCACTGACACTAACCCAGAAATGATACAGATGATCAAAATAGCACATGAGAGCATTAAAAGAGTAACTGTGATTATATTCCACATGTTTAAGGTGCCAAAGGAGAGATTGAATATATAGAGATATGTAGGGTATTTTTTATAAGACTCAAAATAAACTTCTACAGATGTAAAGTGTCTAAGATAGTAAATACAGTGAATGAGATTAATAGCAGACTATATATTACAGAAGAAAAGGTAGTGAACTTGGAGGTATAATAATAGAAACTGTACAAAATGAAATGCAGAGAGAAGGTATATAGAGCATTAGGGAACTTTAGGGACACTTAATTGGCTAAATATACATACAGTCAAAGTCCCCAAGAAGGTGAATAAGGGAATAAATATATTTGAGGAAATAATGGCTGGAATTTCTACAAATCTGATTAAAAACATAAACCCATACTATTAGTTTTCTTGGGCTGCCGTATCAAATTACCACAAACTTGATGGCTTCAAACAACAGAAAGGAGTCCTAAATCAAGGTCTCCACAAGTCTATGCTCCCTTTGATGGGAGGATCTCTCCTGGTCCCTTTCAGTTTCTGGTGACTCCAGAAAACCCTCTCTGCCTTTCTCTTATAAGGACGCTTGTTACTGGATTTTGTTCCCACCAAAATAATCCAGGGTGATCTGCAAAGATCTGTATCCAAACAGGTCACATTCACAGGTTCTGAGTGGTGGTTATAACTTTAGGGGAGCCAGCATTCAACTAACTGTACCCACAGATCAAAAAAGCTCAACAAATCACCAACCCAGAACTTAAGAAAAAACATTCACCAAGACACATCACAATCAAATTGCTTAAAACTGGTGATAAAGGAAAAATACTACAAGCACCAGGGGGTGGGGCGGGAGGGGGAAACAAAGTACACAGGAACAAAAGACTGTGGCTGGATTATTGTCAAAAAACAATACAAACTAGGAAATAGTAGAGCAAATCTTTAAAGTATGGAGAGAGAAAAAAAATTGTGTTTGCCTATGATTATTTACTCCGTGAAAAGGCTTTTCAAAATGAAAATGAAACAGTTTAAAAGATGTAAAATACAAAACTAAGAGATTTCACTATCAGTAGACCTGAGGCACAGGAAATAGTAATGGAAGACCTTGGGAGAAGGAAAACAATAACCAGGGGACAACCTACGTCTACACAAAGGAGTGAGGAGGACTGGAAATGGCAATTACATGGGTAGAGTTTATATAGCAAACATAGATAGAGTATATCAAACATAAACTTTTTATTTTAAAATAGTTTTTATAGAAATTTTATAAAGATGATACAGAGATTTTCCATATACCTCTCACCATTTCCCCTATTGTTAACATCTTACAATACTGTGATATATTTGACACCACTGAAGGAACCAGTATTACTAGATGTCTATTAACATTTTATTCAGATTTCATTGCTTTTTCCCTAATGTCCTTCTTCTGTTCCAGAATCCCGTTCACGAGCTGGCTGTTCAGTAATCATGCCTCTTAGGTACCCCTCAACTGTGACAGTTCCTCCAAAGTCTCTGTATTTTTTTTTCTTTTTTTATAATTTATTTTGCTATCATTAATCTACAGTTACCTGTGCAATATTATGATTATTAAACTACCCCCTTCATCAGGTCCCCCCCCACCAACCCCATTACAGTCACTGTCCATCAGCATAGTGAGATGCTATAGAATCATTACTTGTCTTCTCTGAGTTACACAGTCCACCCTGCGCCCCCCCCAACATTACGTCTGCTAATCGTACTGCTCCTTTTTCCCCTTTGTCCCTCCCTTCCCACCCATCCTCCTCAGTTTCTTTCCCTTTGGTAACTATTAGTCTGTTCTTGGGTTCTTGTCTTTTTTGGCTTGGCTTCTTTCACAGAGCATAAAACCCTCTAACTCCATCCATGTTGTTGCAAATGGTAGGATTTGTTTTCTTCTTATGGCTGAATAATATTCCATTGTGCATATGGACCACATCTTCTTTATCCATTCATCTACTGATGGACACTTAGGTTGCTTCCATTTCTTGGCTATTGTAAATAGTGCTGCGATAAACATAGGGGTGCATCTGACTTTTTCAAATGGGCTGCTGCATTCTTAGCGTAAATTCCTAGGAGTGGGATTATATGGTATTTCTATTTTGAGTTTTTTGAGGAACCTCCATACTGCTTTCCACAATGGTTGAACTAATTTACATTTCCACCAGCAGTGTAGGAGGGTTCCCTTTTCTCCACATCCTCGCCAACATTTGTTGTTGTTTGTGTTTGGATGTTGGATATCCTCACTGGTGTGAGGTGGTATCTCATTTTGGTTTTAATCTGCATTTCTCTGTTGATTAGTGATGTGGAACATCTTTTCATGTGCCTGTTGGCCATCTGAATTTCTTCTTTGGAGAAGTCTCTGTTCTTGTCCTCTGCCCATTGCTTAATTGGATTATTTGCTTTTTGTTTGTTCAGGTGCGTGAGTTCTTTATATATTTTGGAATTTTGGATGTCAACCCCTTATCGGATATGTCATTTATAAAATATATTCTCCCATACTGTAGGATGTCTTTTTGTTGTATTGATGGTGTCCTTTGCTGTACAGAAGTTTTTCAGCTTGATATAGTCCCCCTTGTTCATTTTTGCTTTTGTTTCCCTTGCCCAAGGAGATGTGTTCAGGAAAAAGTTGCTCATGTTTATATTCAAGAGATTTTTGCCTATGTTTTCTTCTAAGAGTTTTATGGTTTCATGACTTAGATTCAGGTCTTTGATCCATTTTGAGTTTACTTTTGTGTGTGGGGTTAGACAGTAGTCCAGTTTCATTCTCTTACATGTAGCTGTCCAGTTTTTCCAACACCAGCTGCTGAAGAGGCTGTCATCTCCCCATTGTATATCAAAGGCTCCTTTATCATATATTAATTGACTGTATATGTTTGGGTTAATGTTTGGATTTTCTATTCTGTTCCACTGGTCTGTGGGTCTATCTTGATTACCAAATCGTCTTGATTACTGTGGCTTTGTAGTAGAGCTTGAAGTCAGGGAGCATAATTCCCCCTGTTTTATTCCTCCTTCTCAGGATTGCTTTGGCTGTTTGGGGTCTTTTGTGGTTGAATTTTAGAATTATTTGTTCGAGTTCATTGAAGAAAGCTGTTGGTATTTTGATAGGGATTGCATTGAATCTGTAGATTGCTTTAGGTAGTATAACCATTTTGACAATATTTATTCTTCCTAGCCAAGAGCATGGGATGCATTTCCATTTGTTAGTGTCCTCTTTAATTTCTCTTAGGAGTGTCTTGTAGTTTTCAGGGTATAGGTCTTTCACTTCCTTGGTTAGGTTTATTCCTAGGCATTTTATTCTTTTGGATGTAATTGTGAATTGAATTGTTTTTCTGATTTCTCTGTTAGTTCATCGTTAGCGTATAGGAAAGCAACAGATTTCTGTGTGTTAATTTTGTATCCTTCAACTTTGCTGAATTCAGATATTAGTTCTAGTAGTTTTGGAGAGGAGTCTTTAGGGTTTTTTATATACAATATCATGTCATGTGCAAATACTGATAATTTGACTTCTTCTTTACCATTCTGGATGCCTTGTATTTTTTTGTTTTGTCTGATTACTATGGCTAGGACCTCCAGTACTTTGTTGAATAACAGTGGAGAGAGTGGGCATCCCTGTCTTGTTCCTGATCTTAGATGAAAAGCTTTCAGCTTCTCACTGTTACGTATGATGTTAGCTGTGGGTTTGTCATATATAGCCTTTATGATGTTGTGGTACTTGCCCTCTATACCCATTTTGTTGAGAGTTTTAATCATGAATGGAAGCTGAATTTTGTCAAATGCTTTTTCAGCATCTTTGGAGATGATCATGTGGTTTTTGTTCTTCTTTTTGTTGATGTGGTGGGTGATGTTGATGGATTTTTGAATGTTGTGCAATCCTTGCATCCCTGGGATGAACCACACTTGATCATGGTGTATGATCCTCGATGTATTTTTGAATTCGATTTGCTAATATTTTGTTGAGTATTTTTGCATCTGTGTTCATCAGGGATATTGGTCTGTAATTTTCTTTTTTGGTGAGGTCGTTGCCCGGTTTTGGTATTAGAGTGATGCTGGCTTCATAGAATGAGTTTGGAAGTATTTCTTACTCTTCTATTTTTTGGATAACTTTAAGGAGAATGGGTGTTATTTCTTCTCTGTATGTCTGGTCGAATTCAGCGGTGAATCCTTCTGGTCTGGGGGTTTTGTTCTTGGGTAGTTTTTTGATTACCACTTTAATTTCGTTGCTGGTGATTGGTCTGTTTAATTTTTCTGTTTCTTGCTTGGTCAGTCTTAGAAGGTTGTATTTTTCTAAGAAGCTGTCTATTTCTTCTAGGTTTTCCAGCTTGTTAGCATATAGATTCTCATAATTTTCTCTTATAATTCTTTGTATTTCTGTGGGGTCTGTCGTGATTTTTGCCTTCTCATTTCTGATTGTGTTTATGTGTGTAGATTCTCTTTTTCTCTTAATGAGTCTGGCTAGGGGTTTATCTATTTTGTTTATTTTTTCAAAGAACCAGCTCTTGGTTTCATTGATTTTTTTTGTATTGTTTTATTCTTCTCAATTTTATTTATTTCTTCTCTGATCTTTATTATGTCCCTTCTTCTGGTGACTTTGGGCCTCATTTGTTGTTCTTTTTCCAATTTCAGTAATTGTGTCTTTAGACTATTCATTTGGGAATGTTCTTCGTTCTTTAAATAGGCCTGGATTGCAATATACTTTCCTCTTAGAACTGCCTTTGCAGCGTCCCACAGAAGTTGTGGCTTTGTGTTGTTGTTGTCATTTGTCTCCATATAGTCTTTGATTTCTGTTTTGATTTGGTCGTTAACCCATTGATTAATTAGGAGAATGTTGTTAAGTGTCCATGTATTTGTGAGCCTTTTTGTTTTCTTTCTAAAATTTAATTCTAGTTTTATACCTTTATGATCTGAGAGGTTGGTTGGTAGAATTTCAATATTTTCGACTTTACTGAGGTTCTTTTTGTGGCCTAGTATGTGCTCTATTCTGGAAAATGTTCCATGTGCACTTGAGAAGAATGTGTATGCTGTTGCTTTTGGGTGTTGAGTTCTGTAGATGTCTGTTAGGTCCATCTGTTCTAGTGTGTTGTTCAGTGCCTCTGTGTCTACTTATTTTCTGTCTGGTTGATCTGTACTTTGGAGTGTGTGGTGTGTTCAAGTCACCTAAAATGAATGCATTGCTGTCTGTTTCCTCCTTTAATTCTGTTAGTATTTGTTTCACATATGCCGGCGCTGCTGTGTTGGGTGCATATATATTTAAAATGGTTATATCTTCTTGTTGGACTGACTCCTTTATCATTATGTAAAATCCTTCTTTATCTCTTGCTATTTTCTTCATTTTGATGTCTATTTTGTCTGATACAAGTATTGCAACAATTGCTTTTTTCTCCTTGTTGTTTTCGTGAAATATCTTTTTCCATCCCTTCACTTTTAGTCTGTGTATATCTTTGGATTTGAGGTGAGTTTCTTGTAGGCAGCATATAGATGGGTCTTGCTTTTTTATCCATTCTGTTACTCTGTGTCTTTTGGTTGGTGCATTCAGTCCATTTACATTTAGGGTGATTATTGATAGATACGTAGTTATTGCCATTGCTGGCTTTAGATTCGTGGTTACCAAAGTTCAAGGATTGCTTCTTTACTATCAACAATCTAACCTAACTTTCTTGTTATTTTATTCTAAACACAGTCTGGTGTTTCTTTATTTCTCTCCCTTCTTATTCTTCTTCCTCCATTCTTTATATACTAGGTGTTTTATTCTTTGCCTTTAGTTAGTATTTGGATGGTCTGCTTTCTTTGCTATGATTTTATTTTCTCTGGTGACATCTTTTTAGACTTAGGAGTGCTTCTTCAATCTAGAGCAGTTCCTTTAAGATATCCTGAGGAGGTGATTTATGGGAGGTAAATTCCCTCAGCTTTCGCTTGTCTGGAAATTGTTTAATCCCTCCCTCAAATTTAAATGATAATCGTGCTGTATACAGTATTCTTGGTCCAAGGCCCTTCTGTTTCATTACGTTAAATATATCATGCCATTCTCTGCTGGCTTGTAAGGTTTCTGTTGAGAAGTCTGATGATAGTCTGATGGGTTTTCATTTGTAGGTCATCTTTTTTCTTTCTCTAGCTGCCTTTAATACTCTGTCCTTTTCTTTGGTCTTTGCCAATTTAATTATTATGTGTCTTGGTGTTGTCTTCCTTGGGTCCCTTGTGTTGGGAGATATGTAGGCTTCCATGGTTTGAGAGCCTATTTCCTTTCCCAGCTTGGGGATGTTTTCAGCAATTATTTCTTCAAAGACACTTTCTATCCCTTTTTCTCTCTCCTCTTCTTCTGGTACTCCTATAATGCGAATATTGTTCCGTTTGGATTGGTCACACAGTTCTCTTAAAATTCTTTCATTCCTAGAGATCCTTTTATCTCTCTCTGCCTTGGCTTCTCTGTATTCCTGTTCTCTGATTTCTATTCCATTAACAGTCTCTTCCGTCTCGTCCAGTCTGTCGATCACTTGTCTCATCTCTGCATTGTCTTTCCTCACTTCCCTCACTTCCTCCCTCAGCTCTTCCATATTTCTCTGTAAATCCATCAGTATAGTTATTACTTTTATTCTGAATTCTTTTTCAGCACGATTATGCATTTCCATCTCATCATGCTCCCTCTCTAGAGTAGTCTGGTCTGGGGTTGTCTGGGTCAGCTTTATTTGTATCATATTTCTCTGTCTCTTCATGGCGGTAGAGGTGGTCAGAAAAAGAAAAAAAGAAAGGCCAAATAGAGAAAAAAAAAAAAAACGCCTGCCAGGTGTAGTTTCTGTGATGATCCTGTAGGTGGCACTGCTGTTCCACTATTCCACAGCTACGCTGCTCCGCTGGGCCCTTTGTGACTCTGGCCAGGGAGGGAACGAATGGGAGGCCTCTGATATCTGTGGGTCGTGTCCGTGCGACTACTTTTCCCAGCCACAGTTCAAGGGGACCGAAATTCGCCAGGACTCCCAGCCTGCTTGGCCGAGTGCGCTGGGAAATCCTGCTCCTCCGTTGGGCCCCTGTCACTTTAAGACCCCTAAAAAAGCAGGCGCTTTTCTTTTGTCCCGTGGAACCGGCTGGGTGGACCTGCCATCTTGGTATCTGCACCTCTGTCTTTCCAGTCTCCAGTACACCACACGAAGTGTGTCAGTGCTCCTGGCGCAGATCACCCAGACTGATTATTTGGTGGGCCTTGCTTCCACTCCCTCCATGCTCTGAATCCTCTCCTCCCGCTGGGGTGCCATAGTGCTCGGGTCCCACCGGGTCGTGGCTCCGTATCTTACCTGCCTCGCGAGGTGTCAAGTCCTCTCACGCGTAGCTGCAGGCTGGTGTTGTCCTGTATCTTCTGGTCTCTCTTTTAGGAATAGTTGTATTTGCTGTATTTTCATAAATATATTTCGTTTTGGGAGGAGATTTCCCCTGCCCTGCTCACGCTGCCATCTTCCTAGAAGTCCAAAGTCTCTGGTTTTGAGGACCGTTTTGATGAGTCCTGGGCAGATGTTTTGTAGAATGCCTATCAGTAGGATTTTGTCATATGTTTTTTCATGGCTAGATGGATTATGGCTTTTGGGGAGGAAGACTACAGAGTTAACATGCTGTTGTCATCACATTGTATGAAGGGCTCATGGTATCAACCTAACTGCTGATGATATTAAACTTGATCACCTGGCTGGGGTCGTGTTTGCCAGGTCTCTCCACTCAGAGGTGTCATTTACCCTGCTCTTTGGAAGCAGATCACGATGAGCAGCCTGAATTAAAGAGGGGTTTGGGTAGGTGATTTAAGATGCTCTCCTGGAGGAAGAAGTATCTGCAAAACTTAACTTGGAATTCATCACATATTTTTTATAGGAAAAAAGTAAGTTAAAGAGCAATGTGTGGTGTGAATCATTTGAGGGGAAGCTCCATGAGCAGGGTACTCTGCCTCTGGTCTTATTAGACTTATCACTGAATATCTAGTTCCTAGAATTATGTCTTTTTTGTTCTTTAAATGTATAAGCCCAGTATCTGCAATAAAGCCTCACTGACCAAGAAATATGTATGAAAGAGATCTTTGTTAACTAAAGCACTTAAAGTAATAATAGTAGGTAGTTGTTGGATGAAGGTGAAGGAAAGAACCCTGGCTCTGACTTTTAGAAAAGCTGAGATTTGAAATCTTCCTTTGCAGATGTACTTGGGAGACTTTGGTTATGGTGGTGGTGTTCTGCAGGTAGCTGTCTGGGAATAGGCCTAACGCAGAGATCGGAGAAGTGGCTCCATAAGAGAACTCGGTAAGGCACCTGGCTCTGCTGAGGACCATAGGCATGGTGTGTGCAGTCAGCATGCTAGTAACCCACCCACCAAACTTCTGGCCGTAGCAAGAGCTTGAGGCTTTACTTTCATAAGAAACAATACTGTGGCAGTGACTGCCAGCCCCTCATGAATTATGTAGCAGTCACGCCTTTGCAGTCACCCTGGCCACTGCATTTATTGGTTGAAGGTTGTATCTCTATATATTCTTTAAATACTTGAGGATGGACTATGTGGTGAAGCAATTAGTAAGCATGATAAGTATATGAATTAAGCCTCCACAGTGTAGAATTAGCTAAAGCAAAAGTTGAAAATATCACTGGGTCTGCACTTGAGATATATACAGTTAACAAGAGGAATATTAGAAATCAGTTTTCAGTTGTGAACTGGGTGTTGAATGAAATCTGGGGTTAGCTAGACCTATTGTACCAGCACTTCAGGTCTTGTAAATAGGTTATATGAATCTCATCCAGCAGGAGTCATCAGAGAAGGGCTCTGGGTCAAACTGTGTTCTGTTCTATTCCATTCAATTAATAGAGGATTCTGTCTCCTAATCTAATTCGCTGGTGAACCTTACCCTGTCTTCAGTATAGTTTTACCTCTGCCTTTGAACAATTCTTTAAAGGAGGCACTTATAGAAGGAGACAGTAAGTAGGAACCACTTTGAGTTTATGTACAGATGATGTGTTTTTTTTTGTGCCTGTCAAGTAAAATGTCTACATGTGTGGAAAATTGGACTTGACTTTGCTTTCACTAACATTCAACCTGGGAGTAAGATTGTGGGGAGGTAAAACCTTTATTCTCAAATACTTATAGCCACTGGGGGTGCCTCCCCTCTCCATAGAGAATCTGACTCTGAGAAAAGCTAAATTGGCATACTTCAAGTTCTTAATAGTGGATGTAAGCTCCAAATTCTGGAAAGAAGCTGTTACACATTTGTTTATCCTGAAAAGGTCAGGGAATAGGGGAAAGAACTCTGTATCTGATCTTAGAAAAACATGTTAAAAAGGAAGTCCAAGCTGTGGTTATTCATAGTGTATGAAGGGAAGAATAAGCAGGTGAGGTCTTTCACTTTAGATACTTGTACATTTTTTATACAGCAAATACATTTCTTTCAGAATAGGTGTGTCAGTGTCTGTATATGTGCATATTAATGTGTGTATAAATCTATGGATAAATTTGCAGCTTATTAATTTTAGTTTGGAGTGTGATTTTTTTCTTTCTTTTAGTTGGAACTGGAGTGGGTACCTGATTTACTTACTTGGAAAGATTTTGTCTGCAGGTGTGAATTATTGTTAGAAAAGAAAAGAAAGAAGTCAGCTTTCCTTTGTCAAATACTTTGCCATTGAATTCTTTTTCAAGTTTTAATCTACATCAAATGATTTCTTTTACAGAAAAGGTGTTAGAGAGCAGTGCATTGCATTGTACAATATCTGTCTGCTTATTTAACACTGAATACATAGACGATATTTTAATTTCCTTTTTCCCTCTTATTAGACTTGAGTGCACACACTTTGCATTAACAATTTAGAAGTTCTTCATGCTTATAGAGAAAGCAAAATTAAAATTCTGTTATTTAACCCAAGAAATATTTTCTGAGTGTCTACTATATAACACACATTGTGTGTTAAGAAACAACCCGATGCTTTGTAATATAAGTTTAACAAATAACACTTCCCTGTGACAACATCTAAGTATGGAACAAAAATTGTTTTGTTTTTTTCCTCAGAAGAAAACTAAACCCTCAGTTTCTTCTTGAATCTTCACCTTCTCATTTGGTACCTTCTTCTCGATGTGATGCCTCACAGTTTTCTTCTCTGGTACTTCAGGTTATCTTGTTTATGTCTTGTATATGGGACTAGGTAGGTGCCTATTGCAATACAGGTGGAGCCACTTCCTTAACTATGTAAGCATGGGCAAGTTATTTAACTTTTTAAAGTCCCAAACATCTCCTCGGTTGGAACTAGATTATAATGTGTACCTCTTTTATTTATTAGAAAAGATTTAAGGAAACTATGCGTATAAAGCTCTTACTATATATAGTACATGGTCTCAATAAATGCTAGGTGCTTTCCCTGCTGAGATTGAGATGTATATGTGTATATACCATCATCACCACCACCACAATCATCGTCATCATTACCGTCACTGTACTTCTTAATCTATGGAGAGACTTTATTTTTTTAAAGTTTATTTTGATATCATTAATCTACAATTAAATGAGTAATATTATGGTGATTACACTACCCCCTTCATGAAGTTCCCCCCACCCCCAACCCCATTACAGTCACTGTCCATCAGCGTAGCGCGATGCCACAGAGTCACTACTTGTCCTCTCTGGGTTGTACAGCCCTCCCCGTGCCCCCCTAACATTACATTTGCTAATCGTAATGTCCCTTTTTCCCCCTTGCCCCTCCCTTCCCACCCATCCTCCCCAGTCCCTTTCCCTTTGGTAACTATTAGTCTGTTCTTGGGTTCTGTGAGTCTCCTGCTGTTTTGTTCTTTCAGTTTTTTTCTCAGTTCTTATACTCCACATATGAGTGAAATCATTTGGTACTTGTCTTTTTCAGCTTGTCTTATTTCACTGAGCACAATACCCTCTAGCTCCATCCATGTTGTTGCAAATGGTAGGATTTGTTTTCTTCTTATGGCTGAATAATATTCCATTGTGTATATGTACCACCTCTTCTTTATCCATTCATCTACCGATGGACACATAGGTTGCTTCCATTTCTTGGCTATTGTAAATAGTGCTGCGATAAACATAGGGGTGCATCTGTCTTTTTCAAACTGGGCTGCTGCATTCTTAGGGTAAATTCCTAGGAGTGGAATTCCTGGGTCAAATGGTATTTCTATTTTGAGTTTTTTGAGGAACCTCCATACTGCTTTCCACAATGGTTGAACTAATTTGCAGTCCCACCAGCAGTGTAGGAGGGTTCCCTTTTCTCCACATCCTCGCCAACATTTGTTGTTGTTTGTGTTTTGGATGTTGGCCATCCTCACTGGTGTGAGGTGATATCTCATTGTGGTTTTAATCTGCATTTCTCTGATGATTAGTGATGTGGAGCATCTTTTCATGTGCCTGTTGGCCATCTGAATTTCTTCTTTGGAGAAGTGTCTATTCATGTCCTCTGCCCATTTCTTAATTGAATTATTTGCTTTTTGTTTGTTGAGGTGCGTGAGTTCTTTATATATTTTGGATGTCAACCCCTTATCAGATACGTCATTTATGAATATATTCTCCCATAGTGTAAGAAGGCTTTTTGTTCTACTGATGGTGTTCTTTGCTGTACAGAAGCTTTTCAGCTTGATATAGTCCCACTTGTTCATTTTTGCTTTTGTTTCCCTTCCCAGGGAGATATGTTCATGAAGCAGTTGCTCATGTTTATGTCCAAGAGCTTTTTGCCTATATTTTTGTCTAAGAGTTTTATGGTTTCATGACTTACATTCAGGTCTTTGATCCACCTTGAGTTTACCTTTGTGTATGGGGTTAGACAGTAGTCCAGTTTAATTCTCTTACATGTAGCTGTCCAGTTTTTCCAACACCAGCTGCTGAAGAGGCCGTCATCTCCCCAATGTATATCCAGGGCTCCCTTATCAAATATTAATTGACTGTATGTGTTTGGGTTGATGTTTGGAGTTTCTGTTCTATTCCACTGATATGTGGTTCTGTTTTTGTGCCAGTACCAAATTGTCTTGATTACTGTGGCTTTGTAGTAGAGCTTGAAGTCAGGGAGCGTAAATCCCCCTGTTTTATTCCTCCTTCTCAGGATTGCTTTGGCTATTCGGGGTCTTTTGTGGTGCCATATGAATTTTAGAATTATTTGTTCGAGTTCATTGAAGAAAGCTGTTGGTAGTTTGATAGGGATTGTGTTGAATCTGTAGATTGCTTTGGGTAATATAGCCATTTTGACAGTATTTATTCTTCCTAGCCAAGAGCATGGGATGCATTTCCATTTGTTAGTGTCCTCTTTAATATCTCGTAGGAGTGTCTTGTAGTTTTCAGAGTACAGGTCTTTCACTTCCTTCGTTAGGTTTATTCCTAGGTATTTTATTCTTTTTGATGCAATTGTGAATGGAATTGTTTTTCTGATTTCTCTTTCTGTTAGTTCTTCATTAGTGTATAGGAAAGCAGCAGATTTCTGTGTGTTAATTTTGTATCCTTCAACTTTGCTGAATTCAGATATTAGTTCTGGTAGTTTTGGAGTGGAGTCTTTAGGGTTTTTATGTACAGTATCATGTCATCTGCATATAGTGACAATTTGACTTCTTCTTTACCAATCTGGATGCCTTATATGTCTTTGTTTTGTCTGATTGCTGTGGCTAGGACCTCCAGTACTATGTTGAATAACAGTGGAGAGAGTGGGCATCCCTGTTTTGTTCCCAATCTTAAGTGAAAAGCTTTCAGCTGCTCGCTGTTAAGTATGATGTTAGCTGTGGGTTTGTCATATATGGCCTTTATGATGTTGAGGTACTTGCCCTCTATACCCATTTTGTTGAGAGTTTAATCATGAATGGATGCTGAATTTTGTCAAATGCTTTTTCAGCATCTGTGAAGATGATCATGTGGTTTTTGTTCTTCTTTTTATTGATGTGGTGGAATGTGTTGATGGATTTTCGAATGTTGTACCATAGTTGCATCCCTGGGATGAATCCCACTTGATCATGGTGTATGATCCTCTTGATGAATTTTTGAATTCGATTTGCTAATATTTTGTTGAGTATTTTTGCATCCACGTTCATCAGGGATTTTGGTCTGTAGTTTTCTTTTTTGGTGAAGTCTTTGCCTGGTTTTGGTATTAGAGTGATGCTGGCTTCATAGAATGAGTTTGGAATTATTCCCTCCTCTTCTATTTTTTGGAAAACTTTAAGAAGAATGGGTGTTATTTCTTCTCTATATTTCTGGTAGAATTCAGAAGTGAATCCATCTGGTCCGAGGGTTTTGTTCTTGGGTAGTTTTTTGATTACCGCTTCAATTTCGTTGCTGGTGATTGGTCTGTTTAGTTTTTTCTGTTTCTTGTTTGGTCAGTCTTGGACGGTTGTATTTTTCTAAGAAGTTGTCCATTTCTTCTAGGTTTTCCAGCTTGCTAGCATGTATATTCTCATAGTATTCTAATTCTTTGTATTTCTGTGGGATCCGTCGTGATTTTTCCTTTCTCATTTCTGATTCTGTTTATGTGTGTAGATTATCTTTTTCTCTTAATAAGTCTGCCTAGGGGTTTATCTATTTTGTTTATTTTTTCAAAGAACCAGCTCTTGGTTTCATTGATTTTTTTCTATTGTTTTGTTCTTCTCAATTTTATTTATTTTTTCTCTGATCTTTATTATGTCCCTCGTTCTGGTGACTTTGGTCTCATTTGTTCTTCTTTTTCCAGTTTCAGTAATTGTGTCTTTAGACTATTCATTTAAGAGTGTTTTTAGATAGGCCTGGATTGCAATATACTTTCTTCTTAGAATTGCCTTTGCTGCGTCGCACAGAAACTCTTGCTTTGTGTTGTTGTCATTTGTCTCCATATACTTTTTGATTTCTGTTTTGATTTGGTCATTCACCCATTGATTAATTAGGAGAATGTTGTTAAGTCTCCATGTATTTGTGAGCCTTTTTGTTTTCTTTCTAAAGTTTAATTGTAATTTAATACCTTTATGATCTGAGAAGTTGTTTGGTAGAATTTCAATATTTTCGATTTTACTGAGGTTCTTTTTGTGGCCTAGTATATGGTCTATTCTGGAGAATGTTCCATGTGCACTTGAGAAGGATGTGTATCCTGTTGCTTTTGGGTGTAGAGTTTGGAGAGACTTGATTTTAAAGTTACTTTTGTTATTTAAATATTGCATTGAAATAAAACTCAAAAGGATTTTGTTTCCCTGCAAGTGCTTTAGTGTTAAAGTGAAACTGCTTCATATGTAGAATGAAGAGCTCTTCTAAGTCAATAAGAAAAGGACAAACATTCCATTTAGAAAAGCAGTTAGGACTTGAACAGGCACTTCACAAGATAGGTTATCCAAATTGTCAGTGAACATGAAACGGGCTCAAATTAATTAGTAGTTAGGGGAATACAAAATGAGACCGCAATAAGATTTCAGTACCCACTATCTCTGTAAGGACTGAAAAGTTACCAACAATTCCAATGTATTGTCAAATAATGTGAAGGGACTGAAATTCTCATACATGGCCTTGTGAATGTATATTGGTAAAAGCGCATTGGAAAACTTTCAGGCACTTTCCACTCAATGTGAACATTCATCTATTTAGGACTCATAGTTATATACCCAACAGGCATACATGCACAAAAGACATATACAAGAGTGTTCATAGCAGCACTATTTGTGATAGTTAAATCTCAGAAACCACCCAAAGGTTCATCAACAGGTAAAATGGTGAAATAACTTTGTGGTGTATTCATGCAGTTGAATACTACACAGGAGTGAAAATGAACAAATTGCTGCTCTAGGCAACATTATGGAATAATCTCACAATCATAATCACAATCATTTAATGAGTAAAATAAGCCAGACACAAAAGAATACTTAGAATGTGAATCTGTTATATAAGCCCTAAGCCCAACAGACCTAATCTGTGGTGACAGGAATCAGAATCTCTTCAGGAAGGGGACTAGGAAATAGGAGGGAGCATGTGGATATTTAAAGAAATGCTGATAATCTATTTTTTGTTTTGAATGGAAGTTATATAGGTGTGTTCAAGTTCAGAAAATTTCTAGAACTGTGTGTTTATTTTTTGTGTATAATTATAATTTTGTATTTACTTTGCTGTATTTCAATTTAAAAAGTATAAAAATAATAAAGTAAATGGAGCTACTGAGCTACCTAATAGACAGTGATGTAATTCACTTACGTTTTAGGGAGAAATCAGTTCATGGGTTTTTTGTTGCTTGTTTATTTGTGGGTGTGGGGAAAAAAGCATGAGAGGATGGAGGATTGGGGGTGTCAGCATTGACTTGGTAAAAGTGGAGGAAACAGCAGCTATTATATGTACTTTCCAGGTTTCTAAACTGAATTTGCAGATACCTTTCTGGTGCTAAAAGAACATTTGTTGGATGAAACTTTGCCTTTTGCTTGTTGATATAATTTGAGATATTGCATAAAAAGTAAATCAGCTTCTGAGTTTTACAAGACTAGAAGAGATCAACTCTGCCATAATCCTTATTTCTACATGTGGGCTTTTGATTTCTGAGGAGAGAGACTCCTCAGTTTAGCTGTCTTATCTGAGTGCTGTGAATAAAGAGCTCTCCCCTAGAGTAGACTCCCTACTGAGGGTCTCTGACCCAGGTCACTAAGCCTCTCCGCACCTCCAGCATTGTCTAGATCTGACATTCTTATGTAAAGAAAGTTGGAAGAAAGTTAATTAGTTAATCCCAAATGAAATATGTGATTAATAATAATTCCAAACATCTATTCAGCTCTTACCATACGTCAGGCCTTAAAATAATCCTGTTTCCCTGGACTCTTGTTTCACTTACTGTGTTCTTTCTCTGTTTCAATTCATTAGCAATTCTGTTGAGTATGTAGTCTCAGTCAGTGATCTCATCAGTGCTGCTACCCGTCTGGCCCAAGGATCTTTGTTTACCTGGCCTACTGCACTAACTCTGTTGCTGGTTCTGTTTCTTACCACCCTGATGTGCGGAGTTCAGGCTATTGCAGGTCACCCTGGGGGGAGCACACGGCTCACGGTGGGAAGCTCCTGAATTCACTAACAGAGCCCAGGTCCGCAGAGCTTCCCGGTCTCCCTGTGGACTGCAGAATTTCAATGCTAACTCACTGCTGAGGCTTTGGGTGCCCTCTCTTCAGATTTCCTTTAATTAGTTTAGTGTGTGTGTGTGTGTTCAAATCAAATGTTGTTCCTCATTTCTAAATTTAAAAGAGTCAGTGATAGCAGGATAGCATTCTAGTTCAAACCGCATTTCTCATCTATTCTTATTTAATATCCATTACATACCATCTTTAGGAAGATACTGTGATTCCTTTTTTCCCTATATATAAAAAAGATTAAAAAAACAAAAAAGATGAATCTGAAGAGTTTATTAATTTGTGTAAGATAAATTATTTTTTAAAAATAAAGTGATTTAATTAATTAAATTTAACATGCTCTTCATAAAAAAAAATACAGCAATATGGAAAGTAAAAGAAGGTGTGAAGAAAATCACCCTAAATTCCAATTCACATATTATTAGTTTTAGGTGGACATTATTTCACTCTTCATTCATAGACTTTCATTCACTGACTTCACACATGGATAATGAGAGATAAGTAAATAGTCAAAACTCTTGAGATTTTAACGTTTTACTCTGCAGGTTATTTTTACAAAATAGTATTAAACTTAATTTGTAAAATGTAAGACTTACTGGACTTAATACAAAACACCTAAATTTTCTTATATATTAGGAAGATTATAAGAAACTAGTTTTTAAGATCAATTTACTTCAAATGTGGTATAGTGTAACCCCCACTATTGATTAAAATGAAGACATTTTCAGTCATAATTATATTTCCACTCCATTATTTATTGATTTTTAAAAATTATTTTTAACTTGAAATTTATAGTATTAAAATTCTAAAACATTATTCTTATATATTTACAGTCCCACTGTTTCTGCAGTAACTTCTCCAATTTTATTTTCATTTATCTTTAAGTTGTTTGGTTTCATTTAAAACAGACTTTTACTTGTGTTATTCAGTGATTAATAAATGTAAGATAGGGCTTTTTGCATATGTGACAGTAACTGTTGCTTTATATTTAAGGCTAATTTAACTGGTTTCTTGATATAGATGAGGTTTCACTTCAGTAACAAAATGTTTTCTATTTCATCTGTTGTTTGTTACCTTTTTCTTCGTTATCTGAATTTGTATTGAGTGTTTTTTATTATTCCATATTATCTGCACTGTTGGTTTTTCAGCTAATGTTTTGTTGTGTTATTTTAACACTTATAGTATACATATTTAAATTACCACAATCTACTTCAAGCGATATAATACCACTTGAGGTGTAACAGTATTTCCACTTGTCCCCTCTAGCTTTTATGGTGTTTTTTTTTTTACACATTTTACTTTTACATATGTGATAAATCCCACAATACATTTCTGTTGTTTGTATTAATTTCCTATGGCTGCTCTAATAAATTATCACCTACTTGGTGGCTTTAAACAACACATTTATTATATTGTAATTACAGAGTTTTAGAATCCAAAATAGGTCTCATTTAGTTAAACTATGGCATGATTAAGGCTGTGTTTCTTCAGGAGACTCTAGGGTTCCCTTTCCTTCTCTACTTCACATTCTAGAAGTGGCAGGTTCCTTCGATTCATGGTGCCCAAAGCCAGCAATGGCTGGTGAAAACTTTCTCAAGCTGCATCAGTCTGACACTTGGCCTCTAAAGCCTGCCTCTTTCATGCATACGGATGCATGTGATCATCGTGGGCCCATCTGGATAATCCACGATAATCTCCCAGTCTCAGGGTTGGCTATTTATCAACTGTAATTCCATATGCAACCTTGGTTCTCCTTTCCAACCTACTCACAGATTCTGGGGTTTAGAATTTGCACATTTTTGGTGGGGAGGGTACATTATTCTCTGCAGGACATTGTTGTTTTGTTAGATGGTCAATTTAAAGAGATTTCAGGTAGGATTTGTTCCAGGGATGCAAGGATGGTACAACATTCGAAAATGCATCAGTGTCATCCACTACATCAACAAAAAGAAGGACAAAACCACATGGTCATCTCTATAGATGCTGAAAAAACATTCAACAAACTTCAACATCCATTCAAGATAAAAACTCTCAACAAAATGGGTATAGAGAGCAAGTACCTCAACATAATAAAGGTCATATATGACAAAACCACTGCAAACATCATACTTAACAGCAAGAAGCTGAAAGCTTTTCCTTTAAGGTAGGGAACAAGACAAGGATGCGCACTCTCCCCACTTTAATATAGTTCTGAAGGTCCTAGCCATGGCAATCAGACAACACAAAGAATAAAAAGGCATCCAGATTGGTAAGGAAGAAGTTAAACTGTCATTGTTTGCAGATGACATGATATTATACATAAAAAACCCTAAAACTAATAGAACTAATAGCTGAATTCAGCAAAGTTGCAGGATACAAAGTTAATGCACAGAAATCTATGCATTCCTATATATTAATGATGAACTAGCAGAAAGAGAAATCAGGAAAACAGTTTCATTCACAATTGCATCAAAAAGAAAAAAATACCTAGGAAAACACCTAATGAAGGAAGTGAAAGACCTATGCCCTGAAAATTACAGGACACTCATGAGAGAAATGAAAGAAGAACCAATAAATGGAAATACATCCCATGCTCATGAATAGGAAGAATTAATATTGTCAAAATGGCCATCATGCCTAAAGCAATCTACAGATTCAATGCAATCTGTATCAAAACACCGATGTTCTTCAACAAACTAGAGAAAATAGTTCTAAAAATCATATGGAACCACAAAAGACAGAGAATAGCCAAAGCAATCCTGAGAAGGAATAATAAAGCAGGGGGGATTACACCCCCCGACTTCAAGCTCTACTACAAAGCCACAGTAATCAAGACAATTTGGTACTGGCACAAGAACAGACCCATAGCCCAATGGAACAGAGTAGAGAGCCCAGATATAAACCAAGCATATATGCTCAATTAATATACAATAAAGGAGCCTTGGATATACCGTGGGGAAATGACAGCCTCTTCAACAACTGCTGTTGGCAAAACTGGACAGCTACCTGCAAGAGAATGAAACTGGATTATTGTCTAACTCTGTATACAAAAGTATATTTAACAAACCCACAGCTAACATTATACTTAAGAGCGAGACGCTGAAAGCTTTTCATCTAAGATCGGGAACAAGACAGGGATGCCCACTCTCTCCACTGTTATTCAACATAGTACTGGAGGTCCTAGCCACAGCAATCAGACAAAACAAAGACATACAAGGCATCCAGATTGGTAAAGAAGAAGTCAAATTGTTACTATTTGCAGATGACATGATACTGTACATAAAAAACCCTAAAGATTCCATTCCAAAACTACTAGAACTAATATCTGAATTCAGCAAAGTTGAAGGATACAAAATTAACACACAGAAATCTGTTGCTTTCCTATACACTAATGATGAACTAACAGAAAGAGAAATCAGAAAAACAATTCCATTCACAATTGCATCAAAAAGAATAAAATACCTAGGAATAAACCTAACGAAGGAAGTGAAAGACCTGTACTCTGAAAACTACAAGACACTCCTAAGAGAAATTAAAGAGGACACTAACAAATGGAAATGCATCCCATGCTCTTGGCTAGGAAGAATAAATATTGTCAAAATGGCTATACTACCTAAAGCAATCTACAGATTCAATGCAATCCCTATCAAACTATCAACAGCTTTCTTCAATGAACTGGAACAAATAATTCTAAAATTCATATGGCACCACAAAAGACCCCGAATAGCCAAATCAATCCTGAGAAGGAGGAATGAAACAGGGGGAATTACACTCCCTGACTTCAAGCTCTACTACAAAGCCACAGTAATCAAGACAATTTGGAACTGGCACAAAAACAGACCCACAGACCAGTGGAACAGAATAGAAAATCCAAACATTAACCCAAACATATACAGTCAATTAATATTTGGTAAAAGTGCTTTGGATATACAATGGGGAGATGACAGCCTCTTCAGTAGCTGGTGTTGGAAAAACTGGACAGCTACATGTAAGAGAATGAAACTGGACTACTGTCTAGCCCCATACACAAAGGTAAACTCAAGGTGGATCAAAGACTTGAATGTAAGTCATGAAACCATAAAACTCTTAGAAAAAAACATAGGCAAAAATCTCTTGGACATAAACATGAGCAACTTCTTCATGAACATATCTCCCCGGGCAAGGGAAACAAAAGCAAAAATGAACAAGTGGGATTATATCAAGCTGAAAAGCTTCTGTACAGCAAAGGACACCATCAGTAGAACAAAAAGACATCCTACAGTATGGGAGAATATATTCATAAAAAACGTATCTGATAAAGGGTTGACATCCAAAATATATAAAGAACTCATGCACCTTAACAAACAGAAAGCAAATAATCCAATTAAGATATAGGCAGAGGACATGAATAGACACTTCTCCACAGAAGAAATTCAGATGGCCAACAGGCACATGAAAAGATGCTCCACATCGCTAATCATCAGAGAAATGCAGATTAAAACCACAATGAGATATCACCTCACACCAGTGAGGATGGCCAACATCCAAAACACAAGCAACAACAAATGTTGGCGAGGATGTGGAGAAAAGGGAACCCTCCTACACTGCTGGTGGGACTGCTAATTAGTTCAACCATTGTGGAAAGCAGTATGGAGGTTCCTCAAAAAACTCAAAATAGAAATACCATTTGACCCAGGAATTCCCTCCTAGGAATTTACCCTAAGAATGCAGCAGCCCAGTTTGAAAAAGACATATGCACCCCTATGTTTATCGCAGCACTATTTACAATAGCCAAGAAATGGAAGCAACCTAAGTGTCCATCAGTAGATGAATGGATAAAGAAGATGTGGTACATATACACAATGGAATATTATTCAGCCATAAGAAGAAAACAAATCCTACCATTTGCAACAACATGGATGGAGCTAGAGGGTATTATGCTCAGTGAAATAAGCCAAGCCGAAAAAGACAAGTATCAAATGATTTCACTCCTATGTGGAGTATAAGAAGAAAGAAAAAATACTGAAAGAACAAAACAGCAGCAGACCCACAGAACCCAAGAATGGACTAATAGTTACCAAAGGGAAAGGGACGGGGGAAAATGGGCGGGAATGGCGGGATAAGTGGGAAAAAGGGGCATTACGATTAGCAGATGTAATGTTGGGGGGGCACGGGGAGGGCAGTACAACTCAGAGAAGACAAGTAGTGATTCTATAGCACCTCACTAAGCTGATGGACAGTGACTGTAATGGGGTTGGTGGGGGGGACCTGATGAAGGGGTAGTATAATAATCGTAATATTGCACATGTAATTGTAAATTAATGATAATAAAATAAATTATATTAAAAAAACAAAACAAAACAAAACAAAAGTACATTTAAAATGGATCAAAGACCTGAATGTAAGTCATGAAACCATAACACTTAGAAGAAAACAGGTGAAAATCTCTTGAATATATACATGAGCAACTTTTTCCTGACTGCCTCTCCTCAGGCAAAGGAAACAAAAGCAAAAATAAACAAATGGGACTACATCATGCTAAAAACCTTCTGTATAGCAAAGGACACCATCAACAGAACAAAAAGGCATCGTACAGTATGAGAGAATATATTCATAAATGGCATATCTGACATGGGGTTAACATCCAAAATATATAAAGAACTCACATGCCTCAATAACCAAAAAGCAAATAATCCTATTGAAAAATGGGCGGAGGATATGAGCAGAAACTTCTCCAAAGAAGAAATTCAGATGGCCAACAGGCACATGAAAAGATTCTCCACATCGCTAATTATTAGAGAAATGCAAATTAAAACCACAATGAGATATTACCTCACACCAATTAGGATGACCAATATTGAAAAGACTAGGAACAACAATTGCTGGCAAGGATGCATAGAAATGGGAACCCTCCTACACTCCTGGTGGGAATGTAAATTAGTTCAACCATTGTGGAAAGCAATATGGAAGTTCCTCAAAAAACTAAAAATAGAAATACCATTTGACCCAGGAATTCCACTCCTAGGACTTTACCCAAAGGAAACAAGATCTCTGATTCAGGACTTCCAGGAAGATGGCCGTGTGAGCAGGGCGGCAGAAATCTCCTCCCAACACTATATTTATCTACGAAAACACAGAAAATACATCTACTCCAAAAAGAGAGACGAGAATACACAGGAAAGTGCACAGCGTGCAGCTACACCCGAGAGAACTCGGCACCCCAAGAGGCGGGTAAGATACGGAGCCGCGACCCGGTGGGACCCGAGCACTCCCCCACCCCAGCGCACCGGGAGGAGGAGAGGATTCAGAGCTGGGAGTGTGTGGAAGTACACCCCGCGAAGTAGCCAGCCCCGGTGATCTGCGCGGGGAGGGCTGACCCACATTGCGCAGTGCAGCGGAGATTGGAGAGACAGAGCGGCAGGATCTGAGCAGGGAACGTGCCAGGGTGCATGCAGCCGGCTCCCGGGAAGGAAAAAAAAAGCGCGCACTTTCTTCAGCGGTCTTAAAGAGACAGGAGCCCAGCGGAGGAGCCGGATCGCCCCAGCACACTCAGCCCAGCAGGCTGGGAGTCCTGGGGAGCTTCAGGCGCCTTAGCTGGCGACTGAGGAAGCGTAGCCATACTTACACTTCTCACTGAGATCAACAGCCTCCTATTCGTTCCCACCCCTGCCAGAGCGATAAAGGGCCCTGCGGAGCGGCACAGTCACAGCTGTGGAATAGTGGGGCAGTAGCACCACTTAGAGCATTCCCACAGAATCTACGTCCGGTGGGCATTGTTTTAGTTTTGTTTTGTTTTGTTTTTTGTTATATTTTTGTTTTTTCCTTTCTTTCTTTTTTCTTTTCTTCTTCCTTTCTTTCTTTCTTTTTTTCTTTTTTCTCTTTTTTTTCTTCTCTTTTTAAAGTCTTAAAGAGCCCAGCTGACTGACATACTTGGCAACTATCAGTGACCAATTACATAGGGATGAAAAGACAGAGGAATATGGTTCAGACCAAAATCAACCAGACAACCCCAGAGAGGGAGTCTGAAGGGATGGAAATGCACTGCCTCCCTGAAAAAGAATTCAGAATAAAAGTCATAACCATGCTGATGGACCTACAGAGAAATGTGCAAGAGCTGAGGGAGGAAGTGAGGGAACTGAGGAAAGACAATACCGAAATCAGACAAGCGATCGACGGGCTTAACAGCAGAATGGATGAGGTGCAAGAGACTGTTAATGGAATAGAAAACAGGGAACAGGAGTACAGAGCAGCTGAGGCAGAGAGAGATAAAAGGATTTCTAGGAATGAAAGAATATTAAGAAAACTGTGTGACCAATCCAAACGGAACAATATTCGCATTATAGGAGTACCAGAGGAAGAAGAGAGAGAAAAAGGGATAGAAAGTGTCTGAAGAAATAATTGCTGAAAACGTTCCCTCGCTGGGGAAAGAAGTAGTCTCACAGTCCACCGAAGCTCATAGATCTCCCAACACAAGGGACCCAGGGAAGACAACACCAAGACACATAATAATTAAGATGGCAAAGATCAAAGATAAAGACAGGGTATTAAAGGCAGGTCGAGAAAGAAAAAAGATCACCTACAAAGGAAAACCCATCAGACTATCATCAGACTTCCAACAGAAACCTTACAGGCCAGAAGAGAATGACATGATATATTTAACGTTATGAAACAGAATGGCCTCGAACCAAGAATATTTTATCCAGCACGATTATCATTTAAATATGATGGAGGGATTCAACAATTTCCAGATAAACGAAAGTTGAGAGAGTTTGCCTCTCATAAACCACCAGTACAGGATATCTTAAATGGACTGCTCTAGATGGAAGCACACCTAAGGCTAAAAAGATGTCACCAGAGAAAATAAAATCATAGCAAAGAAAGCAGACCATCCAAATACTAACTAAAGGCAAAGAATAAAACACCTATTATAGAAAGAATGGAGGAGGAGGAATAAGAAAGAAGAGAAAGAAAGAAACAACAGACTGTGTTTACAATAACTTAACAAGAAAGTTAAGTTAGATTGTTAGATAGTAAAGAAGCAACCCTTGAACCCTTGGTAACCACGAATCTAAAGCCAGTAATGGCAATAAGTACATACCTATCAATAATCACCCTAAATGTAAATGGACTGAATGCACCAATCAAAAGACACAGAGTAACAGAATGGATAAAAAAGCAAGAGCCATCTATATGCTGCCTACAAGAAACTCACCTCAAATCCAAAGATATACACAGACTAAAGTGAAGGGATGGAAAAAGATATTTCATGCAAACAACAAAGAGAAAAAAGCAGGTGTTGCAGTACTTGTATCAGACAAAATAGACTTCAAAACGAAGAAAGTAGCAAAAGATAAAGAAGGACACTACATAATGATAAAGGGGTCAGTCCAACAAGAAGATATAACCATTATAAATATATATGCACCCAACACAGGAGCGCCAGCATATGTGAGACAAATACTAACAGAATTAAAGGAGGAAATAGACAGCAATGCATTCATCTTAGGAGACTTCAACACACCACTCACTCCAGAGGACAGATCAACCATACAGAAAATAAGTAAAGACACAGAGGCACTGAACAAGACACTAGAACAGATGGACCTAACAGACATCTACAGAACTCTACACCCAAAAGCAACAGGATACACATTCTTCTCAAGTGCACATGGAACATTTTCCAGAATAGAGCACATAGTAGGCCACAGAAAGAACCTCAGTAATTTCAAAAATATTGAAATCCTACCAAGCAACTTCTCAGATCACCAAGGTATAAAAGTAGAAATAAATTTTAGAAAGAAATCAAAAAGGCTCACAAATACATGGAGACTTAACAACACTGTCCTAATTAATCAATGGGTTAACGACCAAATCAAAACAGAAATCAAAGAATATATGGAGACTAATGACAACAGCAACACAAAGCCACAACTTCTGTGTGACGCAGCAAAGGCAGTTCTAAGAGGAATGTATATTGCAATCCAGGCCTATTTAAAGAAGGAAGAACATTCCCAAATGAATAGTCTAAAGACACAATTATTGAAATTGGAAAAAGAACAACAAATGAGGCACAAAGTCACCAGAAAGAAGGACATAATAAAGATTAGAGAAGAAATAAATAAAATTGAGAAGAATAAAACAATAGAAAAAAACAATGAAACCAAGAGCTGGTTCTTTGAAAAAATAAACAAAATAGATAAACCCCTAGCCAGACTCATTAAGAGAAAAAGAGAATCTACACACGTAAACACAATCAGAAATGAGAAAGGAAAAATCACGACGGACCCCACAGAAATACAAAGAATCATAAGAGAATATTATGAGAATCTATATGCTAACAAGCTGGAAAACATAGAAGAAATGGACAACTTCTTAGAAAAATACAACCTTCCAAGACTGACCAAGCACGAAACAGAAGAACTAAACAGACCAATCACCAGCAATGAAATCGAATTGGTAATCAAAAAACTACCCAAGAACAAAACCCCTGGGCCTGATGGATTCACTTCTGAATTCTACCAGACATATAGAGAAGAAATAACACCGATTCTCCTTAAAGTTTTCCAAAAATTAGAAGAGGAGGGAATACTTCCAAACTCATTCTATGAAGCCAGCATCACTCTAATACCAGAACCAGGCAAAGACCTCACCAAAAAAGAAAATTACAGACCAATATCCCTGATGAACGTAGATGCAAAAATACTCAACAAAATATTAGCAAATCGAATTCAAAAATACATCAAGAGGATCATACACCATGATCAAGTGGGATTCATCCCAGGGATGCAAGATGGTACAACATTCGAAAATCCATCAACATCATCCACCACATCAACAAAAAGAAGAACAAAAACCACATGATCATCTCCATAGATGCTGAAAAAGCATTTGACAAAATTCAGCATCCATTCCTGATTAAAACTCTCAACAAAATGGGTATAGAGGGCAAGTACCTCAACGTCATAAAGGCTATATAAGAAACCCACAGCTAACATCATACTTAACGGCGAGACGCTGAAAGCTTTTCATCTAAGATCGGGAACAAGACAGGGATGCCCACTCTCTCCACTGTTATTCAACATAGCACTGGAGGTCCTAGCCACAGCAATCAGACAAAACAAAGACATACAAGGCATCCAGATTGGTAAAGAATAAGTCAAATTGTCACTATTTGCAGATGACATGATACTGTACATAAAAAACCCTAAAGATTCCATTCCAAAACTACTAGAACTAATATCTGAATTCAGCAAAGTTGTAGGATACAAAATTAACACACAGAAATCTGTTGCTTTCCTATACACTAATGATGAACTAACAAGAGAAATCAGAAAAACAATTCCATTCACAATTGCATCAAAAAGAATAAAATACCTAGGAATAAACCTAACGAAGGAAGTGAAAGACCTGTACTCTGAAAACTACAAGACACTCCTAAGAGAAATTAAAGAGGACACTAACAAATGGAAATGCATCCCATGCTCTTGGCTAGGAAGAATAAATATTGTCAAAATGGCTATACTACCTAAAGCAATCAGATTCAATGCAATCCCTATCAAACTACGAACAGCTTTCTTCAATGAACTGGAACAAATAATTCTAAAATTCATATGGAACCACAAAAGACCCCGAATAGCCAAAGCAATCCTGAGAAGGAGGAATGAAACAGGGAATTACGTACGCTCCCTGACTTCAAGCTCTACTACAAAGCCACAGTAATCAAGACAATTTGGTATTGGCACAAAAACAGACCCACAGATCAGTGGAATAGAAT
>JAVSCE010015563.1:0-202914 GCA_032199065.1 Smutsia gigantea | reverse complement strand
GAGTTTTTATCATGAATGGGTGTTGAACTTTGTCAAATGCTTTTCAGCATCTTTTGAGATGATCATGTGGTTTTTGTTCTTCTTTTTGTTGATGTAGTGGATGATGTTGATGGATTTTTGAATGTTGTACCATCCTTGCATGCCTGGAATAAATCCTACTTGATCATGATAGATGATCTTTTTGATGTAGTTTTGAATTCAGTTTGCTAATATTTTCTTGAGTATTTTTGCATTTATGTTCATCAGGGATATTGGTCTGTAATTTTCTTTTTTGTGGTGACTTTGCCAGGTTTTGGTATTACAGTGATGCTGGCTGGCCTCATAGAATGAGTTTGAAAGTATTCCCTTCTCTTCTACTCTTTGGAAAACTTTAAGGAGGATGAGTATTAGGTCTTCACTAAATGTTTGATAAAATTCAGCAGTGAATCAATCTGGTTCAGGGTGTTTTATTCTTAGGAAGGTTTTTGACTACCAGTTCAATGTCTTTGCTGGTAATTGGTCTGTTCAGATTTTCTGTTTCTATCTGGGTCAGCCTTGGAAGGTTGCATTTTTCTAGAAAGTTGTCCATTTCTTCTAGGTTATCCCATTTGTTACCATATAATTTTTCAAGGTATTCTCTAATAATTCTTTGTAATTCTGTGCTGTCTGTAGTGATTTTTCCTTTCTCATTTCTGATTCTGTTTATGTGAGTAGACTCCCTTTTTTCTTGATAAGTTTGAATAGGGGATTTCTCTATTTTGTTTATTTTCTCGAAGAACCAGCTCTTGCTTTCATTGATTCTTTCTATTGTTTTATTCTTCTCAATTTTATTTATTTATGCTCTAATCTTTATTATGTCCCTCTTTCTACTGACTTTGGGCCTTATTCTTCTTTTCTAGTTTCATTAATTGTGAGTTTAGACTGCTTGTATGGGATTATTCTTCTTTCCTGAGGTAGGCCTGTATTGCAATATACTTTCCTCTTAACACGGCCTTAGCTGTGTCCCACAGATTTTACGATGTTGAATTAATGTAGTCATTTGTCTCCATATATTGCTTGATCTCTATTTTTATTTGGTCATTGATCCATTGGTAATTTAGGAGCATGTTGTGAAGCCTCCATGTGTTTGTGGGATTTTTCATTTTCTTTGCATAATTTATTTCTAGTTTCATACATTTTTGGTCTGAGAAACTGGTTGGTACCATTTCAATCTTTTTGAATTTACCAAGGCTCTTTTTGTGGCCTAGTATATGATCTACTCTTGAAAATGTTCATGTGCACTTGAGAAGAATGTGTATTCTGCTGCTTTTGGGTGTAGAGTTCTGTAGATGTCTGTTAGGTCCATCTGTACTACTGTGTTGTTCAGTGCCTCTGTCTCTTTACTTATTTTCTGTCTGGTTGATATGTCTTTCAGATTGAGTGGAGTGTTGAAGTGTCCTAGAATGAATACGTTGCATTCTATTTCTCCTTTTAATATTGTTAGTATTTGTTCCACATAGGTAGTTGCTCCTGTGTTAGGTGCATAGATATTCATAATGGTTATATCTTCTTGGTGAATTGACCCTTTTATCATTATGTAATGTCCTTCTTTGTCTCTTGAGACTTTCTTTGTTTTGAAGTCTATTTTGTCTGATACAAGTACTGAAACTCCTGCTTTCTTCTCCCTATTAGTTGCATGAAATATCTTTGCCATCCCTTCACTTTTAGTCTGTGTATGTCTTTGGGTTTAAAGTGTGTCTCTTGTAGGCAATATATAGATGAGTCTTGCTTTTCATCCATTCAGTGACTCTATGTCTTTTGATTGGTGCATTCAATCCATTTACTTTTAGGGTGATTATCGATAGGTATGTATTTATTGCCATTGCAGGCTTTAGATTCATGGCTACCAAGGTTCAAGGTTAACTTCCTTACTATCCAAGAGTCTAACTTAACTCACTTAGTATGCCCTTACAAAAAACAATCTAAAGATTCTTTTTTTGTCTCCTCTTTTTTCTTCCTCCTCCATTCTTTATATATTAGGTATCATATTCTATACTTTTTGTCTATCCCTTGACTGACTTTGGAGATAGTTATTTTAATTTTTGCATTTGTTTAGTAATTAGCTGTTATACCTTCTTTACTGTGGTTTTATTACCTCTGGTGACAGCTATTAAACCTTAGGAACACTTCCATCTATAGCAGTCCCTCAAAAATACACTGTAGAGATGTTTGTGGGAGGTAAATTCTCTCAGCTTTTGCTTCTCTGGAAATTGTTTAATCCCTCCTTAAAATTTAAATGATAATCTTGCTGGGTAAAGTATTCTTGGTTCAAGGCCCTTCTGCTTCATTGCATTAAATACATCATGCCACTCCCTTCTGGCCTGTAAGGTTTCTATTCAGAAGTCTGATGATAGCCTGATGGGCTTTCCTTTGTATGTGATCTTATTTCTCTTTCTGGCTTCTTTTAAAAGTCTGTCCTTATCCTTGATCTTTGCCATTTTAATTACTATATGTCTTGCTGTTGTCTTCCTTGGGTCCTTTGTGTTGGGAGATCTGTGCATCTCCATGGCCAGAGAGATTATCTCCTTCCACAGATTGGGGAAGTTTTCAGCAATTACCTCCTCAATGACACTTTCTATCCCTTTTTCTCTCTTCTTCTTCTTCTGGTACCCCTATAATGCGAATATTGTTCTGTTTGGATAAGTCACACAGTTTTCTCAATATTCTTTCATTCTTGGACATACTTTTTCTCTCTGTGGCTCAGCTTCTTTGTATTCCTCTTATCTAGTTTCTATTTCATTTATTGTCTCCTCCACCATATCCAATGTTCTTTTAATACCACCCATTGTGTTCTTCAACATCTGGATCTCTGACTGGAATTCATTCCTGAGTTCCTGAATATTTTTCGGCATCTCCATGAGCATGTTAATGATTTTTATTTTGAACTCCCTTTCAGGAAGAGTCATGTGGTTGATGTCATTTAAATCTTTCTCAGGAGTTGTATTAATAATTTTACTCTGAAGCATATTCCCTTGGCATTTCATATTTGTATATGTCACCCCCTAGTGCCCAGAACCTCTACTCCCTGGAGCTACTCAGCTCCTGAAGTAATGTCAGGGGACACAGGGGAGTGGTATTTGCGCCTGGGGTGAGGAAAGCACTGTTTCCTACTACCTGGCTTCTATGCCTGTCTCCACTGTCTGGACCAGTGGGCCGAGCACACAGGTATAAGCCTCTATGCTTTGTATTTGTAGTTGCTGTAGACAGATCTTCGCTTTGGCTTGCCTAATGCCAGGGTAGAGTTTGCCAGTTTGTGAGGCAGGTGGGGCTGGCCGGGAGAAAGGTGCAGTAGTCTGCATATCACACAGGGGTCCTTGGATCTGTGTAGCCAGCCAGGGAGCTGGAGCACCTGAAGATCATCTAAGGCACAAGATTTCTTTTTCCTCCTTAAATATGAGAGTCTATATGGCAAAGCTCCAAACCTGCTGGGAAGAGTGCACCCAGATAATTTTGTCTGCCTGTCCTCTCTCCTGAACAGTAAGCTCTGTGCAATTCTTGCCCCTTTAGCAGCCCTCATGCTAAGAGCCTCCTTGTTAGGATGTCTCTCAGACTGTCCACATTTCTTTTGCCCCAGAGCAGCTGGTTATGGATCCCTGCTTTCCACAAGCAGCTGGAATCTCAGTCTCTCCAGGAATTCTGCCTCTCTTAGCTTTCCAACCCCATAATCACGGGAGTATCATGCAAGCACCATGAATTTTAGGTTTGTGCTCCCAGAGAAGATCTCCCAAGTTAGGTATTCAGTAGTCCCTGGCCTCCACTCCCTCCCTGCTCCATTTCTCTTCCTCCTGCCAGTGAACTGGGGTGGGGGAAGGGCTTGGGTCCCACCAGGCCATGGCTTTGGTATGTTACCTTGTTCTGCTCTTTTCTCCAGGTGTATGCAATCTGGCCCAGTCCTCTTTCCTGTTGCTCTTTGAGGATTAGTTGTATTAATTATATTTTCGTAGTATATGTGGTTTTAGGAGGAAGCCTGTGTCTCACCTCTCACGCCACTATCTTTAATCTCCCTTTTTTCTTTTAATTTTATAGAGTGAATCTGAAGTTTCATAAACATGATTTATCTCACAATTTATTAATTTGTACATTTCTCTCAGTATTTTATAGGTGTCTCTATCACTGTCTTAAAAATATTTTAATATTTAATTAGAATTATATTGCTTAATTTCTAAATATGTGGTGATAGTATAGCTCAATTATTGCTTTTAAGTAACTGTACTTTGTGTGATTTCAATTATTTGAAATTTATTGGGAGTTGTTTTGGCATATTCCATGAAATTTTTTAATAAACATTTTATTATTGCTTATAAAGAAAGGACTTTTTTAGTTGTTCAATATGGTGTTATGTATCCATTAGATCAATTTTTCTCCTCAGGATGATCTTAAGTCATAGTAGATTATAATTGTTGCATTTTTTACTCAGTCAACGGCTGAAAGTTGTTTTAGATCCACTTTTTATGACTGTATGTTTATTTATACAGGTAGTTCTGTATAATTTTGTTTTATTTATATTGAGTTCACACTATTAGCTTAATACAAGTTTAAACTTAATCTTCCTTCTCTACAGGAACCTATATAATAATTGTTTGATAGCATGCCTGGTGATTCTATTAGTTAGGCTACCTGTTAGTCTGGATTTGTTTACTTTTATTGTATTTGTTTCTTTTGATATTGTCTTGTCTCCTTATAAAATTGGTTATGTTTTATTTTAGTGATAAATATTATATTTGAGATATTATTTTTAGAAGTTATTTGTTATCTAATATAATGTTATATATCTCCAGAGATGATTTTGCTTTGCTTCCTCAAGGTGATTGGATATACCTGGAATCATTGTATGATTTGGTACACTATGTAATTTGATTAATTTAACTTCAAGTCTTAAAATTGTAAACGGGCTCCTGATAACTTAAAAGCAGATGAAATTCTAGAAATGACTGGTTTTGTTCCACCTTACTCTTACTTAGAAAAATATATATTGGTGTCGGGAGAAAGTGTTCTTTGAATTAAAGAGTATAGTGTTTCAATCTAAATGTAGGAGACATTATAGAGTACATGTAAAAGATAAGGGAAAGAGAAAGCTGAAATATGACATTATCTTGCTCATGCTGGTTGATATAGGAGAGAAGTCAGTCATTTAACTTTGGTCATTTGATGATTATAGCTAAGTAGATACAAGAAGTCATTATTTAAATACAATATTTTAGATTTAAAACACAGGATTAGCATGAAGATAAATTTTTAGGCATCATTTACATTCACAAGACTTATTCAAAAGGAGGTTTAGCACTAAGCCCCTGGGTGAGCCAAAATTTGGACATCTGGCCAGGATAGAGGAGCCCATATAGAATATTGAGAATGTGTACCCAGAGAGATTATGAGGAAAGCCAGTTGAGACTGTTGCTTCAGAAAAGAGTTTCAGGTCTAAATAAAATTTCAAGTCTGTAACTGTTTTGGAAATACTAAGTAAGATAAGTTTAGATGAGTAACTACTTGATTTAGCTTCATAGTGTATAGCTTTGAGGTGATTTGATAGAGAAATGTATGGTAGTAAGAATGAGACCTACCTGTCCAACAAATCATTTGTTTTTCTTTTTAAAAGATGGAATCTTTCAAAACATTCTTACATGCTGACAAACTGATTAGTTGAAAGAGAAAAACTGATCATAAAAACACGAGAAAGTAATTGGAGATTACATGAGAAAATTAACATGGATTGGAGTCTGAAAGTAAATGGAGAGCTCTGCTTTGATGGAATAAGGGAATAAGCAATGGAAATACACTGGAGAAAAATAAGATCTTACTTCTTTCTTGAAAAATAAACATTCTAAGTGGTTAGATTCCCATGCATGTTGTTGACCTTTCTGACTCTTTCTGGACAAATATTCTTTGATTTTAGGCAGTAACACCTAGGTGAAAAACTAGGAAATGGGGATGGTATCAAATAAATATATTCTAAGACAATTTCTATATACTACATATGCTCAAGCTCTTCTGTATATAACGAGAACCACCTCTTCCATTAAAAAAACATACTGACACACAGATGCCATGAGAAAGAATTGTCATACTACAAGTTAATTGCTGATGAATACTAATTAAGAGATGATTAAGCACATATGTAGTAAAAGACAACTTGCCTTTGATTTATTATTGGTAATGTTTACAAGAGTGAAAAATTAGAGACTAGAAATTAATATTGAGGTGACTAGTACTCTGTGTACATTGTTTTTATGGCTCAACAGATTAGTTGAACAATGAATCTCATCTTGAAGCAACAATAAAGGGACCTGCCTTTATATCTCATTGACCATCTTAGGAGTCCACTAAAAAGGGGATCCAAAATTTAATAACCAGTTGTCACTGTGGGTTATGTTAAAGATGCTTTCTACTTTAATTTAGTAATTATATTTGGAAGAAAAGAGCAATGTATTTCACTTTTTCTTAATTCTCAGATTACTCACACATAAGAACTTTTTAAAATGTACCTAACATGGTTAAATGAACATTGCATAAAACTGTGGTTGTAGCCAACCTACACAGTTTTATTATTTACATAATTGAAGTCTCTGGGAAGAGTAGAATAAGTCTCAAGCAGGTGCAATATAGTTTGAGAAAACTAGGAAAGATGCTGAGCTCAGGTTTTTTATTATGGTTAGGGAATGCTGCAAGGTTTTTGTTATGGTAAGGACTACTTTACTTGAGCAAGTGCTTGCTTAGCTTGAATTTCCTACCAGTACACCAGGATTTCTTAATAGACTATCCAGAAGTGGTGCAGAAAGGGAAGAGAGTTAAGAAAGGTTGAGCTGAAGCAGTCAAACATTAAAAAATGGAGTCAAAATCCTTAGAACAATTACACAGAAAAACAGCCATCTCCTATTTCTTCTAGTGATATGATAGTCTCCATAACCACTAATCTAGATGTGTTCTAAACTAGAACATTAGTCAATTTTGTTTTTTATCTTTTCATTACTACTGGTTCAGCCTACCATCTCCTGTTTTAGCAAAGATTGGGTTTTTGTATGCACACATGTACTGTTTCCCATTTCCTAACTATCTTTCTCCAGATTCTCTGCATTATTCCAATCTCCTTCAAATTTCCATTCCTCCAAGTATCAGCATATCCTCTGACTGAGACTAAACATCCATTTTTCTGTAGTGACAGAAAATTTATGTTTGTATCTGCTACAATATTAATTTCGTAAATGTCTCACATCCCTTCCAAGATATAGGTCGTAAAGTCCATGACCAGTCTCAGGCACATTTACCATTTTAGAGCACTGAACATATGACTTGCATATAATAAAATATATAACATCTTTGAGTTTTGTAGAAACTAAGATATAGCAATCTTTTAGAAATTTAACATTTCTTGTATTTAACATAATAAAGAGGAACATTTGTAAAGTGAAAATGTATATAAATCTGCTTTGAAACTAATTTCACTAAAATTATTTCCACTTTCTTCTAAGGATGTGAATATACTTGATTTAACTCTAAGTCATTGTTTTGGTACATTTAATACTGCCCTTAATCCTGCAACTATAAGGCAATACATACAATTTTAGCAGCCCTTTCTAAGAAAGCAAAATTCATATGGGAGCATGTTATGATTTTTTTATTCCTTCCTGCACTGTTTAATATTAATATGTGAATTAGCCTTGGGCTTTGACTTATAACTTGAGCAAATCCCATCTCATGTGGCTATAAAAGATGATCATACTCACAAGACCCATGTAAGTATTAAATATCAACTTTTAATTTTAGCTCCATAGGTACTGTCTTATATTTTGGGACACTAAAAAAATCAGAATTGAGTTAAGTACAAATTAAAATGAATAATTGCTTTACCTTTTTCCTTTGAACCATGCTTAGGTTACCAAAATGAATACCAGAGACTGCAGGAGAAAGGCATATGTTATAATATCACAAACGTTTGCCAAACAGTATTTTAAAAATGTCATATATTATTATTCAGTAAAATACAATGACTTACTTTATATTAAATATCATAGGAACACATCACTGCTAAAAGCAAGTTTTAAAATGAATTCAGAGATCATAAAGCCTGGATGGGACACCTAGAAGGAGCCAATGAGCTGTTGCTTTCAGCAAGACTTGTTCCACATATTTTTGGAAAAAAGGGGAGACTAGCAGCCCTAACCAATTGGAGCTGGGAAGTTGGGCTATATTAATTCTTGGAGAAATATCCACCTGAACTCAGTAAATGATTGTGCATAGGTTTTGGAATATAATACTTGTATTTATAACTCATAATAAACATACTAATGTGTTACTGGTTTTGCACATACACAGACACATGCACAAAACACTATTCATCCATTCATTCATTCATTTATAATGTTTTTAAAGGCACAATTCAAAAGTTTTAAAGCCAATAAATATTTCTCAAAGTGTAATCATTATTAATAAATGATAATCATAACTTTGAAAGAAAGGCCATTGACCTTAGTACTATTAAATCTTTAAAAAAATTGAGTGTTATAGAATAAATATATATTTGTATAATATGTGTACAACTTACACATTTAAAACATTACAGTATATAAATGTATTTTTTAATGAAAGTAATTGCAGTGTTATAAATGTTATGATTTTATGTACTTTAACTACCTGACCCAAAAATATATAATTCATAGATGCAAGAACATTGGAACAAATTTCTGACTGTAGTCCAGAATATAAGTTTCTTATAGCATAATGTCCTCAAATTGAGGCACCATACTTTACATGGGATTTTGAAATTTTGAAAGAAGCCAATAAAAGTAGATCATAGAACTATACTTTTCAAATCTTTCAACATTCAAGAAATTCTAGATTCTATTGTTCAAGATGATTATTCTAGTGATTTCTAATTTTTCTTAAAGTTTATATAATTAAACTCAACATAGAATCAGAAATACATACAAAGTCATAAACAACAAACAGAAATATCCTTTACAGGTTTTCTGATGATATTATCATCTGAAGGGCATTACATCAACTTTAATATTGATAAAACCTAATAAATAAATATTTGAAATCCAATGCATAGTTCAGATTCTGAAAACCCTATGAATGTGACCAGTGACCAGTTTATCAGATACATAATGTTATATCAACCAGAAGAAAGGAAACTATATTCTTCCACTGCACTTGTACAATTTCCCAAGAAAATATAACAAATTCCCACACCCAGCCATGCATTCTTAGTTATTTTCTTTGGCCAGCCATTGGGAGATCAGAGCTCTTCATCGAGACACAGTTGGAAAGGAGGTGGGAAAGGCAAAAATGAATTGCATGCTGGCTTCTGATGTGAACTACATGTAAAGGAAAACAAAAAACAGTATAACATTAGGAGAAAAATTCATTGATGTTTCAGCTTGAATATATTCGTCTGTTTTTTGGGAATAGAAGATGAAATTTTGAGGTGCATTTGATTCCCAAAGAACAAATTTTGAAGCACATTCTCAGAAAAAGCAAACAAAAATCATGGGTACTTCAAAAAGCATGCTATTGTTTCTTAATTTATTGGAGCCAAACATAATTGAAAATCAACTAATAATAAACATTTTGTTTAGCAGCTATCTTCCATCTTGAAAGTAGAGTCAGATTTTTATAAACCTTCAGTTGAAGCAAAATAACAAATGAAGCATGTGCTTTGTCTGATTCAAGGTCAAAATAATAAAGAAAAAAATGTGCTATGATTTAAAATATTCTCCAGGCAGAGGTGAGATATTTTTCAGAAACTGGAAAATAAAAGCATGTTGATGTAAAAATTGCAATATAGGACACAGAGGATGATTTTATAATGCATTTACTTTTTAATATCAACAAAATATGACAGAATATATTTTATAAAGAGATGAAGTGGCTTCATATGACACAATGAAATAAAAAACTAAAGCAAGAAAAAACTAAAAGCAGAAGACATAACCCTACAGCAGAATGAAACTTATTAAAAGTAACATACTTAAGACATGGCATAGCAGAAAAATAGAATTAGTAACATGGGGAATAAAACCCTGTTACACTCACTCAGGTGAAGAAATAGGAGAGTAAAGATTGACATACGGTATCCAGAACAGTATTATTTTCAAAAAAGAAGCAGAGACAATAAAACTACAGTAGAAAATAATTTACTGGGTTTAAATAGTGGTCTTAGGAGAAAGGATTCCCTTACCAGGCTATATTAGTGAACAAGCACCAAAATTAACCATATCTCAGTGATATTTTTGATGTATTAAGTAACAACAACAAAAAAATTGCAGTGTCAAAGGAGCTCAGAAAATCAGCTGATCTCTATCTGGAACACTATGCCAGCAATTAAGTGTAATATTCACAGATGTTTTCCTGTAATTTGTTAAGTATTATGAAGACTGCATCATAATGGCTTTATATGCATTTAGTTATTAATCCTCAATTTTTATCCAATTCAAAAGATAAAGAACCTAAATTTGATAAACATTGAGAAATATTACAAGTTCACACATTTAGTGGGACATAAAGGAAGATTTTTAAATTGTGGATATGTTACTTTATATCCTACATTCTTAAAAATTATGGATTATCCCTTAGTGAATTTTGGAAAGATGCTGGGACCTAAAAATTATTTATAAAGAGCTAAGTGAATGGTAATTAAGGAAGGCCAGCCAAGCCAAGCCAGGGATCAATCACAGTATAAAGTCTGTCTGAAGTGGTAACAGAAAATCAGAGTGTGTATTCTATTTAGCTGTGTGTGCCTGTGTATGTGATTATCCCTCAGTATTTTAGTCATTATGTAAAGGAAGCAAATTGTAGGAACATAGAAAATCAATGTTCTCAGTCAACATTTAACCAAACTAAGAAATTACAGTTTAGTTAGGGTTAACTCTATTTCATATAATGAGCTACATGTATATAATTGTAAAGGTGACCATTACCCATGGAAGTGAGAACCTAGAAGATGATATACACTGTATATTTCTTTCATAAAATTTGATTTGGATGGCAAATATACGTACTGGCCAAGATTTATGTTAGCCAAAGAATGATTAAATTATCTCTATGGCAATCTGAAATGTTAAAAGGTTAAAGATGACATTTGAGCCAACCTTTGAAGTAAAGTTGACAGTGTCTAGTTGTATATGAAGATTAGGGCTCCATATCACTCCAAGTTACATGTCTCAAAACCTTAGTTCTCATACTAACAACACTGTTGAGTTAGACTTAAAAGGACTACTGTGTCTCTTTCATACTCCACCCCAAACATCCCAATCTTTGACCTCATTCTCAATCTCCATACATTTAGAATTTTTTAAATTAAATTATCATTGATATTCAATCTTATGATGGTTTCAAATACACACCACAGTGGTTCAACACTCACCCATATTATCAAGTCCTCACCCCGTCCAGGGTGGTCACTGTCCATCAAAGTAATAAGTGTTACAGAATCATTAACTGTATTCTCCATGCTGTACTACCATCCCCATGACCAACCTATATTGTGATTGCAAATTATTGTGCCCTTTTATCTCTTTCCCCCTTTCCCCTACCCTCCCAACCCCTCCCCCTTGGTAACCACTAGTGCCTTCTCTGTGTCTACAAGCCTACTGCTATTTTGTTCCTTCTATTTTTCTTTGTTTTTATACTCCATAAATAAGTGAAATCATTTGGTATTTGTCTTTTTCCACCTGGCTTATTTCACTGAGCACAAAACCCTCTAGATTCAATTAGAATTTCAAAAGTTCACCAGCCTCTCAAACTTCATTTCCTTCTTCCTCTCAATTTCAGTAGATATAGTTTCCTACTTTGAAAAAAATACACACATTTTAAATATCTCATCTATCCATTAAACCTTCAAACTTAACCAGTACTGGTACCCATGCTCTTTTATTTCTATCTTTTAAAAACACTTTTTATTCCTAATTGGGGGGCATTTTTTCTATGGTGACTTAGATTTGCTTCTTTTTCTTTGGCTGTTTAGATTATTAACCACAGTTCTCTTTCTTCTTTATTTTTGACTCTACCTCTTGCTGAAGATTTATTTCATTATCTTTTAAATATGTTCAAATATATTCTTTTTTGAAAAGTAAAAGTGTTTTCTGGAATCCACTTACCCCTGCAGCTACAGCTTTATCTCTGACCAATCAATTCACATGAAAAATAAAAAAGATCTATGAAGTCTTTATTTAGGGTTTCCAACTTCTCATTTTCCATTTGCTTCTCAAGCCAGTCAAACCAGTGAAATTAATTGTTCTTAGCATCCAAGAAAACCTTGTAGTACTCAACTTTGTTGATAGTGCAACTAACTATAACTGTGGAAACATTCTGATATCACAGGCTTTTCCAAATTTTTGTGTGTACCATCTGGCCTGCTGTTGAATCACCACTAGTCTTTTAAATCCAGCAGATTACATTATTATCATGGCATTACCAGAAATTTTCCATTAAGAATGACATGATGTAAAAAAAACATTGGAAGTTTCTTACAAAATACAATTTTAGAACAATTCTACCTGATTTATTCCAGCTTTTTGAATTTCAGATAAAGAATTTGTGATGAACAGTATTCAAGACTCTTTTCCTTAGTTTTTTTTAATAAGGTATCATTGATATACACTCTTCCAGATTATTGAGTCCCTCCCTCTTTTCTTTAATGCTTTGAAGCTTTTTCTTAGTCAAAATTTATGCTTTGATAAATTTCATTAGATTTTGTAGGTTAATTAGAATTTGAGCAACACTTCATATTGCAACAAGCAACAAATCATACTGATTTTTCTTGATAAGTTTCTGCCCTTTCTCTCAGATAGAAAGAAAGGGGATGGCAGCAGTAAGAAAGCTGAGTATTTGTCATTTTTTATACAAAGAAATTGTACATTTTAAAGAAAATTTAGAAAATGCAGAAAATCAATATATAGAAAATATAAAATACCCAAATCCCATGGGTAAGCAAGAATCTTCCAACAGTTTATGAAAATACCAATTTTGCTGCACCAGCATCTATTCTAAAACATACAGGATGCTTAGATAAATCTCAAACATATTTCTATATCTTATGATTTACTTTATTTCATTAAATATTCAAATAACTGCCTATCATTTAAAAAGTTTATGCTTGTATTTATATATTTAAATGACCAACGTGGACCAGATTTAAACAGAAAATTCTACAGTCATGTAAAATTTTTACCAAACCAATAAATATTAAATAACTGATCAAATATTATGTTTTTTTGTCTATAAGTTTGAAGGGCTTTTTGACATAGTTATGTTAAGTAGGAAAATAGATATGAGTGGCGTGGGAGGAGAATAAGGCCAGTAAAGCCCACTAGAAAGCACTCAGAGTTAACCAGCAACTTGACCTAGAATGTTGAATACTGCCCAGATAAAGAAAGGTATCTCAGCATAGCCTATGTTTTCACTGTGTCAATTAGAACATACCATTGTAAGATTTACTTTAGCACCTGCTAAAAGGCCCAGCTTATTCAGGAAGAATTCTATCTTAAAGCTAATATTTTAATCAAACAGAAGGTGGCTCAGTCCACCTTGGAGGCAAGGCAGGCAGTCTGCATTGAAATGCTTCCAGACAAGAAGCTGATATCCTGGAAAGGAATCAAAGCAGTGTATTTCTTGTGTTAAGTTAAAAAAAAAAAAGAAACTTAATGTCCTAACAAAGATGAAAATTCTGGGACAATTTGTCCCGTCTGCACCTGACCTTTTGTTGCATTCCTGAACATCCCTCAACCGCTTATAAAAACCCCAGACCCTAAACCCTTGAAAAAACCTCTTCTCTGAGGTAGCCCACACCCCCCTTTCTCTGAGTGTGCACTTTTTTGCTTTAAATAAACTTCTTATTGCTCAACTTATAATATTTTGTCTCTGTGCTTTTCCGGTGGTGTCTTTGTTACTTTTTTTTGTCATTCTAATTCTCCAAATTTAAGCTCAAACCTTCATTCCCTCTGTCCTGTTTCAGATAAGTAAGGAGGGGCTGCTTAGAGCTCAGATCTGGGCTTGCTAATTACCGTCACTTGGGTGCACTGGACTAAATCGCAGTTTATGGTCATGCTCTTAAGTAGCCTGCCTGAAAGTCTCCTTTCTTTGTCTCTAGGAAGTTCACAGAACATGACCTCACTCCATCCAGTTCCCTGCAGCTCACCCACATCCTGGGGTGGTAGGGATTCAGTTCCCATGCCCTGCAGATCCAAGCAGACACTGGATGCCAGGTGACACTGGCTGGCTTAAGAATTTAGCAGGGGATGTATCCCATGCTAAGTAGCAGTTCAATGAACATCCTCTACTATTCGAATCCATCATTCCTTCACACTCTCGCTTTAATGAATTTCTTCCTCAACTTGTACTCTGACTTCCCTGTGTCCCCGAACTGACCTCCCCCACAACAGTTATATTCACTTCCATTTTCTTTTCTCTTCTCTATGTTGTTAAACTCCACTTAGAATAATTCCATCTCTTTACAACTCAGTTTTACTGCCTATAGTCAAGCAATAGGGCTGGAAAAAAAAAGTTACTTATCAAAATACTATAATAGGTATTATTTAATTAGATCTTAAAATACTAAAGGCAGTTGAGTTAGGTCCTTGGTATGTATTATATAATTTATTGTTCACATTGCAGCAGCTTCTATCTTAGTATTTTAATTTTATAGAAGTAAAAGGAGATCTAAATAGCTCTTCTAACCTAATAAATGGGGAAAGCAGTATTTTGAACTCAACTGTTATATGTGTCTGAAGCCTATACACTACACATTAAGTGAAATGCCCTTCATCTCTGAGTTGCTGTCCTTGATAATATGCAGTGTAGTGAGTCTACTTAGTAAAACTGTATGGTGTGGATACTGATGATGCCATTATTTTAAAAGAGCAAATTATCAATTTTTTAGCATTCTTCAAATTTGTGAACACATTTTTTTTCCAATCCAACGCATATGTGAAACACTACCTTATACCATCAGCTTAACTTCACAGGCTAGTATGTTTAAAATCAGTAGCGATCCTTGTCACGAAGTTCATCTTACAAACACACAATAATCAGCCTTATTTTTCTTGTTCTAATTCAGATCATATAAAACTTAACAGAGAAATAATATGCTAGAAGTTAGTATTGCTATCATTTTTTAAGGAAGGCATTATGTCCCCAGTTACTTGCCATTAGGAGGGAAAAAATAAATATATGTCAAAAAATGAAATTTTAAATAAGTTGTGTTTTAAATCCTCAGTTATCATGCTACTGTAATCTCTTGAGGTTGAAATCACCAGGCATATTCTACAGCTTGTCCACTTAGCTGACAAGTACAAGATTCCTTGAAGGAAATCCTGATGAACTGAAGAATGTATTAAAATCTCTTCAGAGGTTAGAATCTTAGATCCTCAGTACAAACCAAAAGAACTACTGATAGGGGAATAGCCCTTTCTACATTACATTGAAAATACTATTGTAACATTATCCCTTTTATATCAGAAAAATGTCACATTATTTAGGTGGAGTTTAGTGACTGGTGTCATGCATGGAATAATAAAGGCATTCATTTTTTTAAGCTGCAAATTTATTCTTAAAGTAAGATTTACAAGTTATTACTCTCTTCTTGTTGTCATGACAACCTTTTGTAATATATGGTGGGTGTGGAAGGAATACACACTGAACTAAATAACAAGATTTGCCAGCTATCTTCCTAGAGAAAATATCATGTTAATTATGTCTTGCATTTGCACATGAATTTTAAGGATATTCTGTGTGTTCCATTTACTACTGAAATACAATTAGGTAGAAATAATTTTTAAATTATAGTGCAAGTTGTTTTAAACTATGCTTTATAAAAGAAATCTATGAAATTTTCTTAAACTTCTTAAGATGGGAACATATCTAAATTATCTATTTAAAAAGAATGAGAACAGGGTGTTTTCTCTAATAAGTCTTATTCAACAACTGCCAATTTGATTTGTCTCCACTGACCATACATCACATACAGATTAGCACTAATGAAGTTCAGTAATTGAAAGAAATGTTAATTTGACATTATAATTCCCATTAACCTTTACTTTATTTTTGATACTTTTTCACTAACTTCAAACTTTTTTCAACAGTGATAGGTCTTGCCATAGCATTTACCAATTTATTATTCCAATTACGCCTTTAAATATGAAGATGATTCTGTCACACACTTCATGACTCTTTCATGTGAAATTGTCTTAAAAATATGTAAGGTGGGGATTCATAGTTAATAATTCATAGTTAATAATATCTAAGTTTTTAAGATAAAAAAGATATACTAGACAAGTTAAAAGAATGAAACAAAGAAAATTATATATTTAAGATATATTTTGTTTTAAAAGCAATTTGAAGTTTTTTAAGACTCCAGAATATCTGAAACATTCCACAGAAATAATTGAATATTCAGTCAGTAAATTCTTAGCTCTACAAGGAAAGATAAATTTTTATTCATCTCTACAATTTCAGAACCTAACACAGTTAGCATCAAGGTGATGCTCATTACCCTTGATAAAGAATTGAAAAAACTATCTACTGAATGATAAAGTTGAAAAATTATGAATTTCTTTTCTAACTTGAAATTATCTTTTACATAGCATATATGTTAAAGTATATATTTATATCTGAATAAGTTCAAACAATACTATGGATGTTCAATGTTCATACCAGTCATTTCAATTTTTCTCATTCTGATCAATATACCTTGTTTTTTTTCCAATAATAATACAAATATGCATTTAAAAGTACAGTACAGAAAAGTTTAGGATTTTAGAGCCCAAATATTCCTAGTTCACCAAAGTAATAAACTCAGTTAACAAATATTTGTGTAATTATTACTATGTTCCACACTTTTTATTTTTCATTTTTTTGACATAAAATTTGACATGACTAGAAATAGAAAAGGAGGAAAAATAGGTACAAATAGATTTGTTAATCAATTTTTTGTAGGAAAAAGTATTTGGTGAGAAAAACTTAAAAACTGTTAAAATAGAAATTAATAAAGATGTTTAGGAATTTTAAGAATGGTATGGAGTTATGACAGGTGATATGAGAAAACTTAAATCAGACAAATAATGTAGTGATTTTTATTATATTTTCTCTATGGACCTTGATGAGCCTATACAATATAGTCTTTAGCATATGTCAATCATGGAAAACCAATTCTGGTAAGGCAGAGATTGTCAGAATGGAGAAAAAGTCTGTCTACTGTTAATGTACTTTAAGAATATAGATAGGCTAAAAAATAAATGAATTGAAAAGATATACCATGTTATCAGTGAGAATAAGAAGATGAAGTGGCTATAGAAATCTCAGATACTATAGATTTCATGCAAAATAACATTGTCAAAGAGAGAAATGTATTAATGAAAAGAGGAACAGTTCATCAAGAAGAAATAAAAAATTATAGGCACTTAATAATGTATCATCAGAGTCATGAATCAACATGAATAGAACTTAAGGTAGAAATTGATAAATATAAGACCACAGTTGTTATCTTGAAAACTCCACCATCAGTAATTGATAAAACAATTAGGAAAAAAATAAGCAAAAGGAATATCAAACACATTGAACAAAAGATAATTTACAGAACAATCATTATTTTCAAGGATATAAGGCATATATATCAGACCATAATTTTAATTTAAGTCTTAATAAACTTCAAAGATTCAAATCAGAGTGCAACTCCTTTCAAAAACTGAATTAAAGCAAAACTCAGTAGTAATACTATAACTAGGAATTGAAGATACTTGGAAACAGAACAGCAAACTTACAGGTAATACATGGGTCTAGGAGAAAAACACTAAGAAAATAAGCAAATCTTTTCAATTAAATAATTATGAGAATGAAACATATCAAAATTTGTAGAATGAATCTCTATCAATACCAGGTGAAATATTATTTTAATAATTAGCTTGTGGTATGTTGTAATTTAATATTAGTTTATATTAGAACATAATACTTATACATAAAAAGGGTCTAAAATCAATGAGCTAAGGCACCTCTAAGAAAATTAAATCCAATATCTGCAAAAAGAAGACAATAATTTAAGAATTTAAGGCCACAGTTGATATCTTGAAAATTCTGTCAGTAATTGATAAAACAATTGGGCAAAAAACAAGCAAGAGCAATATCAAACACCTTAAACAGATAATTTGTAGAACAATCACCCATTACTTTCAAGGACCTAAAGCATGTATATCAGATTGATCATGATTTTAAATTGTCTTAATAAACTCCAAAGATTCAAATCAGAGTATGACTGAATTGATGAAATTATCCATATTAAGAGAATACAGATAAATTATATGATTAAGGCAATAGACACAAAAAAGTATTTGACAGAAATGAATATTCATCTTTACAGTTAGTAAACTAAAAAGAGAACAGACACAGCCTGATAAAGGACATCTACAAAGTATTATAACTACTTAAAGGAAAATTATTAAATGATATAGTTCTAAAATCTGAAGTGCCAAGGACTACCACTCTAATCACTTTCATTCAACATTGTTTTAGAAGTCTGGGCCATTGTAACAAGCTAAGAAAAAAATAAAATCATATAGATTTGAAAGAAATAAATACTGTCATTTCTATTTCAGATGACAATTATTTATGTAAAACATAAAGAAATCTATAAAACAATTATTAATATTAATAATGAATTTAGTAAAGTATCAGGATACAAAGTTAATAAATCAAAAGTCAATTTATTTTATGTAATCTTAAGAAACATTTGGAAAGGGAAATAAAAATAATTCTATTTATAATAGCACCAAGAAACTCAAAGTAGGTAGAAAGAATTTTTTTAATTATTTTAAATCCTCTGTGCTGAAAATTATAAAAAGCTGTAGAGAAAAATGTAAAATGGCCTAAATAAAGAAATTTATCATGTGTATGGGTTGGAAAAATATTTTCAAGATTTTTTTCCCTATATTTATCTATAGATTTAATCTATCCTCAACAAAATTCACAACAGTTTTTAAAAATATTTTTGATAGAAATTGGCTAGCTACACCTAAAATGTACATGGAAATGCAAGAGATCTGTAATATTAAAAATTCTCAAAAAATAAAATAACAAATTTAGGTGCTTTGTATCATCTCACTTAAAGTCCGGCTCTAAAGCTAGGGTACTCAAGGGTGTGTGGTGTTTAGCCTAAGGAAAAACAAATAGAATATAGAACAAAAGAGGAGACCTAGCTATAATATTTATAACATAATATTCATATATTTATAAAAACTATTTATATTATCTATAATATTTATATAAATATATAATTCAAATATGTGCTTAATAGGCATACTGATTTTTCACAAAAATACTCCATGGGGAAAGTAATATCTATTTTAAAACATGGGCTACAATATTTGACATGCATGTAGTCAAAAAACTGAAACAAAAACAATCTCTACCTCACATTTTACTCAAAATTACTTTGAAACTGACAATGGAAGAAAAAAAACACATTCTAAAGTCCCAAAACTTGTAGACCAAAGTGTAAGAATAATCTTGATACAATGATAAACTAATTTAATTATCTAGTCTGCTCTATCCATGTGTTTGCCTTCATGGATATATGGATTAATGATGCTAACCCTTGTTCATAACATTTTGTATTTTATTGATAAAGATCTGTATGAGGATGTGAGACATATGGGGTGCAGCACATTCTAGTGTTCACAGAAAATGTGTGGATTGATGGCTTCTCTGGTTTCAGCTTTATGAACAGAGGGGCATGAAAGAACCCTTCCTGGCTAACACTCTGGCTTCTCTGAACCCAAGACAATTCACAGGATGATGAGAATATATCTTACAAAATATAAGTTACTAAACTGAACCTGACTTAGTGGACCTTACATTCAAATGTGTAAGATACATATGAGTGTAATGGACTCTGAAAAATTTGTAACAAATCTTGATCTGTAAAATAAAACACATCATATGAGCAAAAGGGGAATTTGGATACTGATTTTGAATATTTTGGACTTGATATTTATCTGTGTTTTATTCCTCCCATTACCGTATAAAAGCCTTAAATAGAATAAGGCTTATATCATAAGTTTCTTTAATAATTTGGACAGACATAATCAGAACAATATAAACAAATAGACTCTATCAAAATAAAAAATTGTTAGAAATGAAAAGATACCATTAAGGAAATTAAATGGCTGGAAATAGTTTTCCTTATATAAGACGTGCTGCCACTGTCAGTGATTAAAGATCTCAGACTGCCAAACTTAAATCTCCATCTCCAGAAATATAGTTGAAAAAGAATTGGCAAATTCTAAAATACTTCATAAATCCCACATCAATGTATTTGGTAAAGTTTAACATCAAAGTAAAACATTATCTTTTCATACCAGTTCATGTGGTAACGAAAGCTTTCCCCAAACCATACAGAACTCAGGTATGATTCAACAACAGTAGAGGACATATCCTCCTACACAGAGCAAATCACATGGGTCATGGATTTCCCTGGTCCTATAGACTAAATAAATCTCAGTTTTTATTACAGAATAATTGAATTATTTTTTCTTAAATGTCATATTAAAACATACATAATGGTTGAATTAAAAATAATTACACTATCACTTCTAGTCAATGCATCTAATGAATGAGTAAGATTATGACTCAGGACATAACTGATATAATAAACTGAGGACACTTGGATCAATGAGAGTTGAAAAGAATAACTATTAAAAGTTCAGCCTTGTGAATGAGCCAAAAGATATATTATTTGTTACTGTGCCACATTATTTCTGCACAGTTTAATATATTAGCTGCTTATGTGCCAATAAGCCGTGAAGTCATGGTTCAGCAAAGCCTTGTCCAGAGTAAAATAACTAGACATATGTTTTTGAACACGGGATAGGCATATCAATGAATGATTTCTGCCATTAACACTCATTCATTCATTTAATATTTATTGAACTAATCACTGTACTGGATGATAATATATCTTACAAAATAATAGTACCTGACTTAGTGGACCTTACAATCAAATGTGTAAGATATATATGAGTGTAATGGACTGTGAAAGATTTGTAACAATCTTAAACTTTATAAATGTTATAAAGAAAAATAGCAAGGTTATCTTCAGTTTCAAAAAAACAGCCTCTTTTCCTTTTTGAAAAACCTGATCTTGAGTAATCAAATCAGACAATCTAAAAGAGTTTGAGGACAGGTTATTTATTATGCTTTTAATTTAAGTCCTTAGGGTATGGCTGTCATCAACAGAAAAAACACCTAGTTGACAGTCCAAATGCTTTCAGATATATACACAAAAAATATGGAAAAATATTATGAACTATGATTTACTTTTATTCTCTTAAGTGTCAATTTTTTAACTGAATGAATAAATGAGAACAGAGGATTACTGAAGAAGGGACATTACTCTGCAAACAGAATATTGGGTGCAATGCCTTTAATGAACTTCTTTAACCACAGAATAAGGAAGGTTTATATGGTAACAAGCTTTGAGATTAGAATAATAAAACTAAACTTACATGCGTGCTGAAATCAGATACCAGGGAAAAATGACAAAAATGGTGAAAACCTAATATGAAAAGCAGGAAAGTAAAATATATAAAATATAACAATTACACATCAGGAAATGTGACATATAAATAGGTCAAAGAACAGGTTATTGGCAGTGGAATTTCTGGACAACTGGAAAGATTAAATATTTTATTTTTGAATTGGAAAGGTTGAGTTCAAAATTTCAGAAGTGTTCAATTAAGTTTGATAATAAAATTTCCAGAAGTTACTAAATTGAACCCTAGGATTATATCCCTTGAGGTTTTCGTGTTGAAGGTGGATATTTTCATCTGATTCTTATGTATTATTCCTTGAGAACAGATTCAGATAATTCTTGCATTGTTATTTATTCAAAGCAAATATTTTTAACTTCCTAATTATTATCATAAATATATTTATATATGTTCATTATGTATTAAGTAAGTTTGTTGATACTTAGGAAAATGTGAATCTTTCAAAAATATTAACTTTACATGTTATAAGAAATAGTGATTATTTGTTAAAATTTATTGAGTAATTAACTAATTTTTACATTTCTAGCTTTATCACTTCCTCAAATCTCTACATCTGATTATGATTATTATATGAGCCTGATAAAGATTTTCAAGCTTCATCCCCCTTGGTCTTTGGAATCATCTCCTGATTGTAGTGCATATTATGGAATCCAATCTCACCATCAATTTAGGTTGACTCTCCTTCATTTTTGACACTAGTCTCACATGGACTTTCTTTCTACTCTTGAAGAATGACTTTTTTATATCAGAGTATAGCTTCTTATATATTGCATTTATCTAATTTATCTAGAAATTATAGCTCCTTTGTAATTTCTGTTTTTAACCTATTTTATCTCTCTGTGGCATTCAAGTTATTGACAGATGCCTCCATTTGAAACCCACTTTTCCAATGGATCCAATGGAACCATTCTCTCTCTATTCTACTTTTCTGACAACTCTTTTATTGCAAATCATCTTCTTCTAATAATCCTTAAATAATTATTTCCAAATTTTTCTTTGGACTCCTTTTTGTCTCATTCTTCACATGTGTTTAGGAAAAGCTGTCAGTGCTTGTTTTCATTTGACACAGATGTTTCTATAATTTTCAATCTACAAGTGCTTAGAAATTTATGCTGAATTCAAATAAAATCTCATTCACTTAAGTGTACTAGAACGACTTCAACTTTAGGCAACTTTGAACCAAACTCTTCCCCAACATTGCTTGTATAAATTTGAATACATATGGCTTATTTTTAACTCAATAAATTGTGCTGTTAGATCTAAAAGTTAAATATTAGGAATTATTCTTAATACCATAATACCTCTTAACTTTTATATCTATTTAAACCCTTGTTCTGAAAGTGATTTAGTTTTAGGTCTTTCCTATTCTTTCTGTTCTATACTCCTTCAAAACTATGCTAGATTGGATTTCCAATATCTCTCACTTCCAATTTGTGTTAACATGCTTAAATCCTATATTAGTAAAATAGAAAGCCAAGCTAAAAGAAGCAAGAAGCCCAATTATATAATTACTTATTGGACAAATATGTTTCTTTTTCTCTCATATTAAAATGCCAAAGTGGGTGGCCCATGACTATAAGTCAGCCTGATTTCTTTCCAAATTTCCTTCCATCACTTCTTAAGATCTTCTGTTACCTACCTCATGGGTGTCTGGTCACTTCTGATTTCACCCAGTGAGAGAGGGAAGAGAACATGAAGTAGGCACACTCTGAGGCTCAAACAGAAACCTCCAAAGTGGTGCATACTGTTTCTGCTCATATCATATTGGCAAGGACTTAATCAAAAATCCACACCAAGTGCAAAGGAAGTAAACAAATGTAGGTAGGTGTGCAGGAAGAAAGGAGAATACATTTGGAAATACAACCAGCAGTCTATGCTATATAGTTCATGGTCTCAACACCATCACTTCCTTCATCATTAACAAACCATCCCACACACTCTCAAGCTCCAGGGTATTTAGTGATTATCTGTAACTCTTAGAGCATCTCTCAACATTTTACATATTACACTAGCACTGATGTTCAATTTTGCTTTCAAATCAAGCATAATCCTATTTCTTTCTCCACCTGAATTCACACTCCAGAAATTCTGAACTATGTATGATTCTATAAATGAGATTCCTTTTCTCTTCCTTCTCATTATTATGATTTCCCTTTTTTATGGTAATAACATATTCTGGAATATATACTCCACTTTTCTTCATCTGAAATATTGTAAATATCTTTCAAGTGTTAGTTATTTTAATATTTAGCCAGGAAGAATTGAGGAACCTAAGTTTTTATTGAACCTTGCATAAAGTTTAATGATACTTACACTTAATAATTACTATTCACCAATCAATCTCTTCAGCAGATAATAAGCTCCTTGATATGAGGGCCTATATCTAATTCATATTGATAATGTATGTTCATCATTTTAAGATTAATGATTTACAAATTATGTTGTAAAGCTGCTTAAGTGAGAATACTATTGTATTGAGAACAGAACACTGTAAGTATTCATTTTACTCAGTTGAAGGATTTTATGTAAAAATTATGAGCGCACAATAAGATACCAATGTATGGAAATTCATATAATGGCATTATTACTAATACTATTTAGAGGTAAAACTTTTTAATGTGAGAAATTTTATACTGAATCATATTTTTAAATTGAAGTCCATTAAGTAGTTGTGGATTTGTTCCCTTAGATATAACACTTATTTACATTTACAAATAGGATTCCTGGCATTTATTTATAAGAGTATACTAAGTTTTGCAACTTCTCTCTTATATTTTAATATGCCACCCTTTCAAATAGACAAATGGGCACAATAGTACCATTACCTTTCACATGCATTTAGAATAACAGCAATAATAAAGTACATAACACAATCTCATTTTACTAGTATTGTTCATTGGTTTCATATCGCCTTCATTCATATATTTTGCATAATATCCTGGCTGTGAAAAATAGACATGAAGATACATTTCCAGGCAATCCAAACAAGTCATTAATTGTCACTTATGACTAAAAGTGTTAATTCTGTCAAGTGGCGTTCTCTACTACTGTGATCACTGAAAACTGTATTGGCTGTCAGTAGGTCAAAGCCTGACATAAGATATAAATCAAAGGATTGCCAGACTTAACAATGCCTAAGTAACAATTCCCACCAAGTTTGAAATACATTCTAAGTAATGAGCTGTCCCCAGAAATAACAAAATAAAAGGTAAGTAGAAGAGATGCATTATTTAGTTGAGGATAAGCCAAGGGAAATTTTCTGGGTAGGTGAAGTTTTATGAATGATTTTTAAATAGGAGATGAATTTGGATGATGTAAATTTCATTTAGATTTCCAGTTTCTTAGCAAGTCTCTGTTTAAAGCTTTGACTACTTACTACTTGGTTTGGAGTTATCCTTGTTCCAAGAGATCTTAAAATGGATCTAATTAGACTATAAAACTCAAAGTAATTTGCACCTAAATTTTTCTTGAACAGGAAAACAACACTTCTACAACTGTTGCTAATACCACTACCCTTTCTCTCACACCATTTTCATTATATGTACAAGTATTACTTAGCCACACCAGTAATTGAAATACTTCAATATCAGTCAGTGTAATATGACATTAATTAATTAAGATAATATATATGTCATTCATTGAATCTCCAATTGTACAGTGTAATGTTTTCCTCTTTTACTGAGGCTCAGGTGTTTCTCAAGTAATCTGGCTAGTATCACATAGTTAATGAGTGAATAATCTAGAGTTCAAATCGCTGTTTCTAAGCCCATGCTATTTTCATTGATCAACATCCCCATATTATAACCCTCAAAGGGCCTACTATATATAATTTAGGCCCATCACTAAGAACATTTACAGATAGCCATAGGATATGTGTATTAAGAAATCTAAACTATTTACCTGATCTAGAGAGTTGGTACAGTCTCCATCAAAATCTTAGCAAGTTATTGTTTGGATATGAACAACCTGATTCTAAAGTCTACATGAAAAGGAAAAAGACCCAAAATAGACAACACAATACTGAAAAAGAACAGAGTCACAGGGCTGACAATGCCTAACTTTAAGACTTACTATAAAGCTACAGTGATCTACAGTGTGGTATTGGGGGAAGAGTAAACAAATAGATCAGTAGGACAGAATGGACCACCCAACATCACAATATACCACTAGGTCTCTGAGAAGTGTTATCCATCACATACAGAATCCTTACTTTTATTTTTGTCTCTTTATGCACAGGAGATATTTCCATATGGAGACAGTAATATGGAATATACATTTACATCTGTGTTTTAAGTTGTATGTATACACAGAACAATACTACATAAATTAAAATAATGTAGAGCCATACCTAAGTTTTATAAACAGTTCAAGTAAATGAAAACTTTCCCAAGGTATATACACAATTTATCTACACATTGGGATATTTATTTTTCCTATCTGATATTACTCAGGTAGGCCAAAGACCAGGTTATTAGCCCCTCTGATTAGATTTCTTAAGCCTTTGTTGATAGTGCCTCAGTAATTTCTGCTCTCTGCCCCTTGCATGGCAGATGTGAAACTAGCTTGGAGTTGGCTGTTATGGACAGTATGAAGGGAGAAGGGTAGTTAGTTGAAACCATGGTTGACATAAAGCTATGGTGGGACTCTGAGGTCAATCCATGCATCACCACTTGCAAGTTGCATTAATCATTTTAAATCCTGGAAAAGATGAGAAGAGATGGAGAAGTGCTCAGAATTATTGTACAATATGCTCAGTCATCTCAGAATGTACTGAATGATTCACAGATTTATTGAAGTATTATAGTATTGAGGTAATTAATTTAAAAATACTGCTTTTCTCCTTCCATGTAACAATGCATTTAATTCTTTCAATCCAAATCTGTGGAAAAGTTCTTTTATGAAGGATAAAAGAACAGGAATAGGAAATTTACAATAGCACCTTATGATTGTATTCATAGAGATCTACAGAAAATTCATTTAAATACAATCCTTTTGCAAAATATAATGCTCTAATGAATTTATCTATAGTATTAAAATGCATATAACATTAATATAAAATGATTGCATATACTAAAATTTGAAATTAATAGCATTTCTAAATATCAGCAACATACAAAAAAGAATGCATTTAAAAATTACCATTTACTATAATTCAAAAATATCAAATAAAAATAAGAACATCTAGATGTAAAATAAAAATAAGAATATGGTGAGAAAAACTATAAACTCTAAAACATTAAAGCAAAAATTAAAGAAAATACACATAAATGGAATCATGTTATGAATTTGAACACTCAATAAATACTTAATTTTACCTATATTAGTTTATAGATTTTATGCCATTCCAGTCAAAATCCTACAAATGTATGTGTTTGCATGCATAAGTATGTATGTATGTGTGATACTAGACAAACTAAATCTGAAATTTATATGGAAATGTAAAAGACCACCCTTAGCTAAGACTGACACAAAGGAAGGGCTGACTCTACTGGAAAATATCAGAGAACTATAGAAATTAGCAATAAGGAAATGTGACCAATGAACCAGCATAGAGAGCACAAAAACTGAACCAACACATACCTGTTTATTTAATTAGTGGGAAAAAAATGACACTAGAAAGAAGTGAAGGAAAAACTGTTTTCAATAACTAATTTCAGTCCAATTAACTACAATGAAAAGAAAAAAGCTAAATTTTTTTATTCTCAAACTATTCCTAAAATTAGGTTTCCTGTAAAGGAAAGAGTAAAAGTAAAATAAAAAAATCGTAAAATTCCTAGAGTATATATGAGATACAGCACTTATTACCAAGTTTTAGAATGGAGGCAAGATGGCAATATTTATTCATTGTTGGGAATGTAAATTGATCAACTATGGCAATGTATTTAGAAGTACCCACTGAAGTTTAACATACAAATTCGAGGACAAAGTAATTCTACTAGATGTGTGTTTAATGATGATATATGTACTTGAGCACTGAAACATGTACAAGGATGTTTATAGCAGCACAAGCCAGAAATCACACAAATATCCATTGACACTAGAATATGTGAAATCTGAGTAGAAATATAGCACCACAAATGAGCACCCACATGCAGCAACATAAGTTGAATCTCATAAATGTCAAGTTTATCATGATATCTAAGAATATCTACTATAGGAATCAAAGAACGCCTAGTATATGAATCGATTTATATATATAAAGTCCAAAAACAGACAAAATGAAATCATACTTTGATAAAGCAGGATTCTGCCCTTTTCTGGAAAAGAAAGTTTAGTGATTGCAGGAGGAATGTAAATGTCCTTGAAAATGCTAAAATATATTAATTTTCTAGACTTGGGTATCGTAATATGTGATTACTTTTGAATAATTCATTGTAAAATTTTATACTGTGTACTTTTTTATATGTATTATATTTTATAGTAAAAGTTTAAATAATTAAATGATTTATTTTTGTCCAGAAATCTGTTTTATTCAGTCCAAAATCTCTAAGATTTAGCTATTTCATTGTCTAACTTTCCTGTATCAGTATAATTTCTGATTATTTCTGAGCCTCCAAAGTTCCTTATTCCAGTGTGTTCTATATACACCCTTCCTAAACACCATGGTGTTTAGGTAACTCTCCTGCACTGTATTTTACTTTACAAACAATAGTACTTCAGCCTGGCCTACACTGTTTTTCTTCTTATCAGACTTGCATATCTCTTAAGCTTCCCTTCCAATGTCTTAGCAGTTTTTCATCACCGTACATTATTCCTATTTTACCATGTTTAGGTCTTGCATGTGCCATTTTATGTATGTGACTCCCCTCCAACAGTTCTCCAGGACTGTTATCACATATTAAGACAATTAATTCACTATATTATAAAATATGTTTTTAAATTATTTTCAACTGTATATGTCTTAATAACTTCATCACATTAATTCTATAATTTTTGTTTTCCATCATTATCAACTTACTTCCCTTGCATCAATTATAGAAAAAAAGGTGACTAAGAAAGTTCAGACAAGTTCTCTCTGAGTTCTCTACAAAGCATAAATCAATTTATGAATAATGGGTATTGGCTTCATATGGTGCCACGCATGACAGTACTGACTGTTGTCAGTATGAAGGGAATGAGTTTTTCAAGATTTGGGGATCAATTTTCCACTTTAATAAACTTAGAAGGATGGAATGTGCTAGATTTAGATTTAGATTTAGATTTTGTGTTTTGGCAGGTGGATTCTACTTTCTAATTGAAAGCTAATTTCATTTCCGTTTTTTACAAGGCAGCATGCTGTTTTTTTTAGCATGTTTTCTTTATCGTAAAATGCATCAGGAAATTTTCCTGAAAAATATTTCTCATGATTTGACACTCATTGCAGAGAATTAAAGAGCACGCTAACTTATGATAAATTATAGTTAAGTGTCTGAGAACTTTTGGCAACATAGTATTAGTCATCTCAATATATTATTAATTCCTCAGAATATTTCATGCATATGTTTCGAAAGACAGTAGGGTTGTAGAAATTTTATTTCATTTATATCAAAGTTAAGCAGTCTGAAATATATTCCCAGCAAGCATAATTAAATGGTGTTTTATAAAAGTGTCTTAACATAAAAATAAAACACAACTAAGTCAAATGAACAGAGAATAAAGATATGAATGGTTAATGAAAATGCATTTGTATTGAGTAGTGATATTTTAGAATGAGTTATGATGTTGAAGTGTATTCAGCTATGTACAAAAAGATATAGAAACATTTAATGTTTCTCATTGAAATCATGTCATTTAAAATGTCCTTGGAACAATTATAAGCATTGGATGAGAAATAAATCCTGCATAAGGGCAGTATAAACATGATTTCATACTGTTGTAGAGTTAAATGAGAACAAGTTAAGCCCAACATCTAGTTATTGTTAGCTGACCATTTTATGATGTTTTTATTAGTTAAGTGATCTAAAATAAGGAGAAGAAAAACTGTTTCCTGATGCCATGTCTCTCCTAAATTGAAATATGGAAAAATATCTATGTTAAAATTTAGAAATTATGAGGCAAAAAAAAAATCATATCATACTAGTTACAGTTGCTATGGCAATATAATGATAAGCAGGAAAGATGATAGTTTTGTTAGAAAAAAATAAAAGAACATCAATTAGGGAACTATAATATGGGAATCAAACTAGATAGAGGACCACCAATTAACTTTGTGTCAAAATGATTGTAATATCCCAGAGAAATTTTAAAGGAAACTGATTTAGCTGTAGTTTGAATTTAAATTATAGATAGTTTAGAACTTAATAGTACATATATTGTATGCATACTGTTTATATATAGTTTGGTCAATGTAAAATAAAGTTAAAATCTTTGAAAATATTGAGAATTGTTATGGAAGATAAATAAATACCTATTTTTAACATCACTAAAAAATGTATATTTCTTTAATCACTACACCACCACCAAAAGAAGAAAGAGGGAGAATAAGAGCAAGAATGCATGAGATTCACCAGCTATTTTTTAGAAATTATACATCAAATTAAAATGCATGTTAATAAAATACTGGTAATTCTAAAAGAAGGCATGTTCTTTATTTTCTTTGCTCAAGGCTATACTTAAATTATGTATTTGTAATTCATAGTAATGAGTCATGAATAGTTAAAAACTAAAAGACTCAGAGTCCAAATATTTTTTAAGTCCAAATCCTGAAGCCAGGGTGGTCTTTGATATTAAAGAAGAGGGAAGAAACTTGAAAAGTTTTTTTGAGTTGTACCAGTGCTTTATTTTCCCCACCTAAATTCAATGGACTCTATAACACATCCCACAAACTCTAATGAATGCATTTTATGAGAGTGAGATGTATGTGTTGACAATGTTTGGTGAGCATATTTTTTTCAGTTATTATTAGAAGAGGTAGCTTATTAGAAATGAAATGTCTTCTGCTTTACAAAGTTTTTGCTCATTCAACAAAATAACATAAATATGCTGTGTAAAAATGCTGAGAACAGAAAAATGCAATAAGTGTATCCTGCCAACAAGGAATTTAGAATTTGGTAGTGAAGAATCTGAATTAAATGAACAGGTGAAGTATAACATCAGCAAAGCAACAATATGGTGTAAGGATAATGAGTACAAAATAAATCATGCTGAAAGTTTAGGAAAGGCTTCTTTCAGTTGGCAGATATTTGGCTGCACCATAATTGTAGTTTGAATGGCTATAATTGAAAGTTAAAATTATCATACATCTTTGTCTTTCCATTTTATAAAAGCCAAATATTATAAGATAGGATCATGGCCTAGAGTAAGAGTCATGCCCTGGAACTAAAAACAAAACAAATTAGATACTCATCAATAAAAAAACAAAAATAGTCTGGCTAGAAAATAACATATGAGAAAATGTAGGTGACCTTATGTTTGGTAAAGAGTTTTTGGATACAGCAACAGCACCAAAAACATCAATGACAGAAAAAAAATATATTTTTGATGACTTTAAAGTTAAAAACTTCTACTCTACCAAGGAACTGTTAAGATGATGAAAAGAGAAGCCAGAGTCTGGGAGAACATATTTGTAAGACGTATGTCTAATAAAGGACTTGTACCTAAAATATACAAAGAACTTTCAAAATCTAACAATAAGAAAAAAAACACAATTAAAAAGTGGGCAAAAGATCTGAACAGATACCTCACCAAATAAAATATATAGATGGCAAATAAGCATGTGAAGACATGTTAAACATCATATGTACGTAGGGAATTGCATGCAATTAATCCAACATTTAAAGACCACTACACCCTTACTACAATGATTAAAATCAGGAGAAGTGACAATATGAGATCCTGGCAAGTATATGAGGCAACAGAAACTCTAATTCATTGCTGATGGGAAAGCAAAATGGGACAGCAACTTGGGGAGATAGTTTGGCAATTTTGTACAAAACAAAACATAGTCTTCCTATAGCATCCATCAATCATGCTCCTAGAGGAGATGAAAACATAAACTCCGGAATTTTTATAGCAATTTTATTCATAATTGCCAAAACTTATAGACAACCAAGATTTACTCCAATAGGTAAACAGATAAACCATAGTACAATGGAGAATACTTAAAAAGAAATTTGTCAAAGATTTTTGAATCGTCTAACGTGGAAAAGTTATAAACTGTTTTTGAAACAAAGAAGAGCTGAGTGTGTTTTAAATCTTCATGCAATCATTGCTGTATGCACTTCATTTATATTTAGTAGAAAGGAGAAACTGAATTCCTGTGAATATCTTAAGAAAAAGGAAATTTTTGTCTCAGAATCCTAATGGCCAACCTCTCCTTAAGTCTCATTGTTCTAAAAAAGAGTTAGACCTCTCTAACATCTGTCCAGTTATCACTGTTAAAGGAAAGGAATTACCTTCATTGGATTATAGTGATTGGTTTGATCTGGGGTGAAATTGAAGTATAATTCCTATGAAATGCATTAGAAATAAAATGGCCATGTGGCTACCTTCATAGTGACAATATTAGTAGAGTGCTCAGTGAAAGATTACTATGGTTGGAGGCACCAAAAAGTAACTTTAGAAACCAGAGACTTGAGTTTAAAATAATTTTTTTTTGTGAGATTAAAGAGATCTACCCAAGCCAGGTTTAGCCAGCTGTATTTATTTTAAATATATAAACCTAAATGTAAACATTTGGTAAAGGAAGTAGGCAGCATCTATAAAAACGATTTTTGAGGGATGTATTATTCATCTGGTATCCTCTGCTTCTCATAACATGAACCTTATTTCTAAAATATCAAAGGCGTATCTATAAAATTTAAAAATACATCTTGACCGACACAATGGAAAAAATTCAAAACTCTTTTGTCTTTAGTGGGGAAATAATTCTTATTAGCAAAGAGAAATAGTACAATTTTTATACAAATTGGTGGTTTAATAGTAATCTGGCTCTTTGAATACTGTATCACATTCAAGTAAGAGGTTGAGTATCCAGCTGTACTGGAGGATGCTGGACTGCTGTTCAAATTTTTAAATTTCCATCTTGTACATATAAGAAACAAGGATTGTTCATTCTGAAGTGGCTAACTCTTAAAAAGCCATCTGCTGTCACACTGGGTGGTGTGCAGACTGTTGGGACTAAAAAGTCACTCGGCTCGTTAGTGGTACAATTAGCTGATATGTAGTGCAGCACCCCGGCAAGTTGTCTCAACGGCCACGTAAAATCTAGGCAGGATTCTCAACTATGGAAACTACTAGTGAAATGAAGCAGGTGGACATCCAGTGCAGGAAGTCACCTAGAGCGACGAAAGTCAGTGTTCTTCAAACAGCAATGAAATCTCTAGAATTCTGCTCAGGATATATAATTTGTCTGGAAAGACACCCTAGACAAATGTGATATTATTTCAAGATACTATTAATATGTAATAAATTTAATTCAGGACAAATTTTGATATTTTAGTAGAGTATGTATGTGCACATTTGTTTTTAAAAAATCTTTTTAGTTTAAGGGAAAAAAAAACCCTAGGTCTCTTCAATTACAGTCTGAGATACATGTACGCTACACTGTATTTCAAATACAATGATATGATAAATGAATAATCATCTGTGCCTCTAAGTAAAACTTTAACACTTGAGTTGAGAAAAGCATTGAACCAAAATAAAATCATAACCAAAAAATCATTGATTAGTGCTATAAACTAGTTATGTTTAAAAAAGAAGATAATGAATAAATTTTCTTGGAATATAACCACGTTTTCATTGCCTGAAATCATACCAGATGATGTTATCTCAAATACTAAATTTCATGTAATACTTCTGTCAACTGAGGCCACAGAAGAAGTAGGCCAAGAAAAAAAAAAACACCACAGACACACACACACACACACACACACACCCTCTGACAATATAAACAAGACAAAAACAATTTTTAACCATTAGTATTTTTCCCAAGAAGCATGATACAATTTTGACATATGTAGCTTTAGTTAAGCCTTATGAATGACTATGTCCACTACAACCCATTAAGTGCAATGAAAGTCAGCAGAGAGAATTCGCAGGTACCAGCCACAGGTTCTGATGTGGTAGGTAGAGGAGTTGCCCAGTAATTATCTTTAAGTAGTAAATGCAAATTAATGAACAGTTGGCAAACTGTTTATAATTATTAACTAAACTCTTTAAAAGCAGGACTATTGGCAGAAATTCCTATTTTAGGTAAATAAGTGATTCCTTTGTGTGACATATTTTATATTTAAATATTGCATACTCATGGGCAAATTGTAAGTCCAACTACCATATTGTTTTGTTTTACTGAAAGAAGGCTGAACTTATTTAACTTATCTATTTTTCTATTTATTTACATATGAGAAGATATATTTATTTAGCTACATTTTAAAGATAGTGTCGAAAGGCAAAAGAAGAGTATGACAGAAAATCCTACAGTCTTTGATTTTTTAATGTTTACTAAACTATCCTCAAATTGGCCATTCTGGAAAATGATGAAAAGAGTCATCTTTCGAATGCTTGATTGTGGCATTTACTTGGAAATCTACTAGGTTAGGCTAGGGGATACTACTGAATATTATACTATTGCAGTTTAGCTTAAATTAATATTAGAATCCTGCCATAGGCTTCAGATTATAATTGTAAATAAATGGATATACTCAACATTGAGTTTTGTGGTATATCATTTGGATTCTGTATGGATGGTAATATGTTGTGAGAGATTATTTTCTCAGACTCAAGTAAAGTAGTTAATATTAGAAAGTAATTTTATTGTTGACAGTTGTAGAATCAATACTTTGTGGGGTAATTTAAAAAATATATAGTTAAACAATATGGTCCATATTTATGGCAGCTTCTGCTAACGTGCCGAAAGGATGTAATGGTAGGTTATTATCACCTAACATATATTATGTGTACAGTTCATTGACATTAGTTAGATTCATATTGTTGCCCAGTTACACTATTTAAGATACCTCTCTAAGTTGAATCATACAGTATTTGTGTTTAGATTGGCTAATTTCACTTAACAAGGTGTTCTCAACTTTCATTCATGTAGCATGTATCAGAACTTTCTTTTTAAGGCTGAATAATATTCCATTGTATGTGTATCACATATTGTTTATCCACTTATTTGTCACTGAACAGACACTCATGTGGCTTCCACCTTATGGCTTTTGTGAATAGTGCTGCTTGAATATGGGTGTACTAAGATATCTTTGGGCCCTTTATTGCATAATTACATATTTTGAGCATATACTCAAAAGTGGAATTACTGGGTTATACAGCAAATTTATTTTTATTTTTTGAGGAACTGCACACTGTGTTGCAAAGAGATTGCATTCTTTTACATCACCACTGTGTACAAAGGTTCAAACTTCTCCACATCGTCTCCAAAATTTGTGTGTTTTGTTTTGTTTTTATTTTTTTAATATTAGCCATCCTAGTGGTGCTAGTGAGGTGCTATCCCATGGTGGTTTTTATTTTCATTTCCCTAATTTTTAGTGATGCTAGGCATTTTTTAATTTGTTTATTGGACATTTGTATGTCTTCTTTGGAGAAATATTATTCAAGTCATTTGTCCATTTATAAATATGGTTGTATGATTTTTTAGTTGTTGAGTTATAGGAGTTCTTTATATATTCTGGATATTAACTCCTTATCAGGCATATAACTTACAAATATTTTCTCCCTTTCCATGTTCTCCCTTTTCATTCTATTAATTGTGTTTTCTTGGTGTCTTTCAATCCATGAACATAAAATTTCTTTCCATTTCTTAATAGCTTCTTTAATTTCTTTCACCAATGCCTTATACTTTTCAGTGTAGTACTTAGTCTTTCACCTCTTTAGTTTATTCCTGTTTATTTTTTGATACTATTATAAGTGGAGTTGTTTTTTTAATGTCCTTTTGGTATTCTTCACATTAGTTATAGAAATGTAACTGATTTGTTTTGCTGATCTTGTATCCTACACTTTGCTGAATTAGTTTATTAGTTTAAACAGTTTTCTCATAGACTCTTTATGGTTTTGTATATATAAGATCATGTAATTGACAGAGATAATTTAATTTCTTCTTTCCCAGTTTAGATGTCTTTTTTTTATTTTTCTTGCCTACCACTTCATGTGCTATGTTAAATGTAAGTAGGAAAATTATGTGTCCTTGTCTTGTTATTGATCTTAGAGGAAAATCAGTCTTCCACTTTTGGGTATGATATTAGCTGTGGGTATGGTGTGATCTTTATTATGCTGAGGTAGTTTCCTTCTATTCCTAGTTTTTTTTTTAAATCATGAAAGGGTGTTGTATTTCGTTAATGCTTTTCTGCATCAGTTGTGATAATTGTGCATGTTGGGGGTGGTTTCCTTCATCTGTTAATGTACTGACTTACATTGATTGATTTTAGTATATTGAGCCACCCTTGCATTCCAGGAACATATCCCACATGTTGGTGGTGTACAATCTTTTTAATGTGCTTTTGATTTCTGTTTGCTACTATAGTTGATCCTTGAACAAAATGGGTTTGAACTGTGCAGTTTCACGTACATGTGGATTTCTTTCAATAAATATACTGGACAACTTTTTGGAGATTTGCAACAATTTGAAAAAACTTTTTTCTCTAGCTTATTTTATTGTAAGAATATAGTATATAATATAATACCATATTAAATACGTCTTAATATTGGAAAGGTTAAAGTTTATATTATTTCTAAGGCAACTGATCAATGGTAGGATATTAGTAATTAAGTTTCTGGAGAGACAAATGTTATATGCAGATTTTCAACTGCATGGGGAATCAGAGACCCAAGTCCACCTTGTTCAAGAATCAATTATATATTTTTTGAGTTTTTTGCATATATGTTCATCAGGAATAATGGGCTACAGTTTTATTTTCTTGCAGTATCTTTTTGTATCAGGCTTTTGTATCAGGGCAATGCCAGCCTCATAGAATGAGTTTAGAAGTAATGCAGCACTACTTCCAATAGCCAAGATATGGAAGCAACCTAAGTGTCCATCAGTAGATGAATGGATAAAGAAGATGTGGTGCACATACCCAATGGAATACTATTCAACCATAAGAAAGAAACAAATCCTACCATTTGCAACAACATGGATGGAGCTAGAGGATATTATGCTCAGTGAAATAAGTCAGGCAGAGAAAGACAAATACCAAATGATTTCCCTCATTTGTGGAGTATAACAATGAAGCAAAACTGAAGGAACAAAATAGCAGCAGACTCACAGACTCCAAGAAGGGACTAGTGGTTACCAAAGGGGAGGGGTGAGGGGGGTCGGGTGGGGAGGGAGGAAGAAGGGGATTGAGGGGTATCATGATTAGTGCACATGGTGTGTTGGGAGTCACAGGGAAGGCAGTGTAGCACAGAGAAGACAAGTAGGGACTCTGTGGCATCTTACTACACTGATGGACTGTGACTGCAATGAGGTATGGGGGGGACTCGATAATAAGGGTAAATGTAGTAGCCACATTGTTTTTTCTTGTGAAACCTTCATAAGATTGTATATCAATGATACTTTAACAAAAAAAAAGAAATAAGGAATACACTCATATTTTTTTTCATGTTTGTTTACTGTGTTAAAATTTCAAGATATGGTTGAGTTACTGTCTTAAAAATTATAAAAATTCATCATTTTAAGGTGCCCATTTGCATCTAAGTAAAAATCACATAATTAACTTCAACATTAACTTATAACAGGTTGTAATAAATCTACATAGTATCCCCAGTTTTCCAGACTTATTGGTACAAGCTGGTGGTTATGAGTTTGTGTCCCTTCTAAACGTATATGCTGAAGACCTAACCCCCCACTACCTCAGAATGCAACTTTCCTCAAAGTCTAAGATTTACAAAAGGTAATTAAATTAAAAGGAACTCACTATTTTGGTGGTTCTAATGCAGTATGACTGGTGCCTCTATGAAAAATGGAAATTTGGACAGAGTCGTTCATAGAAGGAGAGTGATACAAAGAGACATAAGGAGAATTTGGCTTTATACAAGCTGAGGTGAAAGACATGGATGATATATTTTCCTCACTGATCTCAGGAGGAATCAACCTATGGACATCTTGATTTTGGACTTCTAACATACATAACTCTGAGATAATGAGTTTCTGTTGTTTAAACCACCCAGTTTGTGGTATTCTGTTCCACCAGTCCTAGAAAGTTAATACACTGGTTAATTATAAGGTATCCACAGAATAAGATCCTTAATTATTTTAATTCATATGTAACTAATTACATTTCACTTATGTTAATACAACTGTATTATCTAATGATAAATTTTCAGACTGATGTATACACTGTAATGTATTTGCATTTAGCAACACATGCTTACAGATATACTTATTGATTTTCAAGTGTGTTTGCCTTGTTGGAAAAGAAAATTAAGGACATTTAAAATTAAGATCAGATTCTACCACATTTTGAAGGAAAACTGTTTATGTTATCACAGGAAAAATAAACTTTATAATAGGCATCTATGATATATTCAGACCTACATGATTTCACTTTGATCAATATATGAAAGATTAGGAAAACTGCAAAACTATTCCATGTTTAGAGAGTACTATTGTTCTTACTTTGACTTAGAACTACTAGTGTTGAAGATTTTGGCTGTCCATATGCATTATTTGAATCAAACAAGTGAAAGATGAACATTTTCTAGTCAACCAAATAGTCTATGGTAGGAAAATCTGAGTGAAAGCTGAATCAAATACCATTTCTCAGATAACACTATCATAAATATGTAATGTTCTCATCAACAATTCCTTCAAACATATAGTGATGATTATGATTGTTTTTGTGGTACAGTAATAATTTTTAAAACTATAATGAGAAGAAAGAGATATTAAAATTAATTATTCTGAACTAATATCAAACATGTTCTCAGCTGAACTTTGCACTTTTCCCCTATTGCTTCTAGAAAGTTCAGAGCTATTTGACTTGGTTCCATATGGTACTAACCACTGGGGTGGAAACATTCCCTTAAATGAATTCTTCAGGCTATTAGTTTGGATCCACCCCATTTATTTGTGCTCTGCTCTTGTACGCATATTAGAGACTATGTAAGTAGATTCTATTACTTCCCATCACTTTCCTACCATCCAATCTGTGATTTTGTAACTAAGGTATTTCATTATAAGATCAAAGAAATCTTTATCCTTGAATACACTCTGAGACACATGAAAAAAGGAAAAAATAACATTGTGTGCGCATTCACATATATTTCTATATGATTATGTGATTACATTTATAAATAAATTAACTTCATCTTATTTAGTGTTTGTTGAAACTGAAAGATCTGAGGTTTTATCGTATTTGCAAGCTAACAGCTCAGTGTGCTCCAGTTTCACATGATCTGGAGGAATGCATGAGAACCTACATTAGGGACACAGCATTTCACCACTAAGAGCAATAATAGTTGCAGAATACCAATACTTTCTTGTGCCAGTTTTCTGAGGCCCAATTCCCGCAAGGTGATGAGAAGGCCAAGGTGACACCTACAAAATCAATGAGATATATTAACAGGTAGGAAACCTGAGCTTAGGGAATCCAAATTTTTATATTGTGCAGTAAATGTGCCTCTCCTTTGCTCATATGGGACACAGTCTCTGTCTCTTCCAAGGCTGATTGCTATACAGATAGATAACCCTGAAAAGATAACCAGGAATGAGTTTATCTGTGCCTTGGCTTGTAAAATGTACAGAAATGTGAAACCCAAGAGGAATTATTTCCCAAACAATTTGGTAATTATTTAGCAATACCTAAATATGCATAAAGACCATAGACTTCTAAAAGAGATATTGATGCTTGCTATTGTTGCTATTTCCCCAAAGCTGAACGTATGCAGGCATGCAAGACCCTTTCCATTTTACAGTGAAGGAGAAAGTTTGTAATAAAAATTCTGTCATTATGGATTTTAGAAGGCCAAAAACAAACCACATAACAGAAAGTGCATTATTTATGAGGGAAGTATAAATTGACTGTTCATTGACAAGTTTTTCTTTATCACTAAGATCTTGTTCCCATTGTTATCTCCCATTCTCAAATCTGCTTCCTATCATTTTATAGGCAGCATATTTTAAGAAATTTAGGATTGAAATCCATCTCGTAAAACTATAATGAAAAGAGAGAGAAAAATAACAGGCAAGGCTTACATTTTGTTAAGCTTTGCTTAGCAAAGTTAGGGATCTTTTAGAAACTAATATATTGTGCATTTGGTTGGGATATCCCTTAAAATATTCTCTCTGGAAATCCATGCAGATTGAGGTGGCTGACCAAGAAATTATGTTTCTGCCCATCTTTATCATTTTTCACCAAAGATGTAATTCAGTTTTGAATCTTGCAAATTTATCAGATCACTAAGACAACCTCCTAAACAGTCTCATATTAAGATCCACTGAGATGATAGCAGATAAATGGCATACTAGAAGAAAAGGCATTTTTGTGCCCTGAAGACATATCACTGTGGGCTCAGGGTGTTAACAGATCACTGACTTGAGGTGCATGGCTACTCTATACACAACGGTGGCACACCAGTAGAGAGCCTCTGATTTGGAAATTCATTACAATGGAAAAAGTAAGGTATCTTAGAGTTATGCTGTGTATATCAAGAGGAAAAAAGTAAATATATTGGTATGGACTATTAAAATCATTTATTGCCTTTATCCTCTTATTCATTCACTCATATGCACATGGAGAGGAAGTACTGTTTGATTATGAACAAAGCACTTTCCTTCTTTGTCCTCAGGTCCCCTGTCTATAAGGGAAGCATAATGAACGAAGCAACCATATGTAATTCTGAGGATTAAGGGACAACATTCAAACAAAAGTGGAAAAGAGTAGCAATGGTCAAAAAGACAAAACTGAATAGTGCAAAAAGCATTAGAGAATTTAACTTGAAGAGAGACTTGTCACCTCCCCTCACATACTCTTTGTGGTACTTACTATAAATATATTAGATCCAGCAGTTTTACTACATCTTCAAATAATAAGCAATTCTTCTCTAATTCAAGCATATAAAGATATAAACAATAAACATAAAATTACTTTATAATGCTAGTACAACCACGAAGATAGTCAAAGAAAACAGAAGTAAAATAGACAAGTCTGGCTTATACAGATAGTTGCAAATTTGTATATAAAATACAAGCAACTCAAATTCTCTAGGATATGATAAAATAATAATAGGGTAAGAATAGGTAAAACTTTGTTGAAGAATGCAAAGATATTTCAATAGTATTTATTATAAGTATTAAGAAACTAAAGTTCTCAGTTTTTATGGTTATAAAATTTGATACTGAAGCATTCAATAAATTTTTATGCTTATTCCTGATAAAAATCAATAATATTTAAATACAATGGAAATATTGAAATAATACTGAAATATTACAGACTATATTTAAATTTTAAAACATATATATATATACCAGCAATTTTGCTTTTAGGCTTATTCTCTAAGGAATTTCTTGCACAGATATTCCATGTGTGATACTGTTTATGGTAGTAAAAATTGGAAAAACAGGACTTGTCTACCAATATGGGAATAGATCATTAAATTATAGTACATAGTAAAATAGAATAATATATAGCAACTAAACAATAGAACAACACCATATGTTTTAATATTATTGATATTTGTGCAACATGTGAATTAAAGAATAAAACAAACTGGAATGATACGTACATGTGAAAACACACAGGCCAAATTTAAACAAACACACACATACAAACTATAGACAGTTTATCTGTGCACATCCAGCATATATAAACACAGAGCTTTCTGTTCCTGTTGGATTATCTCCAGGGTTCCAAAAGACAAGATTGTATGAGCAGGTGTGCTTCTTCAGGGTTCTCCTGTTTCAGGAAGAGAAGCTAGAGAGCCCTGCAATATCCTTCACCTGGCTGCAGGTGACAGCCTGCAGGTAAGTGTGTTTTCACAGATGAGATACTTCTCCTAGTCTGAAAACAGTCAGCTGAGGATCTCCACTCCTGCTGGGCCACCTATAGGAAGATATTTCTGTCTTGCCCTGACTCTGACTTTAACCTGAGCCCAGACTGGTTTACCTTTCGGTCTCTGGGTGATGCTAATAATTAATTTGCCTGACTTGCCTAGCCCATCCAATAGAGATCCCATTTTCAAATGTAAAAATTAGCTAGACATGCTAAAGTCAGAGGTGAAAATCTGGGTGTCTCTAATACCCAAAGAAAAGTTCTCTAAAGGCCAGGATAACAGTTTATAGTTACGTGCAAAAGATGAACAAACACATTAAATAAACAGTTGTAAAATAAGACAAAAAATAATGTTAATTTCAACTTATTATATTGATTTAAAAAGCATTCCATTTTTACAGAAACCTACATTTTCAGGAAAGAAAGGAAAGTTAAAGATCACCTACACTAGCTTATTCTTTTCTTCTATGACATTCCCCAAAGTTGCTATTCATTATCAGGTCAACAATTCAGTGATAAGCATCTTACCATCCTCAGTTTGGAGGTGACCTTGAGGAGCTATTTTAAGGTGGCAGCTCTAATTATTATAAAGCTTTCATGACATTACACACACATCTTTTTCTAATAACTCTATACGTCAGAACCCAGGTAAAATATCTAAGTCCTCTTAATTGTCATAGAAATCTTGCAAATATTTGAAAAATTATATTTGTTTATAATCCCATCCTGCTAAAGAAAATCTACTCCATTAGAACTTCTATGATAAGGCTTCTCCTCTCTCTTCCCTCACTGCTACTGTTTGGAAGAAATTCAATCTAACAATGTTCTTGTTAAATCATGACTCCCAGAACTGTGTATAACAACACTTTAATTGAAGTCTGAGAATCAGAAGAGCAGGCATATTAGAAATTCTGTGGAAAATATTTACCATTAAATCATGTTATCATGATTAATCTACTTTCTCTCAAAAGAACAACTGCTCGCTTGTATTTGTGTCCAGTTTTCTGTGCAAAACACACAAAAAATATTTTCTATGTAGCTATTGAGATTTAAAAAATAGTTTGCTTTGGCAGTCAGATCATAATGGTGAGCCCTTACATTGTACTTGGTGTTTTTAAGCCGTATTACTTCTACTTAGTAAGTATACAGCTTTAAACTATGTGTTTTATTTAACTTCAAGCTTTTGAAGAAAGTATTATCAACTTGTCACATTTAACATATTAGTTATTCCCTGTGGGTTTGTGCCATCTGCCAATTTAAACAATGTCTTTCTAAATTTAAATCTTTGAAAAGGAGAGATTAAGGAGAGAGGTTCACTAAACTAATCTTTCTTTCTGTTCCCAGAGTCTAGCAATAGTGAGTGACCATGAAGTAATAGTGACTAATGAATCTTCTGTCCATTCATGATTAGCCTTTCAGAAGGAGTGTTCAACTAGCTATGGATTGACCTACCTGATTAATCATAGAGATCAAATTTTTCAAATTTCTGAAATAGAATCTCATCACTAATTACTTAACAATACAATTAATCTTAATTAGTTCTCGCTTCCTTCATATTCTCCCTATTTCTATCCCTCCCATTCTTTTCTTGCCAAATAAACTATCCCAAACTCAGCTCTGATTAAAGTATTTACTAACTGAGAAATTGTATCTAGCATAAAAGCCTCACTAGTAATTGTTCCTGGCACACCTTGTATTTTTATTTTGTCTCTTGACCAGTCCCTTCAAAACTGATTAAAATCCTCTGAATTTAGTGTTTAACTAGTCTTCCAGGGCTGCAACTAAATGCAAGCTACTAATCACAGAATCCCTCGACACAGCTCTCTTGGCTTTCCACTGGTATAAATGATAACAAGAGCAAGGATAGTTATTGATTACTTACACTGGGGGAGCATGGTGGCCAGGACTTTATAAATAAGAAAAGTTAGGTTAATAAAGGTTATGCAATATCCTCCTAATAGTTCCATGTAGAAAGTGGTAAAGTCAGAATTTAAACTTAGGTCTTACTCATTTCAGTTACCGTGTTTATATTTGATCTACTGTTTCTTCTCACCTCCTACAGTAATTTGTCATGTACTTGTACCTCATCTCTTCCCAGTAGGTCATACATACATATACAACCAATATAAACAGGTTTTTCAGAAAGTTAGTGGAAAAATAGTTTCTATCTCTTTCTCCGTTATTGTTCTCCCTACATCCCTCCTCCAGATCTCCTCTTCCTCTGCTCTGCTTTCTCTCCTCACTCCGCTCCCTCAGCCTCTCTCCACTTTCTTCCACCTTCTTTCCCTCTCTCCCACCTCACAGTTCAGCACTAAACAAAAAACGTTACTTTTAAATTTTCTCACCAAAATCAGGGAACAGCTGACCCATTTCTCCCTTATTTTCCTAATTTTTCCTTGAATTATTCTTTATTTCCTGACTTGATCCTGAAAATGTCTTGAATTCAACCCTGGGGAGTTTCTAAGATATTACCTGCTTTACTATTAATTTTAGTTTTGAATTGATCAAACCACTGAATGTTCTTTTAGTTTTTGAAATTGTACCTTTTATCTGTCAGTTATTTAGCAATCATTTTGAAAGGGCAGATGACTGGATGCTAGTCAGAAACCATTGTGTAAATAATGTTTTATGAGCATTTTGGTGTGCTTCGGAAGTTTCTGTCAGGTATGTAGAAAAATCATCTTTTAATCATTTCTATTTCACATTAGTGTCTTGCCAAGTCTTTCTTAAAATAAAAGATGAAGGAACACAAAATGTTAAACATGTCCTTGGTATTGCATTGATAACTATGTATTACGCTAGTTTAGAATAACTTATTCATCCAGATACTTGACGTTTTTTCTATTTTTGTCATAATTATGAATTAATTATTCCAGTTTCTTTAGAGAACGCTTCCTTATGTTTTTAATTCTCATGTCTTATTTAAATTGAGTACCAAATCAGCACGCAGTTTTTCATTCATAATATGTTAGGAAAGATTATTAAGACATACACTATATAAATAAGGATAATTGCTAGAGTTAACTCCCATAATCTTAGGGTCCTAAATTACCTTAAATTATTTTTGAGTAAAATGTTTATAAATAACACTTTCCTTGCAATATTCTGGTAGAATAAAACAATTTACTGAGTAAATATATAGAATATTTAAATTTCAAAGTTACAGTTTGACTGGAAAGAAAAATATGGATCAAAATCAGGGAAACTGTGATATTGATATCATTTTGAATTATATTTCACTGAAACCACTTAACAACAATCTATATAACCATACTTTTGAGTCACATATTTATTTCTAATATTTGCTGATTTATCATTTCTTTATTTTAGTGTTCCTAATTGTGTGTGTGTGTGTGTGTGTGTGTGTGTGTGTATACCTCAATATTGATGTAGGACAGGGTCATGAGACAAGCACCATGATCAAATTTTCCTGCCTATGATGAAAAGTGCCAAGACATAAACACTAGGGACCCTATCTTAAGGCTAAGATTACATTTTAAAAATCAGAGAGGAGGTAGATTTCCAACATATTCTTTAGTAATCAGCCAACAACCTATCTTATGGCAAGGCAAGCAGTCTTAACTAATATGTTCCCAGTGCTTGAGGGTAACCACTATCTTGAAGGACAGGATCATAAATCCTTTGTGTTAAGTTTATTTTATAGAATTATCTAGAAGATTGTGTATGAAGACATAGTGTCCTTCACTGGAGAGATATGTCATGAGACCCTAAGGCAAGCCTACACCCAACAACCCCCACTCCCACCCTTTGCCCCATTCTTGAAAGCCTTGAAAAACAGAATCCTAAACCCTTAAGTGTGCTTCCTCTCTGAGGTTGCCCACACTCCTGTTTCCGAGCGTGTACTTTTTGCCTTAAGTAAAAAAATTCTCACTACTCAGCTTACTGTGTTTTGTCTCTGTGCTCTTCTAGTAGTAAGCATCTTTGTTACTCCATTATTTCATTCTGTTTTCTAAACTTTAGCACATCTTCACTCCCTCTTTCCTACATCAGCTTCCTCACTCTCTGCTGCCTACAAGGCAGCAAGCCATTCCCTGCTATTTTCACTTTTGAATTCCTCCCTTACCTACACTCATCAGACCTGCTCAAGAGTTCTTTCTTTTTCAGTCAAGAACACACCTTCATCCAAGCTGAAGTTTCAACTAATGTGCAGGGAGAGAACTCCCCAGACGCAGCTGCTCAGCAACAATATGAGGGTATATACCTTCCTACTGAGGTATATACGATAAAATGCAAAAATTTTCATGTGCAATTTGATGAATTTTAACATGTGTATACATGTATGCCACCATTGTCCATATCAAGATATGAAACATTCTAATTTTTTTCTCTTTACCTAATTTAGAATACATAAATTCAGAGATGTTGATTATAGTAATAAACATCACTTTAATAATTTTGGATTATTAGCAATTTTAATTGAGAAGTTGTCTCAAACCACCTAAAAATTTCAGGGGCAGTTATAAACCAATAAGAACCAGATTTGGAAAAGTAAAAATAATAATTGTTATCTAGTTAAAATTCAAATTCTTTAATTTGTTGAGGTATAGTCACTATAAGAATTGTGTCAGTAATTAAAATGTGATAATACTATATCTCATTAATATAAGATTACAATAAGATGCTTTTTCCCCAAACTCAGTCACTGTTGTTTCTTCTGTGTGTGCATGTGTGTGTGTACCTTTATTCATAGGTTGAAATTAATAAAACATATTGCATCTTTTCATCCTTGTATCTTTGCTTTTACACATTTGTTCATAACTTACTAGATAATTGTGTTCATAGTATTATGGACTGGTTATTATTTTTAATTATAATGTAATTTTCTTAATTATTTAATGACATTTTATAGAATTATTAATTGCAACTACATTCTGATAAAAAATAATTACTTGCATCTTTGTATATAATTAAATTGTGACGATTTTGTAAACATTAAATAGGGTAATTCCTAATAGTGAAATTTCTAAGACACATATTATAAGGTGGCACATGGAAGCATTCTGTTTCCCCAATCTGGAAGCTCTCTGAACCCCCTCCTTTTGTTCTTTTATGGAGGCTTTGTTACATAAGCATCATTGATTAATTGATTGGCTTTTGGTGACTGATTCAACACACAGCCCCTCTCCCCTTCCCATTAATCAGGGTTGGGGCTGAAAGTTCCAACCCTCCATTAGCGGTTGGTTCCCGTGGCAATGAGCTTTTATCCTTAGGTGCTTTCTAAAGGCCAGCTTCATTAACATAAACCCAGTTGTGGTGTAAAGAAGTTTGTTATGAACAGCAAGACACCTATTTCTCCTTTATGGCTCTGAAACATTTTTAGGAACTTAGGACAGGACAGCAAATATTATGACAAAAGGTGTTCTATTGCTCTTATTACTCTGGGATTATGAAGGTTTTTGGGAGCTGTGAGCCAGGAACTGCAGGTGAAGACCAAATGCATATGAGAAATATATTTTGGTCTTCTGAATGTATCAGATAAAGTACTGGAAATACTAATATCCTAATCACTAAAAAACTCTTTCATTTTCCAGGCTTTAATATCCAATGCCCTTTAATGGACAAATAAGACTCCTAAACATTCCCTTATTGGACAATTTCAGGTTATACATGAACATATATTGGCTTAACTCAACATATTTTCATTAATTTTGCCTACTTTGGGGTCCTTTATGACCTAATATTTCTTTTTCCTCATGTTCTGAAATAATGCACTAGATGGTCCTTTCTTTTCAGGAAACCCATTTCATTACTTATTTCTTTTTATGTATATATTTTGTATTATGTTGCAAATCAATGAGAATGTTACCTATAGCTGGACAGTCATCAGATACTACCTACTTCACCTTCAATCTTCAATATATTCATGTTTCTTCAATTTCTTGAACATTTCCAAGCTCGCTTTGACACAAACCTTTTTCAACATTTATCATATCTCTTTATTGCCTTCTTCAGAATTTTGAGAATGTTCAGTCTTTTTGCAGTATCAGCATAATGATCAATGCCATCTTGTAGTGACTGAGACCCCCCACAGCAACTATGAATCTCACCTTCTCTGTCTCTATCTCTATTGTCTTATTCTTTCTTTATGCTCAAATAAAGCAGTGAAGCTTGTTAGAACCCAGACTTTTATAATTCAACCACAGAAACAATTATGTGTGCAATGTCCAGTTATTGGGGCTAAGCTTATGGCTTTTATGAATTCACTTCTCTAGATACATTTATTGCTTCCAGCTTTTTTTCTTAAGGATGGGCTACAAAAAGGCTTTTGGGCTCACATACTTTCTTCACAGAAAGACATTTTTGGCTTAATAGTGGGGAGACGATAATGGCAAAAATGAAAAAACAACTTAAAAGTGCAAGAATGAGATGCATTCCTACTAGAACACTAATGCAATAAAATCATCATTTTTCCTTCTCAGCTCAGGGGCAACTTAACATTTTGCCGGCACCTGCATATAGATTAACATGTGGGGTTTAAATCCAAAATTAAATGTGAGATAATTTTTAAAGGAATTTCATTGAATATTTAAATAACAAGAGTTAAATTATGAAGGAGTAGATATACACCTGACCTTCTCAACCTAAGATACAGCTAAATTAAATCTTTTATTGCTTATGTCTCATTTGTTCTAGTCTCTTTTCGATGAATGATGGTTTTACATATGTTGGATTTCCATTCCCTTACCTTCACATCAGTTGTTTATTCTTTTATTTTATTCATTTCTAATTAATTCTGGGATAGATTTCCTGTTAAGAGTAACACTACTGAGTGAATTTAATGTATTACTGATTTTTCTTTTTAAAAATTTCATTTATATATTAAATTTTATGTCTTCATTGGTAAATTAACTTTTGTTGCTCAAGTCATCTAACTTATGACCTCAATTTTCCGTCTTATTACCTCACTTTTATTTTTCCATAGATTTAAATAACTATGGAACTCACATAGCTCTAGTTCCAAATTTTAAAATTGAATATAGATATATGTATATTTCACATGGTATGCTTGTAGTTTTCCAAAGAACAAGAAAACAACAGTCTTGAATGAATATATTAAGAATTCACCTGGGCCACATTTATAAATGCCCCATTGGCAAAAGCAAGTCTTATGTCCGAGACTATATTGAAGGAACAGATAAATTAATAAAGGCATTCATTTTATTTGTTTGTTTATTCATGAATGCATGCATTCATTTTGCTACCTGGAGAAAAGTGTCAGCATGTCAGTGAGTTAGGTGACCATATATCATAGGGATTTAGATATGATGGGTACAGTATGCATGGATCAAAGAACAGAGAACATTGAGTATCCAGACATCTCAGCAGGTACAACCTGGAGGCATGTCTATCTTTGGCAGAAAAATGCACAGACAAGTCAATGTCAGCGTATCCTGGTGCCAATAACAAAATGTGAGCATAGCCATCCCTGGAGTTTAGATGCTGCCCTTCAGAGATGACTTTTTATTCTGATAATAAATTCTGGTTAAACTTGTGAAAATAATTATAGTTAATTCTTAACAGGTGTGTGTGTCTGTATTGGATTCATTCTCACAGGAAAGATATTCTTGTTTGTCCTTTCAGATTTCCTTCAAATCAGAAGTGGATGTGATCAATGCTGCTCATATGTAACTCAGGTTTGTATGAAAACCTCCATGTGCTTGAGATACAACTTTAGACTCTTGTTTCTAATGAGTTAGAATTGTCACATAATTAGTATTGACATACTCCAGTGCACATTTATTTAAGAGAACTTCACTAAGGTGTCTAGTTTAAATCAGGCATATAAGCAATACTACAATTAGCACTGTAATTTATTTTATTTTATTTTTTTTAATCTTTATAGATAGTCTCTAAAAATAATGATTAAGTGTCTCATTCTCTGTGCACCTAGAAACAATGCTATTAGCAGTCCTTAAAAAAATTCATCTGCTTTGTTATTCTAACTTCAAGTAAAATAGAAATTAAGGACTGTTTTACCAATGTATAAATCATTAAAAGAGTACATTTTGTTCCTAATTACCACAAGGCTTTTATTCAAAATAAGCCATTAATTCAATACTTTTCTAGTGTCTTTATATAGATAAACTATGTATAATCTCATGAATGTGCTCATGTATTTATACATAGAAATTTATATACAGAAATAATAATTTGTGAAATAATGCAATAACATTATTCAATTTTCTTAACATTTCTTCATTCTATTGTACCACCATAGACAGCTCCTTCATACAACTTTTGTGTGTATACAAATACATTAAAAAACTATATATGTGTATTAATACATATGGAAAATAATTTATGATTATTTCTCCCCACATTCTATTTTTTTGGATGAAGTTGATTTCTTCTCTGTTTTTCAAAGTGATAAGTGTCAAACAATGTTCCCTACCTCAGAATTTTCTTTTCTACATTACAAAAGAATGTTCCTTTGAAAGAAAATGCCCAATCTCACAAACACATCTGGGGTCTACCGAGGTTGGGGGAGTCTCGGCTGGGCTAAAAGACATGATCCTCTCAGTTACTGGATGGCATCAATTGATGTCTCATTCATATTCAGACATTTATTTGTTTTAAATCAAGCTTAAATGTAACATATATAGATATTCCAATCAAGAATAATTTTAATACTTCATTTCAATTCTATTTTAGTTTAATGGTATGCATTTTATTTAAAAAGAAAAATAATTCTTGCTATTTCCTTCAGAATGTTGACAAATTAAGTTTTTTTGCCATTGTGGGAATTAAGTCACCCTTTTCCTGATAACTGTGTGCTGAGATCACACCCAGCTTCTAAAGGGCACCCTCCTCCATGGGCAGTTCACAGTATGGATATTTGCTTTCTTTCAGGCCAGCTGGAATTTGTCTGTCTGATTCCATTTTTTCCTCTAGCCAGAGAAAACACTCTGCTTTGAAAGGACATGTGTGATTTGATGAGACCCACCTGGATAATTTTTTCTATCTTAACACCAACTGTGTCCTATACCATAACCTAATGATGAATGAGTGAAATTCATCATCTTTACAGATCTGGGCATTATGGAGGACATATACACCAGGAGGAAAGAAATCTTGAGGGACATCTAAATATGCTGCTAGACACTAATGACAGAATGTTAATGTAGCTATTAGAAATGTTCTTGTAAAAATTTTGTCTCCAAAACTTGCAACATTTTTGAAGAACTCTGAAAGGATATGGCTGACTGTACAACTGAAAATTGAAATTGTTAAGTGCTAATAGGAATAAGAAATGTGAAGATCTTTGCCACCTGCTCTCTGTATTCATGTTTGATTCTGTGGCACATTTGTAAAAACAGTCAGTACCGGATATTTTATCAAAGTACTGATGATACTTATTTCAATAATGGGTGCTCATTTGTGCCATAAACTAATATTGAATTGCATGGGTGATTCAGATTAAAACAATCTTTGTCACTTAAAGCCCTTCTCAATTTCATCTCTTACTAAAAGCGGTCAGCATTAGTATCTCTGTAAAACACACAAATTCTGGAACATATCTATTGCATTTCATTTCTTACAGACTAGTCTGTTCTTTCATGAGCCCATTATTATCTTGAAACATCTTACCAAACATATCCAGTAAAAATCAATACACACTATCAACACGTTTTTTCCCAATATTATCCCCTGTAGTTAGATCACTAAGATTTTGATTAATATGTCAAGATAATGAAGGCAGCCAGGTAACCAAATATTATGGCCTAACATAAATGAATATGGATATGTTTCTTACGTCCTATATCATTTTATCACCACCTATAAACTGATTGCTAAGTCAATACCACATATATCATATTTTTGATTTTGTCACAACCACTGCTTGCAGTGCACTTTACATTCATTTTACATTCTCATTGTCACTGAGATCATGTCTCCCACACAGGACCTAGGCTGCTAAAGGTTTTACTACCTTGTGTGGTACAGGTTGGAACATGTGACCTTCAAGGATGCTACAGAAGAAAGAGAGGAAGGGAGGAGGCACACTGGCTTCCTAAGGTCCTGATCTAATTAAGAGTCTAGAACAATGGCATAAACCTCACAGAGCCCTAAATGGCTCTACAGATTGCAAAAAGAACAAAAATGTAAAACTAATCAAAAGAGAAAAAAGTAAAGACTTTAGATAAAATCATAATCGAAGATGAGCTATTGAGGTGTTCATTCTTTGATTCAGCCGATGATACACCTAAGTCTCATGGTGTTTTCTGGAAGGATGACCGTGAGGTTTTAGATTCCTATATTTCTGGGTGAATCCATAAATGTACTTATTTTTGCTGCTGTATCCACCCTTCTTGATCAAGGAGGCTAATCTATGGAAATACCCCCAAATAATGTCTTAAATTTTATAGTGGTGGAAAAAATCGACAGATTATGTCTTTATTTAATTATCTATATTGCAGGTTCTGATTTAGGGCACTGATGGTTAAAACTTTAAATTCAGAGTTTTTGCACCATGTTTTCCTCAAGTCACCTTCATCACAATCCTATGGAATTATGTATTACAAATGCAGATTCTTTGGCACTTTCCCAATAATAATGAATTGAATTTGTTGGGATGGACCTCTGAGACACTGCATTTAAAATATTACCATGTATTATTCAATATACAATTTTTAGGACACCTGTTCTGAACTGTTCTGATGTTATTGGATCAAGCTTATGTAAGCTGTGATTAGAGCTGGGAGCAGCATATATTGTTACAACCACTTTGAAAATTTGTTCAGCATTATATATTAAAGTGGAACATATATATAACCTATGACATAGGTAATCTAGACATACAACAAAAATGTAAACATGTATTTAACAATAATATAAGCACAAAACTTTTACATTACGTATAGTTGTGCAGACTGTAAGACTGTAAATGGCATGCTTTTCCATCAGCAGAACACAAATTAAGTAATTATACTGTACTGATTAATGGAATACTCCAGAAGAATGAAAAGGACTGAAGTACAGCTGCAGGAGCCTCAAGGCTATATTTTAAAAATATAATTTGAGACATAACATAAATAAAAATTGTATCAATCTCATTTATGTAATGTTCAAGAGCAAGCAACCTAATCTATGGCTCCATAAACCCAAATAGTCCTTACCTTTGGAGAGAAGTGTTTGGTTGATGAAGAGAAGGCATGAGGGTGGCTGTTTCTAAGAGATTCCATTTCTTGATATTGGTTGTGGTTCATGTCCTGAAAGTTCATTAAGCTGTATGCTTTTATTCATACAATTTCTTTTTCAGTATGAATTTTGTTTATTGATAAAACGAATAGACTTGAAATTACAATATCTGCTTAAAACTGTTGACTTTCCCAGTCTGAGATTAAAGCTTATTGTAAGGCCACCATTTTTATGAAATTTAAGCAAGTTGGTTATCTACCTTGCTTCAGTTTCTTAGCTGTAAAATAAGATTTATAATCCCTAACTTACAGAGACAGTAAAATATAATATTAAATTATATAGTCTATGAGACAGTGTTTTCTGTATTAATTATCTGCTTTTAGGGGAGCCCTAAAGTCTTCATTGCCAGGGCCCCATCTGAGCATCACTCCCAAAATCAAGATACATTGCTTATAGTAGATGAAATTCAAGGCTACTAATTGGGTCAATTGGGTCAATATGCCATGGGGTTTGAACTTCAGGTGTGATACTTATGAGTGCCTGTTGACGTATACTTTTTTACTCCCTTCTTCCCAAATGGATATACTGTTAAAAAGGTTTGTGAGTAGTTTTTCTTGGACGCTCTCCTTTTAGAAAGGCCTGCAGTGGAGAGACTGGGTCAGCCATTCCCTGAGTTGAAGGTAAATCTACAACTCTTGTGATTTCATTTAGAGCTGTCAGTGGGCACATCTTCCAGTGCAACTAATATGGCAGTACTATCATGCTGATGTGGTGTTACTGGCAAAGGGAGAAGAAACTGCTAAGTTTGGTCTGAGCCTAAGCAAGAGAAACCTTCAAGTCCACTCAATCTGGCACACCACAGATTTAAAGCCCATTTCAGGAGGTAAAGTAAAAAAGATATTGTTTTGATGTTCTTAATCTGTGAATGCATATATTTGGAGACCTGAACTCATGGGGAGGCTTTGGTAGGGCAAAATTTTGGCTTATGATTATGAATCTGGTCAAATCCACAAACCCTATGAAAACTTATGGTGCTGTACAATTATCTAGTTTTGATTGACATTCATACATTTTTATATATTTTAATAACATGATAAAATGGAATAACAACACATATTTACAAATTGTATATAACTATATTTTGGAGTATTCATTTTCAAATTGTTCTTCTAAGATCTTGAATTACTGAACAGTATGTCCTAAATGAGATGGGAATTAGCAAGGTTCCAGCTAAAGGGTTCCTATCTTCTTTTACAGCCATCCAACAAATAGAACCGCATTTTATAATTTTATGTACTGTACTTCTATAGAAGCTTTTGTTTGAAGAAAATATGATAGTAATAAAAAAAATTAAAGTACTGTTTTGAAATATTTTAAAAATAGAACTCTAATATTTAATTAATTTTCATGCTTTGGACTTCAGTAAATTACATATAAACCAGCAAATTACTGTTTTGATAACATAACAATACTTGGTCTTGGCAAATGCAAGGAATATTTGGAGCAAGAAATACATTTAGTTGCAAAAAGATGGGTCTTGAAGGGTATTTTATGTACCTAACCTATTGATATTCTTATCTTAACACCCTATGTAATGATTCATTAGAATATTTTTCATAATTCATCTAGAACAGAAAAAAATGCTGTGGATGAAGGTATGTGTTGAGAGCTTGATGGTTCATAAATTTGAAGTGGAAGGTTCTAGGCTCATTAACTTGTAAACAGATTATGATTCCATTTAATACTGTCTGAGGAGGTTCAGCTCAAGAAAGTAAGGCAATCTTTGATCTACTAGATTACGAAGTCTGCATTTTTTAAAAAACCTCACTTCTCATTCGTGCTGTCCATCTTCTTCTCTCTACCCATTCATCCCCTTGAGAGACTTTATCTTTTCAGAAGAATTAATATCACCTAACCTTGACATTTGCTTATATTCTAAACTTTTATTTATTTTTTTAATTTAGTTGTAGAAAAATATGTAATAGAAGGGATCAAGGAGGGAATGTTTTATAACTGCCAGTATTTTTTTAATGTCAGAATATAAAAATACTTATTATACAATGTAAAAATACAGCAGATATTAATTTAAAAGAATGATAAATGTATTGTATATCATCTAAAGTATTATGACAAACCAACTAATAAATACAAAACTGTTGTGCCCTTATTTAAAAAATGAAAAATTTGCCTGTGCCAATGGGGTTTTATTTAAAGTACAGTCATTTCCTGGGCTCACAACTATACTATCTTGACATGATATTGTAGTATCTCAATATTAAACAGTAATAGTACTTTAACAATATATTCTTACTTATGATGCAGAGCAAATCAATGATAAATTTTGTTCCCAATTATCAGAGCATGATTATCACTTTTTCCCAAATTGACTTGTAGGATTTATTGTTTTATTCAGTAAATATGGACTGAAGACTTAGAGGTTTCAGATACAAGATAGAATAGTGAACAAAAAGAGATATCACTATGAAAGAAGAACCTAGGCAACATGAAGTCTAATAAACATGAAGGATAACATAACAATACTTGGTCCTGGCAAATGCAAGGAATATTTGGAGTAAGATTATAAACACTATAGGGACCAAGGGCAGGCCACCCCTCCAAGATGTGCCACTTTGGCATGCAGATTATTTTGAGCTGAAAATCAACAACCAAAACCAGGGAAGCTTTCTGGCTTCTACACACTCCCCCCGCCCCCAATCCCCTGCACCACCACAAATTGCATAAAAAGAATTTATATGGAGGAACTACTCCAGGAAGAGAGCTATCACCAGAGATGCTGTATTAGAATGTAAATTAGGGATGAGAGACAGGATGGATGTGGCTAAGTCTGTTAGCATTTCTCTCTGTGCCCCATCGTTTCTGTTGGGCCCATCAGTATTTTGTTTACCAAACATTTATTGTTCTCATAGTTCTGTGAACTACTTCCCCTTTCCTTTGAAGTCTCAGTCCCCTACCCACTTTTCCTTTCTCAGGATGATAAATAACCTTATTCTCCTGTCTTTGGAATCCATGTCTATGGCACCCCATGTGAATGTAATTAAATTTTTTTTTCTCCTGTTAATTTGTCTCATGTCAGTTTGATTATTAGATCAGTTAGAAGAACCTTGAATGGTAGAGGAATTTTCTTCCTCTCGAACAACACTCAAAACCTTAAATTCAGTGCTTAGTCTAAGAGAAAAGCTCATACTTTCCCCTTGTCATTTGACAGTATTTACAACCAGCATTTAATTTCCTTACTGAATTTATATAAGAGAAAAGGTAGAACTTGGTGTAAGTATAAATTAAATGGTCACTGACAAGCCAGGAAGTGATTCAAAGCAACAGAATACATACCACAGAGAACAAACTGAAGGTAGAAAGTACACATGTGCAAGCACACACAGAGTTATATAATGATCAAGGAAATAATGAAGATGTTCATTAATGGAGGCATGATTTTAGAGGAAAATACAATGTGTAATGTAAATATATGTTCATGCACTTCCTCCTATGTATCTTTATGTATAAAATATTGATATACTTTGATATGTTCTAAATTTATAAAATCAGGCTCTTCATTCCTTTATAATTCACTAATAATTTATGCATGTCATAGTGTTACATGTATGTTAGTATGTATATTAGTGAGAATTCAGAAACAATGCAATTGTGTAACAAGAGTGAAACATTTAAATCAATGTTTTATTGTATCAGAGTATTTGCTAGTATTTAATAATTAAAGCTCATCATTTAAAATTATGTAATAAATATGCATATTTTATACCATATTTACCATATGAAATTACATTTTTTATGAGGACTGAGAAAGAATTATAAATAAAATGGTTACTAAAAACTAGAAAAATTAAATACATATTTATGGTAGAACTGATTTTTCTTCTAATCATTGTCATGTAATCTATTTTGTCATGTGATTTAATCATTACCATGTGATCTATGTAATATATATCTCATAATTAGGAAATCTGTTAAAGAAACATCTCTATATAATGAACACACTATTGAGTGATAACTACGTTTCTAGAACTGTATTAAATATTGACTCTACAGTTACATAAATAATACACTTCAGTATACACACACACACACATATATATATAGTACTACATTAAGTTAAATGTAAAAAGGAAATTGCGTGACTAATCTTGGTTGGAATTTGAGTAAATGCATTTGAGAAGGTGAAATTTAAACTGGATTTTCTGAAGAGTAGGGGCTTCCTAGGTAGGGACTTAATTAGGTCAAAAACTCGCATCTAGGTAAATCAGAAAAATTGCATAACATGTGAAGGCATGGAAGAGTGGTAAGGAGGTATGACAGGCAGTGAATACATACAGTGATTGATTAAGCATGAAGAGTAAGTAACAGCAGAATGGTAACTGTTCATCTAATGTTTAATTTCTTTCTATGATAAGACAATACATTTGGAAATTTTTCTTTTATGTTATAAAGAATCAATCATACTTGCTTTGTAAGGGATGACATGGAGGGAACTATTTTTATTCTGTAAACATAACTATGGTAGCAAACTGAATGCAAAGTGGAAGAGATTCAGAAGGAAAAGTGGCTTGGAAGCTACTGTGATTTCCCTAAACAAACATGATCATAGAACTAATACAATGGAAATGGGACACAGCACACACTTGCAGCAATAGTAAAATAAAGCATGTTCAAAGTAAGGGGGAAACTAACAATAACTACATATTTGTCTAATTTTGAGGTTGATGGCAGTATGTTTGTAAAAACAGGTGTAGAAAATTGAAGGAGCAGTAGCAAATGATGTTTAATTTTAACTCATCATCATATCAAAAAAATTAGTAAGCATTATAAATAAGAAATGAGTCCTTGCCTATGTAAGGAAAGACTTTATTCTAAAGGGCTATTGTACTAAGGAGAATGCTCTGGTCAACAGCAAAAAGGCTTTTCTTTTATACGGAGGAGTAGATGAGGCTAGAAAGAAGCAAAAGGGGTTCACTGGGATGACAAGCGTGGAGAGTAGTAAGTTTTTTTCTTTTAGACCCACCAGTTCCAGAAGGGGCTTTTAAAGAGGGACTGTGTGCTGGTTTAGGCTGAGGTGGGTCAAAATTCAGGAGCCTGGGCAAGAGAGAAATTAAGCAGTTTTGTTAGTCTGTGTTTTGTTCAGATCAACGGGCACAAGAAGTTCAGCTACTCATTTATGAGAAAAAGAATGGGAATTTGGAGGGTCTGTGCCTGGCCCTGGAATAGGTAAACAAAGGGAAGCTCCTCAGGAATCTCATCCAAATCCTAAGGTGAGGAATGGTTGCTCACAGTAAACAGTTTCCAGAGCACAGAGGAGTGAGGGGATTTCTTTAACTGATGCTCTTTTCCAGAATCACAGGGTTCAGGTAAAGTTGAGCAATGTCAGCAGCTACTATGATATAGTCCTGAGTGTCAAAATAAAGAAAGTAAAGCTACCTTTGGAAACAATCAGTCTGCCAGGGAAGGGAGATATGTTAATAACTCCTAATTAAGTAAATGTCATAACGAATGAAAAAGGTAAAACATGAGTATGTAAAGGGATGGGCATATTTTCACTTGCACTATTAATGAAGAGTTGACAATGGAGTGGAACTATTAAAAATGTGTAGCTCATGAGATAGGCAAAGAGCAGAACCCAGGCAATATAAAAAGTATGTGTATAGGAGATGGACAGGGCTAACTTCAGCATGCTAAGGTCATAGGTACATACAGAGAGAACTAATAGACATGGTTAAGAAAATAGGAAAGCCAGATCAAGATCTTGTCAAATGATCTGAATATATTCCTACCAGCTGTGGAGAAACATCCAGTGTGTCCATCTGGAAATCTCTCAATTGAGTCACTTTGCTGCTTACACACTTGGATGCCATTTCACACATCCTTCTCCTTGTTAGTCTGAGAAAGGGAGGGACTTTTTGCTCTTCATGCATAATACTAAAATGGAACTCTGTAAAACAAGTTTGCAGGAGACTTGGGTAACTTTTCCCCTGATTTCACTTAACCCCAGATTTCTAAAGGAATATTTATATGTTTCAAATAAATTTCCATAAAGAGTGCAACAAGGTTCTATCCACTAGAGTAAGCTAATGGTTCATTCTTTTATGTTTTCCTTAGATAGGTGAGGTCACTTCATTTCTAAGGAGGAATATTGGTGAGGTTTCAGGAAACTGAATTTGTTAAAGTACTAGTAAAATCTCAGTGCCAAAATAAAAATTTGCATGCTTCTGTGTTTTTCCCATAGGTAAGATCAACATTTCAGCAGTCTTTGTATTTTTTGGGCATTCTATCTCACCAAAAAAGATTTAAGATGGCCTTGCTTGCAAATTCTACTCATCTACCCCATAACTATTTTCTCTTTCTATCATTAGCAGTTGCTTAAACCCTCTTCCAATTGCTCTCTGTTAATACCTCTGCCCCATTTTGGTTTTCCCATACTCTAACATTTGTGGTTGGAAGGACTTTTTTCCTTCTTAGTAGTGCTATTTATGGGATAACAATGGTTCTTAACCTTTAATCTAAGATTCTGCTAGAGATCTAATTTAAATGCAAAGCCTTATACCTATCAACAAAGATTCTGAATCAACAAATTAGTAGTCTTAAAAGAATATCTGTATTTGATAGTCATTGCATAATTTGAACACAATGATTTCCACAGCATATTTAGAGAATCATTGTATGATGGGACAGAAATAGACTGAAAATCAGCCTAATTAACTCTAGATACTTCATTATTAGAATTTGAGGTTAAAAACTTAATAGGAATAGAGTTTGATATTGCTTATTTTGTTTGTATATTCTGAATATGGTGTCCTTGTGGGGTGTCATGTTTTAGGGAAGAATTTGAGCAGTTGTGTTTACCTAGTCCAATACCATCATTAAGTTGTCAAATCATCAATATCTCTAGGACTGGGTTATTTTTGACCTGGTTGTTTCTTTTTTCACTAGCTGAACTCAGGGAATTGACATTTTGGAGTTAAAGGCCCATCTGGAATGGACCCTTCATGATCACATCCTTTATGGAAATGACATTAATACTGTTATTGAACATTTTATGTTTAGCAATTTGACATCAAATCAGTTTCTCAAAGGCAAAAATGATCTATTTAAGACGTAAAATTTAATAGTATATTTTCCTTATTTGTTTATTTCTAGTTTTGTTTTTACTTTACTTTTCTTTTCCCTGTTTATCACCAGAGACTACTACAGTGATTACCACTACATAGGTGTTCCACAAACATTTGTGAATAACAAATAATTTCATGATTTGCTAATTTTAACCAATTAGTAAACAACACAATACCATGTTTCTTGTACTTAACTGAATTAGATTGACTATATAAAGGGGGATGATACTAACACTACCTTTCACTGTCTATGACTGTACTTGGTTGAATATTGAATATTGTCTCATAAAATTCATGCACATTAGAGCCTGTGAATGAGACGTTGTTTAGAAATATGATCTCTGCAGATGTAAGCAAGTTAATATGAGGTCATACCGGGTAAGCGTGGGTGTTAGATCCAATGTGAGTGGTTTCCTTATATAAAGAGGGAAATTTGGACATACACACTGTGGGTAAAATTGCAGTATGTCCAGAATCTCTTGCCTTGTCTTAGTGCATCTCCATATCAATAGATGTATCCAAGGGGTGGAGAGAAGTAGTCCATCTCCATATCAATAGGTGATTACAAGGGAGAGCAAAGGCATATTTGGGCCTGAGAGACTGGGTGGGGTCCCTTTTTGCAGCCAGAGTTGAGAGACATGGGTGACAACTGCTTGTAGGCAATAAATGGGTTTCTCCTACTTTATTTCTCCCTTTGACTGATTTTGATTTCAAAGGTAATTTGTCCTGGGATGGGAAAATATTTTGCCCTTGGAGTTACACACACACACACACACACACACACACACACACACACACACAAATGGAAGATGTAAAGACAGAGGTGGAAACTGGAATGATAAAACTACAAATCACCAGAAGCTACGCAAGAAGCATGGAATATTATTCCCTGGATTATCTGGGAGAGTGACCTTTGCTAATAACTTGATTTTGTACTTCAAGCTTCCACAACTGTGACAGAATAAATTCCTGTTGTTATAAGCTACCCAGTTTGTAATTACTTTGTTACAACAGACCTAGGAAACTAATGCAATGACCAGAAATTTTAGAAAATAAACATAAGATAATGATTACATCCTTAATTCAATTTTCCCCTTATTTGTTTTATTATAAATATGATTTTTAAATATCTCAGTCTTCACCTGTGCTTTGTAAAATCTTTTTCACATATATTATCCCTACATATTATTATGCTTATACTGGTATACTATTATAGAAATTTTATTTTAGGTTTACATATAAAATACTTTATTAATAGTTGAAGAAATAATATCTGAAATGCATGTTAAATTTTCTTCTGGGAAACTTTAATTTAAAAAGATAAAAACTGTCCCAATGAATAAAGAAGGACTAGCTAATTTTCTTAAAACGGGGAGAGTTGCAAACCTAGGTTTCATCAAAAGGATATTACTAATGGGACATCACTAATGGGTGATTATGGAAAACAGATATTGACAAGCTTAACAAATGTTTTTATCTTCTTTAGATTAGCATGCCATTTCTTGAAAATCTTTATTATAAGAATGCTAGAATTTCTCACTAGAAAATCAAACCACAGTTTGAATTGAAAAGAGAAAAGTTCATGATTTACAGTTGGTGTAAGATTGGGCTAAACATTTGTCTACAATGGTTCATGCTGCTCACACTGGATTCCAGAGGCAGTACACTTTGTGTTAATTTTAACTATATGTTTAAAGGCAGTTATTTTGAACCTCTTGATGATAGAGCCCTTTGTGGGAATTGAAATAGCATAGAATAACTCATGCTGCATTGTACCCACATGGCTCCCTGCTTAAGAATTGCTAACATTTTCCCTTGTCCTTATGTGCATTATGCTCTAAACATAAGGACTTTTTATAATTAAGGGAAATTACTATACCCTGGCCAGAAGAGTAAATGCAAAGTTATATTAACAATACTATAAGCCCCTAAGTTTGTACAGGAAATTACCACATTGTCCTAAAACTCAATGTCAACTTTTATTCCTACAATAATGATTCTTTGGAGCTAATGCTGATTCAAGGAAAGCATAACCATGTGAATGCAATGGGCAATGAGTTTATACCTGTATCATTTCCAGGAATCCTTCTATATGTGATAAAGAATATTATGCAATTACTTTGGAGAAAAACTGGATAATTATCAGTTTATGTGAATTTCAATATGCTTTTTAGATAGAATTTCACAGATATTGCAGGTTTGAGGGAAGAAAACAGAAAAAATAAAGCAACAATGAGAATGTTATCTTTTTTAAATCAGTTATTTCTTACTAAAATTATTTGTTTTTATTTCACTCTCATTTGTATGCAGTGTCACACACAGATGTTTGTTATAGAAATCTCTGTATGGGTTTACAAATGTGTTCATTCATGTAACCCATGCACCTATGAAGATATAGAATATTTCTGTCACTCACAAATTTCACTTTTGCACCTTCCCAGTCAATCACCATCCCCTCTGACCCTGCTCTCTTTCCCACAGTTGTTCTGATATTTTTCACCACTGACTAGATTTGCCTTTTCCAGAACATTATGTAAATCAGTCATTGATTGTACTCTTTTTTATGTCTAGCTTCTTTTATTCAACATATTCTTTTTTGAATTTAATCCATGTTTCTGCACACATCCCTAATTTATTACTTTATTGATAAATAATATCCTTTTATATGAATAGATCAAATTTGCCTGTACATTCTCATGCTGTCGGACATCTGGGTTGTTTCCAGTTTGGAGCTATTACAAAAAAAATAGCTTTGAGCATTTGCATGTGCATGAGAGTGTTTGTGTGAGTGTGTGTGCACACACATAATTTAATTAACTTGGTAAATACCTAGACACAGAATTTCTGGGTTATAGAGTGGGTATAACTATGAGAAAAAGAATACTAGAATAATACCTAAAGTAGTTTTATAATTTTACCTTCCTACCAGGAATTAAAAATGTTTCCATGTCCTCTATATTCTCACTAAAAACTATTATTGTCATATACTAAAAAGTTTTACCACTGTGGCCACTGTACAGTGGTAGCTCATCGTGGTTTCAATTTGTACTGCCTTACTGACCAATGCTAAAGCACTTTTTGATGTACATGGAATAAATTCATCATTTTTGCATAAGATAGTCATTCTATCTTTCTTCTGTTTCACCTGCCTTTATTCTAAACAGAATACTGTTGAAACTTGCTTTAAAAAATATACAGCTTGAAATATCTGTCTTTTAATTGTGGTATGTTGTTGAATTACATTTAATGCAATTATTAGTATGGTTATATTTAAGTCTAATTAAGCTATTTGTTTTTCATCTGTCTCATCTGTTCTTGGTAATTTTTCCTATTTGCCTACACAGGTTTTGATACATTGATTATTTTTAGTGTTCTCTACTTCCCATATGGGCTTATTAAATATGCAGTTGATTTTAAGTTTTTACTGATACTTTCAGTGTTTACAATAAGCATAAATTTACCAAAGTCTTAAAATAATATTTCACGACATGTTTGTTACAAGAATCTTAAAATTTTGTTTTTCTATTTCCCGTCCTTTGTGCCAGTATTGTTACACACTTTAATTAAAAGATTGAATTGTGATCAAAAAACAAAATGCTGTGCATATATAATGCTGTAAAAGTTGTATAACTTGATGACTTTGGAGAGAAGTATGCATGCATGAAGCCATGACCAAAATCAGTGCCATAAGGATATCCATCATCTCCAATTTTTTTCTATTATTTTATTTATTATGGTTTTTCTATTGTATTATACACTTAAAAATGTACATTTTACTTTTATGTATGTTTTAAATTCTGCAGTACATTGTCAAATTGTTTGATTTTCACATTTAATTATCTTCAAAGAAATAAAGAAACTGGACACAGTATTTATATTTTTTCCACATATATACAATTTCTAATGTTTTCCATTTCTTTGTGTAGGCTCAAAGTTTGTCTGAAATTCTCTTATTTCCACCTAAAGAATTCTCTTTAACAGTTTTATGAGTATGCTAACAGTTCATTCAGTTTTCATTTGCCTGAAAATGTACATAGTTTGCTTTCAGTTTGATGAATTTTCTACTTGAAATAGAATTCTAGGTTGACTAGTTTAGCTTGTGGTGTTTGCTTTTTTCTGTTGTTTTCTAACAGCTCCTTACAAAGACCATTTCAGTGTCTTCTAGCTTATATAGCTTCCTATGAGAAGTTTTTTTCTTGTCATTTTTAACTTGATCTTTCTATTCCTTTGCTTTTAAGATGTGACCTTATCATGACTTGCCAGTCTTTTGATTATGATTTTCTATTGATTTGTGTTATGTTTATCCTATTTTGGGCTTGTTGACTTTCTTGAATATATGTGAATTTATAGTTGCCAAAAATTGGGCTATTTCCAATGAATTTCTGAAAATTAGTTCTACCCACCTACTATTATGTCGCAAAAGTTACATGCATATTAAAACACTTGATATTTTCCCATAAGTCAATGAGATCCTATTCATTCATTTCCACAATATTTTCACACTGTGCTTCATTTGGCATAATTTCTGTTTCTCTGCCATCAGGTTCACTCTCTTCTTAAATACTGTCTAATACACTATTAATCCCATACAGTGATTTTTTTTCACTTCAAATTTCATGTTTTAATATTAGAATTTCAATTTCATTACTATTTACAGGTTCCATTTACTACTGAAATTCCATATTTGACTCTCATCATATTCATCTTTTCATTAGAATATTTAAATACTTTCTAGTAACTGCCTTAAAATCTTTGCTTTCTATTTCAGTTTTTCAGTTACTTCTGTATCTTTTGATTTTTTTTCCTTTTTATAGATCACATATTCTTGTATTTTTGCATATCTAATCATTTTGGATTGTACATCAAATATTATGGATAGTATGCTGTTGAGTAACTGGAGTGTGAGCTTTAGCATGGCAGGAAATCAATTTACTTGAAAATTAGTTTGGTCTTTTGAGGATTATTTTAGATTGTGTAAGGTATGTCATGATTAATTTTGTTCTATTTTAGCCTTAACATTATGGTGAAAGCCTGCCATGTTCTCTACTGAGTTTGGGCCCCTGGCTGATTTCTAGGGTGTTCAGTGTGCCTCTCCATTATTATTATTTTGAACACAATTTTCTTCTAGATTTTGGTGAGTTTGAGGGATTCTCCTCTCACAGCCCCTGGATACTTGTTCTTATGCCAGTAGTTGTTTTCCCAAGAGTTGTCTTTTTTCTGGCATGATACAGAGTGGGCATGCATGGGATCAGCCCAGAACCCAAGGGAATTACTTAATGGATCTTCTCTGCTTAGCTGCCTCCTTTCCAGTACTGTGTCCTGCAATGTTTAGACATTTTAGTAACTCTGAACTCTGATCTTAATTTAACATGACTGAAATTCTCTATGTTGTAACTGTCCTCACACACATGCTCTGATTTAGAAAATGCCTCTAGGCAGAGAGTCAGGATAACTGTGGAGCTTATTGCCTTTAGCATCCTTATTTTATAGATCATGGTCCTGAACTGCATACAGTCAAATCTCTAAAACCTCTTGTTTTATGTTTTCCTTATTATTTATTGTTATGATGAAAGGACTAGCCTAGTGTTTATAACAATGTCACAACTGGAGGTGTTAATCAGCTACAAGATTTTAATTGTGGAAACCTATTTCTGAAATACAAATTCATAATTTTTTTCTATTTAAATCACCAAACATAAGAATATATAATTGTGAACTCCTTCCTGTTTTAAATCCCAGAGATTAATGAAATTAACAAGTTATAACAACATGGTTTGAGATTCAAAATACGAATCCAGATGATGTGACTCAAATGAATGGACTCATCATTTTGCTGCTTCTGTCTTCCATGACACTACGATGATTAATTTACGTACCAATTTGCCTGGTCACAGGAGGCTCAGATAGTCAGTTAAATATTATTTCTTGGTGTATTTGTGATGGTGTTTCTGCAAAAGAACTGGTAGACTGAATAAAATAAATTGCCCTTCCCCATAAGGGTGGGGCTCATCCAATCCACTGAAGACCTAAACTGAATACCAAACTAAGAATTCCCTCTCTCAGCCTGTTTTCAACTGAGACATCAATATTTATCTGCCTTCAGACTTGGACTTGGACTGGGACCCAACATCAGTTCTCCTGGTTCTCAGAACCTTGGACTAGGACTAGAACTCACACCATCTGCTTTGAGGCATTGGGACTCTGATTGGAACTATGCCATTCATTCTCCTAGGTCTCCAGTTTGACAACTGCACAACTTGGATTTCTCAGCCTCCATAATCCATTAGCCAATTCCTTACTGTAACTCTCTCTCTTTTTGTATGTGTGTGTGTGTGTATGTATAATATATACATTTACATATATATGTGTATATACATATATAATATGATAAACTTCATCATTAATATTTCAAAATACCTTAAATTTCCAAATTTTGTAGTCATTTGTAAAACATACTTTCAGCCATATCTTGCTATACATCATTCGGTTGACCTCTAGTACTAAACCAAAGATATATATCCTAGACATAACAGACTCAGTGTGACTCACATTTCCTTTGTACATATTCACATTTATTTATGCCATTTATATTAATCAATAATTATTATATATTAATAACAATATAGACTGTTTGAAAGTAGATAATGAGTCTGGAAAACAGTACCTCTTGGAGCTGTTCATTTAATACCTCAAGGTGTGCAAGCACATAAATTCCACGAAGATAGAAACCATATCTGTGTTTTCAAAGGTGTATTTCCATCATCTGGCATGAGATCTGGAACACTGTATGTTCAATTAATACTTATTGAATGCCTGAAGTTCACAAAAACCGTGCTGTAAAGTCTTTATTATACTGGGCATTCAAACAAATATTTGATTCTTTTAAAAAAGGGTTTAAGGTTTACTCTATTTTGTGTAAGATTATAAAGCATTATTTGAAATAATGTGTGGTTAAATATTTCACAAATATGGTGGAAGAGTAAAGTAAGTGTTATAGAATTTTTACTAAATCCAGTCTCTAATTAGACTGATGTCACCTTATGTTCATTAGGAAAGGAGGTTGAAGATTAACTTAGCTAGAAAGGGACAATATTTGAAAATAAATATTTAAAAGTGAACATTGGATAAATTGTATATAAAAATGGCTTGATGGATTGAATTTATACATGATCAATGTTCTAACTCCTAAATAATGAATAATTTCTTCAGGCTTTTCAAAAAATACCACACTTTTTCACTCTTGTTATTTCTCTTTGGCTTGTTCCTGTCACTGCCCTAAAGTAATAGCACATTACTTTTTATATTGATATCATATCAAATTATTTTACTTTTCATATTGTGCAGGATATTGATTCATAATTTTGTGTTTTTAATGCAAAATTTAGATATAAAAATAACAATGAATGTTTTATATATTAAAACCTAAACACACAATATATGTTCTTTTAGAAGGGGGTCTATATTACCTTCTTTATTTATATATATATATTCCAGAAAAATAGACTTACCTGCATACACTATCATATTATATGTACCACTAAGTGACCAGTATTTAGGAACAGTCTTTTTGAAAATTAGTTCTCAGTGTTTATCAAAATCATGTTTAATCCCCAACAATGACTTAAAAATTACAGTGAAAATGAAGCCAGACTTTTAATTTTGAGAATTGGAGGCATTATTACAGATGTTAGATTGGATATATGACGCTACAGATGTTAGACACCTGACATTAATGACAAACAAAAGAGGTACTGGCCATATAATTACTTCCAGGTGCTCATCATCTTTTTAATCCCCAGACCAGCTGAGGTAGGTTTTATTATTGCATCTGCTTTGCAAATGAAGTAATAGAGGGCTGGAGAATTTAAAATCTTTCTAATAATCATACAATTAGTAAGTTATACGGCTAGGACTGAAACTCAATTTGGCATGACGCCAAATTTTGTAGTGACTGCTACCATGGGAAATGTTAGCATAAGTAGCTTTAGCTTACACATTATCAGACAGGGACTATAAAGTATCTTACATGCATATTTTACATTGGTCCTAAGATAAGGCAGAAACAGCAAAATATTGAAAAATGAGAAAAATATTTTCTACAAGCCTAAATTTAAAAGCTGAGTACTTCTGTGTTACCGGAATTCAAATAAAATCCAATAACACAAAGCAGGAAAAGTACTTTGACGGAAGTTCTAGAACTGAATGTCACCTACACTTTATAAATTCCTGACCCATTTATGTCACAACACTTAACCCTATTGTCTGTATTCTTTCATGCCAGCTTTGAAAAACAACTTCTGAGATTCTTCAAATTGCAAAAATGTCATAATTTCTGTGACTAAAATGTCACATTGTTTTCATTTAAAATTTAGTCTTTCCCTTTCAATTTATATCTAAAACTTTTAATTCATGATCTTTTTTTAAATGCAGATAATTTATAAATTTTCCAAACCTATGTAATATTGTGGATAAAATGAGAGTTCCTGTGGCCAGGATTCTCACCTGGCCCTGGTTGCTGTTGACTCTATATAAAGAGCTTCACCCAGTGCTCTGGGCGCAGACACAGTGGAATGTCTGCAAGGCTGCAGGAGAGCAGAGCAAAGGCTGGAGTGGTGGCAGCGCCAAGGACAGAGGCCCAGAGGATGGCTGTGCAGGACGACTGTGCAGACAGAGGAGCCCAGAGGCAGAGACCGGTTTTCTGCATACAGACTTGCTCTGAGTGAACAGGATTTTAGTGACTGACCTGCCACCTGGAAATAAAGTTGGGTATAACCCTTTCACCCCAAGAACAGTTTGCTGTCAATTTCTTTGGTCACATTTAATCCATAGTGAACGTGCCTGGTGCTGAAACCCATTGGCAAGACAACTGGCGAAAGTTGGCAGGGCTCATTGTTGACCAAGGAAAAAGACAGGCTGCCCTTATGGGAGGGGTGCTTCAGTGGGCTGCCCCTGTGAATGGGGAGATCGTGAATTGTCCCTCAATGCGTATGTGGTCTGAGGTGTCTTGCCTCCTATAGGACTGGGTCCCACCCCAGAACTGGAGGCAAGTGGAGGTGACACCTGAGGCTGTAGGGGTGGCCTTTGGTAAAATAAGTAGATCCTTTGAGAAACAGAGTGCCCGTGAGGCAGCCGGGACTGTGGGTTGGCTGCTTCTCACAATATTTAAAAAGTCTACAGAAGAGACCCAAGAAATGGCGGCATGAGAACGTGAGCTGCAAACTTCTGTGGATTCCCTAAGAAAGGAGATGGCATTGATATGAGAGGAGGCAGCACGAGAGCGCTGGCAGCAAGGAGCCATTGGAGACGAGTTGGCAGTGCTGCCAGCTGTTCTGAAGGAGGAAGAGGCTATCAAGGAAAAAGACAAACTCCTAAGGGAAGCACAGGTGGAGGTGGCACGAGAACGTCAGCTGCGAAGCATTAAGGTGAAGATAAGAGAGCTTCTGAAGACTGAGCTAGCATTGTTGTGAGGCACCGTAACAGAGGAGGGGGCACTTGGGGGAGTGGAGAGAGAGGTGCCATCAGCCCCAGAAATGCAGGAGCTGGGGAAGGAGGAAGGGGTGATGCTGGAGGCACTGGCCCCTCTTGTATTGAAAGCACACCTGGTGGTTGTAAAGAAAATAAAGACCCAGATCAGACCCCATGGAGTCACTCCCTCCTCAACTGGCTTATGGCTGCACTCGTGCTATGTGGCCCTATCCGGGTGATCTACCATCCTCTCCTGTCAGATGGCAGACATATGCTGAACTCTATAATCCAGAGAATTATGGCCAAGATGAAGATATTTTCAGATTTAGGAGAGGCTGAAGCAACAAGAAACCAGAAAGAAATAAGACCTGTTACTCACAAGAAGAATTTATAGGACCCCATGGAGGTTACGAGGACCCAGATGTGGGTTGATTTATACGGGCAGGAGTAGATGGAAAGAAATTAGATGGGAAGCCAAATAGGATCTTACTGGAGCTATGGCAACAACTGAAACCAGTGCAGCAGTTCAAGCCATTAAGACTAAAGAGGCAGAGGTCAGAGACAGAGCCATGAGTCTGGCCTGTGTGTCTGGAAGACTTTTTGCTGGAGAGACTGGAGAACAATGTTTGAGCTTCTTTGCACCGGGACCATTGCAGATGACTAAGGGCACATAGATTGAGAGGAGAGAATCCTGGAGGGGTGGCATGTGGATAAAATGAGAGTTTCTGTGGCCAGGATTCTCACCTGGCCCTGGTTGCGGTTGACTCTATATAAAGAGCTTCGCCCAGTGCTCGGGCGCGACATGGTGGTATAACTGCAAAGCTGCAGGAGAGCAGAGCAGAGGCTGGAGTGGTGGTAGCGCTGAGGACAGAGGCCCAGAGGATGGCTGAGTGGGACGACTGTACAGACAGAGGAGCCCAGAGGCAGAGACTGGCTTGCTGTGTACAGACATGCTCTGAGTGAACAGGATTTTAGAGACCGACCTGCCACCTGGAAATAAAGTTGGGTATAAAACTTTCACCCCAAGAACAGTTTTGCTGTCAATTTCTTTGGTCACATTGAATCCATAGCAAAAGTGCCCCAAGCTGAAACGCACTGGCAAGACAAATATGCAGTTTGAACTATTTTCCAGACATACAAATATATGCATTTGAAAAGTTTTTCAAAAAATTAACTGCTTGTAAAAAATGTAATTCCACCATTTTTATGTTTATGTGTGGGGAATGTTGAGATATCCTTTTGTGTGTGTGTGTGTGTGGTTGCTTATTTCGGTTTACTGTAGCATAGAAGTGCATTTTATTTTATTTTATTTTTATATAATTTATTTTGGTATCATTAATCTACAGTTACATGTGCAATATTATGGTTATTAAACTACCCCTTCATCAGGTCCCCCCCACCAACACCATTGCAGTCACTGTCCATCAGTGTAGTGAGAAGCTATAGAATCACTACTTGTCTTCTCTGAGTTGTACAGCCCTCCCCGTGCCCCCCCCCCCAACGATACATCTGCTAATCATAATGCCCCTTTTTCCCTCTTATCCCTCCCTTCCCACCCTTCTTCCCCAGTCCCTTTCCCTTTGGTAACTATTAGTCCGTTCTTGGGTTCTGTGAGTCTGCTGCTATTTTGTTCTTTCAGTATTTTTTCTTTGTTCTTATACTCCACATATGAGTGAAATCATTTGATACTTGTCTTTTTCCACCTGGCTTATTTCACTGAGCATAATACCATCTAGCTCCATCCATGTTGTTGCAAATGGTAGGATTTGTTTTCTTCTTATGGCTGAATAATATTCCATTGGGTATATGTACCACATCTTCTTTATCCATTCATCTACTGATGGACACTTAGGTTGCTTCCATTTCTTGGATATTGAAAATAGTGCTGCGATAAACATAGGGGTGCATCTGTCTTTTTCAAATTGGGCTGCTGCATTCGTAGGGTAAATTCCTAGGAGTGGAACTCCTGGGTCAAATGATATTTCTATTTTGAGTTTATTGAGGAACCTCCATAATGCTTTCCACAATAGTTGAACTAATTTGCAGTCCCACCAGCAGTGTAGGACGGTTCACTTTTCCCCACAGCCTCGCCAACATTTGTTGTTTATGTTTTGGATGTTGGCCATTCTCACTGGTGTGAGGTGCTATCTCATTGTGGTTTTAATCTGCATTTCTCTGATGATTAGCGATGTAGAGCATCTTTTCATGTGCCTGTTGGCCATCTGAATTTCTTCTTTAGAGAAGTGTCTATTCATGTCCTCTGCCCATTTCTTAATTGGATTATTTGCGTTTTGTTTGTTAAGGTGTGTGAGTTCTTTATATATTTTGGATGTCAACCCTTTATCAGATACGTCATTTATGAATATATTATCCCATACTGTAAGATGTCTTTTTGTTCTACTGATGGTGTCCTTTGCTGTACAGAAGCTTTTCAGCTTGATATAGTCCCACTTGTTCATTTTTGCTTTTGTTTCCCTTGCCTACGCAGATATGTTCATGAAGAAGTCGCTCATGTTTATGTCCAAGATATTTTTGCCTATGTTTTTTTTTTCAGTTTTATGGTTTCATGACTTACATTCAGGTCTTTGATCCACCGAGAGTTTACCTTTGTGTATGGAGCTAGACAGTAGTCCAGTTTCATTCTCTTATATGTAGCTGTCCAGTATTTCCAACACCGGCTGCTGAAGAGGCTGTCATCTCCTCATTGTATATCCAAGGCTCCTTTATCAAATATTAATTGACTGTATATGTTTGGGGTAATGTTTGGATTTTCTATTCTGTTCCACTGGTCTGTGGGTCTGTTTGGTGCCAATACCAAATTGCCTTGATTACTGTGGCTTTGTAGTAGAGCTTGAAGTCTGGGAGCATAATTCCCCCTGTTTTATTCCTCCTTCTCAGTATTGCTTTGGCTATTCGGGGTCTTCTGTGGTTCCATATGAATTTTAGAATTATTTGTTCCAGTTCATTGAAGAAAGCTGTTGGTAGTTTGATAGGGATGGCATTGAATCTGTAGGTTGCTTTAGGTAGTATAGCCATTTTGACAATATTTATTCTTCCTAGCAAAGAGCATGGGATGCATTTCCATTTCTTAGTGTCCTCTTTAGTTTCTCTTAGGATTGTCTTGTAGTGTTCAGAGAACAGGTCTTTCACTTCCTTCGTTAGGTTTATTTCTAGGTATTTTATTCTTTTTGATGCAATTGTGAATGGAATTGTTTTTCTGATTTCTCTTTCTGTTAGTTCATCGTTAGTGTATAGGAAAGCAACAGATTTCTGTGTGTTAATTTTGTATCGTGCAAATTTGCTGAATTCAGATATTAGTTCTAGTAGTTTTGGAGTGGAGTCTTTAGGGTTTTTTATGTACAGTAGCATGTCATCTGAAAATAGTGAGAATTTGACTTCTTCTTTACCAATCTGGATGCCTTGTATGTCTTTGTTTTGTCTGATTGCTGTGGCTAGGACCTCCAGTACTATGTTGAATAACAGTGGGTAGAGTGGGCATCCCTGTCTTGTTCCCGATCTTAGATGAAAAGCTTTCAGCTTCTCGCTGTTAAGTATGATGTTAGCTGTGGGTTTGTCATATATGGCCTTTATGATGTTGAGGTACTTGCCCTCTGTACCCATTTTGTTGAGAGTTGTAATCAGGAATGGATGCTGAATTTTGTCAAATGCTTTTTCAGCATCTATGGAGATGATCATGTGCTTTTTGTTCTTCTTTTTGTTGATGTGGTGGATGATGTTGATGGATTTTCGAATGTTGTACCATCCTTGCATCCCTGGGATGAATCCCACTTGATCATGGTGTATGATCCTCTTAATGTATTTTTGAATTTGGTTTGCTAATATTTTGTTGAGTATCTTTGCATCTACGTTCATCAGGGATATTGGTCTGTAATTTTCTTTTTTGGTAAGGTCTTTGCCCGGTTTTGGTATTAGAGTGATGCTGGCTTCATAGAATGAGTTTGGAAGTATTCCTTCCTCTTCTATTTTTTGGAAAACTTTAAGGAGAATGGGTGTTATTTCTTCTCTATATGTCTGGTAGAATTCAGAGGTGAATCCTTCAGGTCTGTGGGTTTTGTTCTTGGGTAGTTTTTTGATTACCAATTCAATGTCGTTGCTAGTGATTGGTCTGTTTAGTTTTCCTGTTTCTTCCTTGGTCAGTCTTGGGAGGTTGTATTTTTCTAAGAAGTTGTCCATTTCTTCTAGGTTTTCCAGCTTGCTGGCATATAGATTCTCATAGTATTCTCTTATAATTCTTTGTATTTCTGTGGGGTCCATCGTAATTTTTCCTTTCTCATTTCTGATTCTGTTTATGTGTGTAGATTCTCTTTTTCTCTTAATGAGTCTGTCTAGGGCTTTATTTATTTTGTTTATTTTTTCAAAGTACCAGCTCTTGGTTTCATTGATTTTTTCTATTGTTTTATTCTTCTCAATTTTATTTATTTCTTCTCTGATCTTTATTATGTCCCTCCTTCTCGTGACTTTGGGCCTCATTTGTTCTTCTTTTTCCAATTTCAGTAATTGTGTCTTTAGACTATTCATTTGGGAATGTTCTTCCCTCTTTAAATAGGCCTGGATTGCAATATACTTTCCTCTTAGAACTGCCTTTGCTGTGTCCCACAGAAGTTGTGGCTTTGTGTTGTTGTTGTCATTAGTGTCCATATATTCTTTGATTTCTGTTTTGATTTGGTCATTAACCCACTGATTAATTAGGAGAATGTTGTTAAGTCTCCATGTATTTGTGAGCCTTTTTGTTTTCTTTCAAAAATTTATTTCTTGTTTTATACCTTTGTGATCTGAGAAGTTGGTTGGTAGGATTTTAATATTTTTGAATTTACTGAGGTTCTTTTTGTGGCCTAGTATGTGGTCTATTCTGGAAAATGTTCCATGTGCACATGAGAAGAATGTGTATCCTGTTGCTTTTGGGTACAGAGTTCTGTAGATGTCTGTTAGGTCCATCTGTTCTAGTGTGTTGTTCAGTGCCTGTGTGTCTTTACTTATTCTCTGGTTGATCTGTCCTTTGGAGTGAGTGGTGTGTTCAAGTCTCCTAAATGTATGCATTGCTGTCTATTTCCTCCTTTAATTCTGTTAGTATTTGTTTCACATATACTGGCGCTCCTGTGTTGGGTGCATATATATTTATAATGGTTATATCTTCTTGTTGGACTGACCCCTTTATCATTATGTAATGTCCTTCTTTATCTCTTGCTACTTCCTTCGTTTTGAAGTCTATTTTGACTGATACAAGTACTGCAACACCTGCTTTTTTCTCTTTGTTGTTTGCATGAAATATCTTTTTCCATCCCTTCACCTTTAGTCTGTGTATATCTTTAGGTTTGAGGTGAGTCTCTTGTAAGCAGCATATAGATGGGTCTTGCTTTTTTATCCATTCAGTAACTCTGTGTGTTTAGATTGGTGCATTCAGTCCATTTACATTTAGGGTGATTATCAATAGATATGTACTTATTGTCATTGCTGGCTTTAGATTCGTGGTTACCAAAGGTTCAAGGGTTGGTTCTTTACTATCTAACAATTTAACATAACTTTCTTGTTAAGTTATTGTAAACACCATCTGATGTTTCTTTATTTCTCTCCCTTCTTATTCTTCCTCTTCCATTCTTTATATACTAGGTGTTTTATTCTTTGCCTTTAGTTAGTATTTGGATGGTCTCCTTTCTTTGCTATGATTTTATTTTCTCTGGTGACATCTTTTTAGACTTAGGGGTGCTTCCCTCTAGAGCAGTCCATTTAAGATATCCTGTAGTGGTGGTTTATGAGAGGCAAACTCTCTCAACTTTCGTTTGTCTGGAAATTGTTTAATCCCTCCATCATATTTAAATGATAATCGTGCTGGATACAATATTCTTGGTTTGAGGTCCTTCTGTTTCATAACCTTAAATATATCATGCCATTCTCTTCTGGCCTGTAAGGTTTCTGTTGAGAAGTCTGATGATAGTCTGATCGGTTTTCCTTTGTCAGTGATCTTTTTTCTCTCTCTAGCTGCCTGTCTTTATCTTTGATCTTTGCCATCTTAATTAGTATGTGTCTTGGGTCCCTTGTGTTGGGAGATCTGTGGGCTTCCGTGGACTGTGAGACTATTTCCTTCCCCAGTGAGGGAAAGTTTTCAGCAATTATTTCTTCAAAGATACTTTCTATCCCTTTTTCTCTCTCTTCTTCCTCTGGTACTCCTATAATGCGAATATTGTTCTGTTTGGATTGGTCACACGGTTCTCTTAATATTCTTTCTTTCCTAGAGATCCTTTTACCTCTCTCTGCCTCATCTTCTCTGTATTCCTGTTCCCTGATTTCTATTCCATTAACAGTCTCTTGCATCTCATCCAGTCTGCTGTTAAGCCCGTCGATTGCTTGTCTGATTTCTGCATTGTCTTTCCTCACTTCCCTCACTTCCTCCCTCAGCTCTTGCACATTTCTCTGTAGGTCCATCAGCATGGTTATGACTTTTATTCTGAATTCTTTTTCAGGAAGTCTGTGCATTTATATATAATATGTGTTTATATATAATATGTATTTGAAAAGGCATATATCCTATCCTATATATACAGGAAGAAGTTTATTATGAGGCATTGACTCAAATATTTAGGTCATGAGAAATCCCATGATCCAGGTTCGTCAAGCTTCTTCATGCTTGAGACCCAGGAAAGCCAATGATATTATCCTAGTCCTAGTCCAAGGCCCAAGGTCTAGGGAAGCCAACAGTGTAAATCCCAGCCAAGGACAGCTAAAGACCAATGTCCAGCTCAAGTAGACAGGCAGGATACAAGAGGTTATAAATTCCTCCTTCCTCCACTTTTTTGTTCTATTGAGGAGCTCAGTGCATGATGCCCACTTACACTGGGAGGAAATCTTTGCACTGATTCAAATGTTAATGTCATCCAGAAACACCCTCAAAGACGCATCCAGAAATAATGTTTAACCTGAGCATCCCTTAGACCATTCAAGGTCATAAATAAAATTAACCATCACAACACCTAAAAAAATTAAGTGATGATAGGAATTAGCCAGTTGGAGTAGGGGAGAAGTTCTGGGAAAAAGAGAGTAAGTATAGGCCCAGTGAAACTCTGTATAGGGACTAATTAGTATTTTCTGACCCAATAAACGAATGTTGCATAAAACAACATGTTTTGTCTGGAAACTAAAAGAAATCTGGTGTATTGGTTTATAAAATGTCAGGTAGGGAAGGATAAAAGATGAGTTTTGCAACATGGCCATGACCCAAATCATGGAGAGTTCCCAATATGTTCTTAGAAGAGCTTTATCTTTATCCTACAGTTGATGGGCTGTTTATTTAAAGAGGACAAGCAAGCACTCCATACATCTTCAATGGGACAATACTAGACAGAGACAAAGCAATTAGAGTCTAAAAAATGCTGGGGGTCTGAATGTATGGAGGATATTGCAGGAAGAGGAAGGATGCAGAAATAAATGACAATTTCCTAATTTGTGAAATAAGGTATATGACAATGTTGTTACCAGAACAGAGAACTCTCTAGTTGCCAATTTAATTGAAATGATATCAAAAACATTCCAGCTAGAACTGGCAACAGCAAGTTGAATATATGGGTAAAAGAATCAAGTCTGGATTGATTATGTAAATGTACATAAATGTGAGAGTCCTAAGAATTTTTATGGCTGTTATATTGGCTAGGTGTGTGGAATTCAAGGTAGAACAATATGGGTAGAAATAACTTTGAGGAATCAGAGCTCTAAGTAAGTTAGAGAATGACTGAAGGACAATTTTGTTAGTGATCAAACATTACAGGCATGTCAGATATTTTGAAAATGAATAACCTTCATTTCTTCCTTTTCCCAAGTCATCTGTCAACTTGTCTATTTTCAGGGAGCCAGTGGAGATGACAACTAACACCAAAGTTTTGTACAGGATGAGGATCATGTTATTGTGTGTGGATTCCTGGCTGAGAGAATGCTTCTGGGTGAATTTTCACTGGGTACATCTAATATAATTTTTAGGAAATGATTGTTAGGCCCTTAATTAGAACAAGGGATGCCTGGAGGAGTGGCAATTAGGTTAAATAAAGCTGAATGTGTACAAATCTTAAAACCACTTCATAAATGATGATGATACAATAAGTAGAAGCATATAAAATTGGTTGTTTTAGTGGATCTTTACATCTTTTCCTATAAAAATCATATATTTTCAAACAGATGCTTCACAAGCCAGGGAAAGTGGAAGGATGTGATTGTAAGAACAGTATCACACAGACACAACCTAATTTAAATCTTACAATTACCCATGTTTGACTATGTTCTGCTCTGCATACCAAATGTCTCTTGGCTTTAGAGTTAAAGCTAGACTGAAGGAAAGCTTTGGCAGCCCCTTATTGTCTTAGTGTAATCAGGCCCTTAGCAACCCTGACATTGGATGCTGGCCTTCTCTGTTTGGAAACAGTTTATTCCACAATGAACTAGCTGATTGCTAATTTATTGCACTAATGTGGAGAAGCAGGGGGCTCCCATTCTGCACCTGAATTCAGATGTAAGTTTGCTACCAAGATAATATGTTATGTAAAGATTATTTTCACACATTTACTGGTTATGTAGAGTTTTATAGCATGCACTTTCTCAGCCTCTTCAGCTCTTACCTTTCTCAAAAGCAATAATGAATGGTGATTTTTGATTCTATAATCTTCCCTAAATTATACAAAAATTAGAAAAATGAGCATATTGTTTATAGTATTTAATGAAATGAATGTGGGTAATTAAACTAGCAACACTTTTATGGTGAGACTTAATGGGGTATATAAGCTAAAAAGGTTAACATTTAAAAATATCAAATATTGATTTTGGATTAATGTTCTGTAATTTGTCAAAATCTACCATGTATAATCAGGAAAATTTCATATATTAAGAGATATTTTCATAACTCCAATATTTAACTGAAACATTGTTATACATTTATTTCACTATTAGCTACACTTTTTCACAGATATGTGAAAAGTAAATATAATCTCAACTAAAGCTATCTAGTGGAGAAAAGGAAAAAGATATAGTAACTGAATTTGTCATACAGTTGTAAGTCAGGCATAAAAGTAGCATTTACTTCACAGACAAAATCATATGGTTTCACCCTTGAGACACAAAAGGGACCACATTCCAAATGTTACAATGAAAATAAACACAGAATGCAATGAAAAGTTTCAAAATACCCTCTTAAAGATAAAATGTGCATAAAAAGTGAAATAAATGAAAATAACAAAACAATGGGATTACATTACATAATGAAAAGTGCATAAGTTGTTAACCAAAATTAACATATTTTTCACTGACCTTATTTGATAAGGCTATATATTCCACAATAAATTAACAGGAAATATTATCAAAACTCTTGTAGAAAAAAAATCTATAAGCATGAATCATATAAATTAGATGAAGGCATGTCTATTTAGCTGAAAGAAAATGCAGCATTTCAGCTTGATTCAATTTCTGTTGAACTAACAATGGAGGAAAAACATATATATATATATATATATATATATATATATATATATACACACATACATGTATACATATATATCTTTTTGACATATGTATATATTTATAGATTTATATGCATAAGTATTTATACTTATACATTATATAGATTTATAATATTTATATTTTCACTTAAATACAATGCCTGCATTTCTTGTTAACAGCTTCAGTTGAATGATACAAAGATCGATTTAATTATAAAATAGTGTGCTTTTAAATATGAAATCATGTATTTTAAATATCTTATGTATTAAAAAATAATAGAATTTATATTACTATTAAGCAGTGCAGTGGAGAGAAAAATATGCTTCCTTTCTTAAGTGTTCTTTATGTTTCCAAAGAATTTTGGTTACATTTCTATTTTATAATATTTGATTCATGTATCTATGTTTTCATTTTTGAGAATATGAGGGTTTTTTCTTTATCTCCAAAAATGTATTTAACATTCTAAGTGCTCAAGAAATATTTTTCAGTTTGCAAAGTCCCATGATCTGTATTTCCATGTATTTTTAGTTTTCCTTACTGCTATCTCTTGGAACTTTCCCTTTGTGTTTCTTTGTTCACCAAAATCCATTCCATTCCTAGGGCACTGGCTTCTCAAGAATGCAACAGTCCTTGTTAGAAACTACAACATAGTTCATGCATTCAATTTCAGCTGCGCTCTGTGTCATTTTGCAAATTTTTATTTTTTATTTCTGTGGGCAACTTTCTTAAGATTACACATATTTTAAAAGAAACCTAAATTAGGTGGAGGACTGATAATATGTGTTCATTTTATTTTCTTTGATCACAACTCTATTTAATATTTACTAAATACCTAAATTGTGTTTAAATATATATTAATCTTAATGCAATTCATTAGTGTCTTGGTTCTTCAGAATAAATCAAATCAGAAGAAAAAGGAATATTTGTTTAAAGGGACATCCTAATACTATGTTTGCTAACCTTACAATTAATTATGTCTCTTATAAATGTTGACAGTACTGTATTGTTTAAATCAAAGCCTCAGATCTGTTATTTATAGTAATTTTGAAATTGAAAGTAGTATAGATAACCAAGCTAAACACAGCTAATTACATTAAGCAAATAGTAAAATGATTCATTTTAAGTGAGAGAATTTATTTAGAACCAAATTAATATAATATGATAAAGACTCTGCTTGCTGGTTAATATTATGTCAATGTGAAGGATACTTTTAGTTGAGATTAACATTTAACTGAGTGAACTTTGAGTAGAACAGACTGTTTCCTATAATGCGGTTGGGCCTCTTCCAATCAGCTGAAGACCTCAAAAGAATAAAAAGGCTAGCCACCCTGAACAAGAGAGAATTCTCCAGCCAACTATCTTTAGACATCATCTGCACCATTTACTCTCCTGCATCTCAAACCTGCTGGCCCACACTACAGATCTGGACTTGGCTTAGCATCTAGTTGTGAGTTAATTCCTTATAATCACTTTGGTTCAATTTTTTTGGCCAATTCATTTTGTTTCTTTGGGGGAACCCTACCTAATACAGACTCCTTATTTATTTTTCTACCCAGTCTAAATTTACATTGAAATTCTCAATGAGTTTACTAAACTTTCTGCAGTCATTTCAGTAGGCATGCATAAAATTTATCTCTGTAAAATTTCAATGTACTTATGAATAAGTGTGTAGGCAAAAGCTTTTATTCATAAGGTTTGCCAAATTCAAGTTCCTTGATCCAGCAAATAAGTCCTCAGCGATGAGGCCATGCACACGTAATACAGTGCTATCAGGGAAGACATTACAGCAGGATGACAGCCTTAGTACAGTGAGGTGAGGGCGGAGAACCACTAGCGCACACCATGTAGGAGAAATGCCGCAAGCGCTCACTGAGGCATGACATCACACAGCATGACACAGCAGTGCATGGGAAGAAACAGCAATGGACCCACTCACTGTCTTAGGCAAGAGTAGTCCTGAGTGGGTGACTCACGTGGAGTACAGGCATCAGTTACCCCCTGGGGAGAAGGGAAATGACACTGCATAAAGACATCACCTCTCATAGTCAACCAAGGCATCGCATTTATGAGGTGCGTGAAGAGAATCAGTGGTCCCTAAAGCAGAATTATACAAAGGAACAACATTGGTACATTTTTTAATGCAAAGATTATGCAGCACAAATGAATAATACCTATTACTGGGAGTGGAACAAGCCCATTTAGTACTAGCTTTTGTAAACAAAATTGGAAAGAGGTTTGCATTTTATAAATATAAGGGGAAAACTAAATCCTTGAAGAAATCCTAATTTAGTTACGAGCTGTATTTGGTGTTATTTACATTCTTAAACATGTTTCAAAGATTTCTCTTTTACTTTTACCTTGTTTTTCTATTCGACTTTAAAGTCTAGGAGCTAGATTTATTAACTGTATGTTTTGCAGCTTTTGAAAATCATTTAACACCAATGCCCACCAATATTTTTTTAGACCTATATGTTATCAATTAAAGAAACTCATGTGAACAATACTGTTATAAATATTTATATAAAATAATGTCTGACTGTAAACTTTTCTTTCAGTCTCTTCCTGATACTTTAGTTCACTTAACTCAGTACAATAAAGGAGTCAGGATACTTTTGGGTCCCAGAAGTATTTTCTCAGCCCCCTCATTGATATACATGGTTTAGGCCAGTTTGTGAACTATGTTAATTCAGTAAAGGTCAAAATCTACTAGAAATTTTTCTGTTTCTTCTTTTACAGGATTGAGTGTCCAAAATTTAGTTCATTTTCCCACATTCTTTATCTTGCCAAAGTTTATGCTGCAAAAATACCACTGGTTTGCATAACCTCTAACTCCTTTTTTTCTTCACAACATAAAATCACCTCTTTTCCTACACTGCAAACACTGATATATAATTTATTTTCTCAGACATGTTTGTGTGCTTGCAATAATTAATACATAGGAAATGGAAGGATATAAGGCATGTGGAAATTACGGCTGTAATCCTCATAGAATTAATGATATTGTGGGTGGGGCAAATATTAATTAACTTAGTAAGAAATAAAGACATGTGATGGTACAAAGATATGTTAGAGCTAAAAAACATAGTAGCATTTCCAAGTGAGATTCTCAGGGTTTGTTTCTTGAAGAAGATAAAAATTGCTTCAGAACATGAGAATGGGTAGAATCTTGAAAAGAAGTGATTGTAACAGGCATTTATCCTCTATTCATTCCATATCTAATGAGAAAAACATTAATATGTCAAGAACTGGCATGAGAATTGTTATTATATTTTGAGAAAATACTTCTAGAAACTTTCTGGAACAGAAAATGAAACTATGAGAACCCAGAGCCTGCAGGATCCATAATATTTCACCATAATGGAAGAAGAGGATGATTTGCATGTTGATCCTAACAGAAGAATAGATGTGTGAAGCCAAGGATATCACATAGAGTGAAGCAAATTTTTAGAATATGCTTGGCTTCAGTATAAATGCTTTCTTGCAATTGTTCCTAATTTTCAGCAAATTAAAACTTGTATTTTGTTTGTCATTCTCTTTTGTATGGTATTCATTTTGAATGTCATTCATTTTGTATGGATTGATGTAGTTCATAGAAAATAAAGTGTGTTCAAAATCAGAATCAAATCTTCAGAGGAAACTATTATGACATTTTCCAGTGAATTTGAAGACATTTGAAGACAGCTTTGATTTGTATAGTTCAAAGAATAGAAATTTGAACAACCATTATAGAAATGCACTGGCTGAGTTTAAGGTTATCTGCTTTGTATTCTGATTAAAGCCCAGGTCTTAAGAACTAGAGTTAGGGCAGGGCTGTTCCCTCCATTCATTCAGGCATTTGGAAAGAACAATGAGTTTACCCTCTGGCATTATGGACTGTATAAATCTGTGTAACAGGTGAAATAAGGATTGAGAGAAATCCCTAAAACCGTGACAATCTTAACTGCTTACTGGCTCCGTAATTGGGCTTGTAATATCCTCTGCATCACTTGCAGACAGTATCTTTCAGGGCAGGTGCAACATTATAGTTTTGCAGGATCTTTTTAACTTTCAAGGAACTAAAAGAGAGTGGACATTCACTTTGCTGTCCTAGAATTGTGATGTCCTATCACAATCTTGGTCATTAAAACAGTCTCCACAATAATTACATTCTATATTACAATATACATTATTTAATATTGATTGATACATGTGTGTATGTTTTCTGTATGTATATCTTTTATTAATATAGAGATTAGCATTTATATATATTACCTATGTGTACTCTATTGGCATTAAAGATTAACACTACATTACCACTAATGCTTAAGACCAATGACAATTATAATTTCTGCTTCTGATTTGGGCCAATATTTACTTCATTTCTTTAACTACAGCTCTACCTAAACAGTAACTTTGTCAACCATTTATTTGCATATTACTACCAAAATTATATTTACATATAATCTTTCTTCCTTGATATCTTTTGTCCCCTATTTCTAACGTGTGATGTAATTTGCTTAATTGATTGCTCCTATTTTAAAATGTCAGGATTTTCATTCTACCCACATTTTTATACAGAACTAAATAAATATAAATATAGCATTTTGTCTCAAATTGACTTAGCAAATGCAATATTGGCTAGCTCCAGCCAAATATGCATTAGTGAACAAATTAAATATAATAAAAATAAAAATAACATTTAAAACTTGTAGGGTAGACAAGTAGAAAAAATTAATATGCTATACAAATTGAAAATGAAAGGAGAAAAGCTTCATGGCAATATTTTAACAAATGAAACTTCCAGCAACTTTTTAGTAAGTAAGGAAATAAGCCAAGGTAATATTATATGTAAATCAATACACACTCTACTGGGAAATGACAGCAATAGGGTGCTTAAAAAACAGGAAAATTAAAAATTGTATTAATTTTAGACCTTTAACATTAAATTTATCTCAATGTTTTGCTTACATGATTATCCAGTGACTATTCAAATATATGCTGTTTGAAATGAATTGAATGTGAACCATGTATCCAATGTAATATTTTTGAGAAAAATATACTTTATTTTTACATTTCCCTTTTATATTATTTTAATAATGTTGAATTTAGCTTCTACATTGGAAATAATTTATTTTTTCTAATAACTACATTATGTATACACAATGTCAAAAGATTAGTAAACAAAGATGGAGCCACCAAATTAATGTATTAAAATATTTAATGATGCAGATAGTTATCAGGGCAACTTATCATTCTTATTTCTATCATTTATTTTCTGACCTACTGATTGTCGGCTTCTTTCTGATTGAAATTAATAGTTGTCATCAGAACATTTTTGCATTTACTTCTCCTTTACCTAATTGTAGTTGGTTCAGAATCTTTTGTTTAAAAAGTTCAATTATTTCTTTTTCTTTGATGAATAATCCAAATGTGATATCCATACATTATTCAGCAATGATAATAAATGTAGTATATGTTATAACAATAATAATTATGAAATAATTATTATAAATTAAAGAAGCCAGCTCCCTAATCACATTGTATGAATCTGTTTATATGAAATATGAAGAATAGGCAAATCTATAAAGACATAAAGTGATTAGTTTTGCCAGGCTAGGGTGATGGGTACTTGGGAATTGACTGTTTGTGGTTACATGGATACTTTTTGAGGTGATAAAAATATTCCAAAAGTAGATGATAGTTATATAACTTTATGAACATACTGGAAAACAGTGAATTGTCACTGTAAAAGGATGAATTTCATGCTGTTAATTAAAGGTATAAAAAGCTGCTATCAAGAGACTATTAGTGAATTTAGGAATCTAAGAAACTATTGTATTAAATTTTGAATCCTGTCATTTGTAATATAATAGTTTTACTGTAATAAAATGTGATTTGGTACTTTCATAGTTTTCCTTTTCCAATTTCCTTTTTTATATTTGATCATCTGTCAAAAATTTTAGAAAAAGATTCTTCTATTATAGTAAAGATTATCTAATTTGTTCACTATATCTAAGGAAGAAATACTAACTTTTGGCAGAGAACTTGGATAAAATTCATGTGCTCTTCAATGACAAACCATTGAGTCACTAATTTAGTTCCAGAAACTGTGTAAGTTGTAAATATACCTACCAAAAGACAATTAAAAATACAGACTAGAGTTATAATAAGTTCAAAGGCAATGAGTTCATGGAAGAAAAGTGAAATTGAGAGGCTTGGCAGGACTTGCTTAGCTCTTTGCTGGAATTTTAAAATATGGAAAAGAAGTAATTAATTATCTCTCTGCGACCATGTATCTCTCTCAATTTAAATAGATTTATGTATGAATAAAACAAACTGACAGAACTAATTACTCAATTGTCACCTTGAAGAAAGAATCTGGAATGATAGACTTTCTAGATGTTGAGAGTTAGAGCCTATTTCTTTCTCACACCTTGCAGGAGATGTGTGGTGACAAACATATCTGACAGTACTCTGTAAAAGTCATGGTGGGAGAACTATTTGTGAATCAAGCAACACTTCTAGATTATAAAATAGATCCTACTGGCAGGCCAGTTTCCAGGAGGTTCATGGTGCTTCTTGGGTGTCAGTAAGGACAATACAGCTGCTTGTCTAATAGTGAGAAAATCTCCTTTCACACCTTGCCTTGCAAACTCCTTGATAACTCCTTCCATTTAGCAATGGAACTTTCAATAATCCATTTCTTGTTAGTGGATCAATTAGCATGAACCAGTTAATGACAGGCAAAATGAAACGGAATATTCCATCAACAAGGAACAGTAAGAAGGAGCAAACAACTTGAAAGGAAATATACTTTTTGATATCTTCAAGGAGTCACTATTGTCTAGGAGCTCAGAGGTTGGCTCTGTCAAAGATTCCATGTTGCTATATTGTTGGCCCATGGAGAAAATTACATGTTCATGTGAGTGATATGGAGAAGAAAATAGCAGCATATGCAGCTGTCTCTCTGGCCTCTATGCATTTTCTTTTTTAGACCCTGTTAAGTCTTATGTGTGTGCATGTATATGTGTGTGTGTGTGTGTAATTTCCACTGCAATGTTAAAGCATCATAGCCAGATATGAGGACCGCTGCTTTTACTCTTGAAATATATGTGTTTAGTGTCTCTGTTTCAGGTAACTACTCCATAAACAGTTAACAAAATGCTCTAACTTTTTTATTTAATAGCCTTTTCCTTTTAAGCCATAAAATTAGAACAGAAAATCTTTATGTGTCATCTGTTTATGTTCAATATTAGAGAGACATGATGTCTGATTATGTTTGCTGTTTATATTGCATAAAATACCACTCATTTAAAACTATGAGTCATAGATGAGTTTTAAAAAGTATATATATTTATTTTATATGTTATATAAATAATATACTAATATATTACATTTCCCCTGGCTGCAATAAATTAGTTCATTAACAAACTCACAGAGGAATGGAACCATCTTAGGAAATTATTTTATCTTTTTGTCAACTTGCAGTGGTAGTATAATCTAGCAATCTTGAATTACATGCTTTTCAATTAATTTTTCAAGTGTAGTTTAAAATTTTTCTCCCAATGTTTTCTCTCTTACTTTCTGAGCAACTTTTAATAGAGGCAAGTTTACTGAAAATTGCTTGACAATTGGATAATTAAAATGACTTGGATAAACCAATTCTTTGCTTTGTGACTCAATGTTCAGTATTGGACTGACGTATTGTCGGGTCACATTTGTTGCCTATATTTACTAAAACATCAACCAACCAAACCCATAATATACAATAGAGTCACAGATGTGTTAAAAATTATGAAAAATGCATCACCCAAAAATTTACATTTTAGCCATTGCAGCCCCCATGGCCAAAACAGAACAAAAGGGAACAATATCAATTTTTGAGTTAGGCTAAAACATGCAAGCTGATAATGTTGTTATAATAAGCCCAAACAAGAAAATACCAGATTAAGGAACTAATAAATTTTAAGGGTAAATTTCTTGCCAATTTCTAAACACAGAAGATTCATCCTTTAATTCACCCTGAGTTTTCTATTTTACCTTAAACTTTCTAATTTACACTGAAGTTTCTAAATGTGAATAGCCTATGTCTGTTCACTCTATCTCTAATAACCTCTGTGTGGTACATCAGGTATTGGCATTAACAATACTGTTGAATTCAGTTTTTTTATATTCAGAAGGCCAACTCCATGTCCATTTCTATCTCTTACTGAATATGTTTGGAGAAACTTTAAGTTTATTCAAATTAGTTTTGGGAAAAATGATGTAATTCAAGAATTTTGGTTGTCCTTAGACAATACCTCACAGCTCGACTATCATTTTAAAATCCCCTTTATCATTGGAACAAATGAAAAAAAAATCCAAGTTTTCTTCAACTTTAATTCCATTCTCAACCTATTTCTGGGCCTTATTCCACTAATCAGAATGAAGGCAAAATTTATGGAATGAGCCTAAGCTATACAGTTATAACATGGCATGACCTTATTTAGTTCTTAACACTGTTCATATCCTGCTTATAGGAAATTTGATAAATTAATATTATGACCATGAAAGAAGAGATAATGCCAAAGCATAAGATCAGGTCAAGGTCTGTCACAGCACTCCTTACAACTGTACACAAGAGCCCACAACTGGGCTTTTTCGATAAACCACACTGGCTGTATTCTACCAAACTGCTATGTCCTATGTCTAGAACTACAGCTGAGAAGCAGAGCTCACTGTACCATATACAAAAGGACAAAAAAATATGATTTTTCAGAAACTGGTTCTTATTTAGGTTATGGGATTGTTTTCTGATTAAAATAATACATAATTCAACTAGATAGATTATATTTAGAAAAGTACTCAGATATAAAATTGGATATATAAATTGGACTTTGTATTCAGCCAAAGAGAAAGAATATTAGAATGAAGGAACAGACACCCCAAGTCCAGCTCAAGCCATGAAAACTCTGAAATGTTAAAGAGCATGGCTGACAATTATTTAATAAGTTGCTATTTTCTCAATGATTACACTTTTAAAGATGATGCCTTTTTACTTATATGCTTAGATGAAGAAAAGGACCAAAATGCTACGTAGCATAAGATATGTATTATAGTCCAGCTGATAAGTAGGAAATACCTCCAGGTGACTTTTTTCCTATTATGAAAATAATAGGCCAGAATGAAATACAATTAAGACATAATCAAAATGTTTGTGTTAAAGCCAAAGGTGGGAGGGAATTAGCCTTATTTAATTGGCTGGACATGTACATACTTTATTTGAAAATAATTATAGTTTAAGCTTCCTTCATCACTTCTTTCAGATTTTGATTCCCAGGTACTTGTAACATACTTTGTCCTCATATGATTAAAGAGAGTTTTAATTTTTTATTTAAATTTATTGAAAAACTGAAAATATATGGGTTTTTATCATGTGTGAACAATAGAAATTAACCCCCCTGAACTACCTGCATAGAATAATGAAGGAAAATTGACTAACCATAAATTTGATGATCACTGCTTAATAATACATAATACAAATTAAAATTGTCCTAAAACATATAGCAAGCAAGTGAAAGAATGAAAACTTAAATTGGCCTGATGGATTCAAATTCATTTAATTGTTTTTTCCTCAACTGGCAATGTATATCAACAATTTAAACTGTTAACATAATTGTAATTTGAGTAAGGTAAAATTTCTGACTATGTTCACCAAAAAATAAATAATTTACATGTATGTATTTAAAATTAATTTTATCTTGAATTAAAAAGTTTCTTTATCATAATATTACCTTCAGTATATTTGAAATAGCAATGCATTTCTTGACTTCTATCCAAAAATTACACAATAGTTTATAAGAATTATTTATTTGCTCTCAGTTGGTTGCAGCAAGAAAAATTATAGTTATTTCCTTATATTTTATGTAATTTCAGGTTTGCAGAGGTTTAACACCTCAAATAGATAAATGTTTGAGATTCAATGTTGATATCAAGAAGCAGGGCAAAAGTTGAACAAAATAATTGATTGCCCTGACCTGTCACAAAAGGGTAAATTTCATAATTAAGTTTTCTCCCAGGTTATACAGAAAATGGAAATACTGTATTGCTCATACAATACAAATGAGCAAGTCAGAATCACAGAAATAATGGCAATGAGGTAATAATTAAATTTTATTATTTTTATTAAATATGCACAAGGCTTTTTTGGGGGAAAAAAGCATTATTTAAAACTTAAAGTTACAAAGTTCTACAATCACTTTTTATTTGGAAAAATAATAGAGTAGATGAACATAGAAGTTCTGATAATACAACAGAATAGAGCATGGAAATTATTTCTTTAAGTAAAAGGATGATGTTCATGTCTCTTTACCATATATCAATATATTTGGAAGAATAACTAAATAAGATTCTCAGAATAAAAGTATGAAAAGGAAGAGCAATGAGATATTAAATCATTGGAAAGAACTACAATACTTATAAGTGTTTTATTAGCAAAAGAAGAAAAACAGAAATCATTGAGTAAATGGTCCAGAAATAGAAACTATTTTCTATGAACAATTGTTATCTGAAAGAAATGGATGAACACAAAAAACATTAAAGTGAATTATTTTTCACTGGGTAGTTTTGTGGCTATACTAATTAAATTCAGATCTGCAAAATGTAGAACAGAACATTTTCCAGACTTTACAGAACAAAGATTTATAAATCAAATCTTATAAAATACAGAAAACTGATAAGGTATTTATGAAACAATGAACAGGAAAGTTGCCTCTCCTTTTAATGGTAAAATTAAAATATGTCTGAACAAAAACAAAGATGATGTATAACTACTAAAAGATGAAATTTTCATCATACAAAGTAAATCAATGTGTCACTAAATCAATACATATTTCTAAATATTAATTAGCTTAAGATATTTTTTACTCATAGATATTGCAATATAAAGTAAAATGTCAAATAAAGTATATCAATAGTAGCAAACAGTATCAAATAAATAAATTTTAAAGATGAACAATATCTATTGGTAAGAGAATTATCTATTGGTAAGAGAAAAGCACATCAAGAAAATAAAGCAATAATCAATATCTGTGCACCACAATGAATTTCACCTGACAAAAACTATGTAGAGAAATAAATAAATCAACTGTTACCACTAGAGATTTTAATATACTCTTCTCAGAAAACAAAGCAACCTGTCAAAAGATGAGCAATGATACAGAAGACGAGTTATATGATGTCTTTATACCAAACGAACAAGATATTTCAATCACATCAAAGAAATATTTGAGAAAATCGACAAATAGATTCTAAAATGTATATAGAAGCATACACACTATGGGTCAAACAGTTTGAGAAAGAAGCTGTAGTCAACCACATATGAAAGCATACTGTTAAGGAAAATATTCAAAAGTGTAGCATGAATGCAGAAATAACAACAAAAAAAAATCAAGGGTGACAAAATATAGAGCTCAGAAACAGACCCATTTATAAAAAGAAACCTTATAGAAGAAAGGTTGGCATTACAAATCCATGAGGCAAAAATATATTAGTAGATGGAATCTGGAAGATGCAATTAATTTATAGAGAAAAATTAAATTGAATTCCTATCTCATGTTACTTTGAAACATGAAATCTATATTCATTAAAGGATCAAAAGGGAAGGCCAAACAATCATGATGGATGAAAATGTGCATAAATATGTTTTTGGCCATGAGATGTGGAGGAACATCTTGAACGACACCTCAAAACACAATTGGTAAGGTAAGTCAATATGTGTGATTACAAGAAACCTACAGATTTATTTTCAGTAAAGGATGTCTTAGGCAAAATTAACAGATGGATACTGATATGGAAGAACATATTTTGATGTCTGAAACAATAACCTCTTGCTCACAAGGAAATTTAAAAGTGGAAACATTAAGAAAATGGGTGAAGGTTAAGAATAGGCAATACACTAAGCAGAAGTCTAAATGCATGAGTAAGAAAATGTCAAAAATCACTATCAATAGCAAAACATCAATGAGATACCATTTTATATCAATCAGTTGGCAGAATTTAGAATGTTGGATAATTATGGGTGCCAGTGAGGATAGGAAAAACAGTAAATTACTGCCCTGATTACAATTTCCTTGGCTCCACTATCCCAACCAAGACAATGGAGATGATGGTTCCAACATGAGAATGAGTCAGACAAGGATACCTTGCACTCTTCAAAAAGGAAAATTAAGAATGAGGCCAACATATCCAGGTCCCTACTGGAGACCAGTGGCCCTATGATCCTATCTTGGTAAGAAAAAAAAAAGGAGAGAATTCAGATTTTTATGAGATTCTTGGATATTGTTGCCCAAGTAACAAAAATCCTAGGCCCTTGTAGAAGGGGTGAATCAGTAGCATTGGGACTTTGGGGAAGGAACCTGATGACCCATGGCAGACAAGTTTGCAAATGCTAATGGTGGGCGTTTTGAGTCATTTTGGGTGCTGATCATAGTTTTTATCACTTTGTATTATAGATATTATTTTGGCTGCTTGCAACATGGAATACCAGTGCCCCAGAGAATATGCTCCCACACAATAACAGATTGAGCTATAAGAGGGGGATGGTACATCCACTCTCTTCTACCACCTAAGATACCCAAGCCCTGGCTAGTTGTTCAAGAGAGGCAGTACTGCATATCAGACAGAGAAAAGGACATGACCCTATAGACACAGGACTCACCGCAGGCAGGAGCATGACACACCACCGTGTCACAGTTTAGCAGCTCAGACTTGTCTGTAGAAAAGGCCTCAGGAGCCTGGAGACTGACAGCAGGCTATCACAGATTGGAACCCAAGGTGCCATCCTTGGCCCCTTTTGTGTCCACCATTATTGCTACCAAAAAGGTAGCGGTGACCCACATGGGGAACTGGCACAATGTTACTGTTTTGGCTAATTTCTTCTTGATCCCTTTGCAGGATGAATATCAGGACCAATTTGGATTCACAGGCAATGGCCCGAGGCATACTTTCACTATACTTCCACTCGGAAACTAATTCCCCTGCAGTATGCCATCATTGAGTTGGGTTAGATCTGCAACCAGCTAAATTACCCTCATAAATACTTGCCATCCACTGTATTGGTGACATTGACATTTCTGGCCTACTTAAGAAACTAAGAAACAAGCTGACCAGGCCCTATATGAGCTCACAGACATGGCATACACAAGCGGGGCCCTCAGCTTTAATAAGGGACGTAATAGACAAGTTCCATTCCTGGGAGCATCCTGAGCCAGTAATCACAGGAATATCCCTGAGAGAGTCAAACAAAAACTGCTGCCCCCCCCCAAAAAAGAGCTCAACACCTCTATGCATGAATGTCTCCATATTATCTATACAAATTAAATATGGGGATTAGACAAAAACATGTCAATTCACTAGACCAGAAATGATCCCCATGCTAATATACACTGCAAAAAAATCAATACTGAAATGTGTATATTTTCATTTTAATATCTAAACAAATTTGAGCATTTTAGGATTTGTGTGTATTTTGGGAAATCAATCTTTAGATATATTTAATAATCTGTAAGCCAGATATAAAGAATAATTTCTAATTCTTTTGTTTTTTCTTATACCAACATATAGCATCTTACAGTATATTTTTTTATTTTATCGTCCTATTTAAAACTAAATCAATACTGGCTGTTTTTAATGAAATATGGTAATATTATAATTTTTAATAATAAATGTTTAAATTGCCTAACCACAATTCATTTAGTAATCTATTATTTTGTTACTGTTTTTAAATCTTTTTTCCTACTAAACCTCCATTTTATGACAGATTAATTTTAGATTATTTGTTTAAATGTCCTATGTGTACTTTTTGCTAGTTTTACACTAAAACATTTATTTTCTTTTATAGCTCATTTCAACATGATGTCAGGTAATTTCTTTTCCATTAAATGTCACTAATTTCTCTTCAAAATTTTTCTGGTACTTGCATACTTACTGTTTCAGAATGAACTTCAAAGTTTCAAAAAATCAAATGAAGGTCATTAAAATGGATATTTTAAGAATAAAAATACTCATGTGGCATGTTAAATAATGGTAGAAAACAGAAAAATATTACCTCATTATTGCTTATATTTTTATCTTATTAGCCACCAAACAGACGAAAAGACATTGTTAAGAATAATGTTAATGTAGATGTAAGATACAAAAGAACAGATCTCATGCCTATTTCAGGTAAGCAACGTAAAGTTAATTGAATGGGTTGTCATTTGCCAGGAGTTAGTAGCAGAAATTCATGGCTTTTAGTATGCTAAATAAATGTATATAAGGTTTTGAGTGTTTTAGCACCAATATGTACAATAATTAATTATTCTGCAGAGTGTGAATATTCTGATATATGTTATTCTGCTATTTAAACTGATAATGGGATATTCCATCAGCTAATTTTTATGGCAATTTTAGGTAAGGGTCTCAATTCTCTAGGCAAAATTTTGGTGGTCCATGTAATTTTTTTAATACTATTGAAATATATTTGACATAAAACATTATATAAATTTAAGTTGGATATGTTTTTGATACATTTATATATTGTAATATGATTGTAAAATATAAATACATTTATATATTGTCATATATGTGGTAAAATGATTGCCATCTCTATCAAATCACTTAATTATCATCTCTTTTTTATGGTTGGAATAATTAAGATCTAGTCTCTTAGCAAGTTTGATGATTGTAATAAGATTGTTGTCTATCCACTTCTGTGCTTGGGTTACTACATTGAATTCCTCATGTTTTATATTATAAGATCTGTATATAAACTTAGATTTAGCAACTGTTTCTTTGTGCACCAGTCTGGCATAGAATAAAAGAAAATGTTCATGAGGCCCATAGGTTCTGATGTTTCTCAAACTACTTTCTGGGCTTTTCTCCAAGTAGCATAACTTGGTACACACTCTCTTGTCCACTAATGCTTTCACTTTACATAACTAGCTACCTAATGTAACTAAATGACTTTTAGACATTGCATTTTCCAGAGTTCTAAAACCAGAAGTGCTGAAAATCATAGTAAAGCCATTTAATGGGAAATCTGCAGACAATCGATACCAGGCTATTTATATTCTTTATACATCTCACGTAGTATGCTCACTTTTAGCTGCATAAATGTTAATGCGATGCTATAGGGATAATGCCAGGGATTCTATGTAGATTGCAAATATTGAATGACCATGAACTCACTATTATTTTGTTACTGTTTTTAAATCTTTTTTCCTACTAAACCTCCATTTTATGACAGATTAATTTTAGATTATTTGTTTAAATGTCCTATGTGTACTTTTTGCTAGTTTTACACTAAAACATTTATTTTCTTTTATAGCTCATTTCAACATGATGTCAGGTAATTTCTTTTCCATTAAATGTCACTAATTTCTCTTCAAAATTTTTCTGGTACTTGCATACTTACTGTTTCAGAATGAACTTCAAAGTTTCAAAAAATCAAATGAAGGTCATTAAAATGGATATTTTAAGAATAAAAATACTCATGTGGCATGTTAAATAATGGTAGAAAACAGAAAAATATTACCTCATTATTGCTTATATTTTTATCTTATTAGCCACCAAACAGACGAAAAGACATTGTTAAGAATAATGTTAATGTAGATGTAAGATACAAAAGAACAGATCTCATGCCTATTTCAGGTAAGCAACGTAAAGTTAATTGAATGGGTTGTCATTTGCCAGGAGTTAGTAGCAGAAATTCATGGCTTTTAGTATGCTAAATAAATGTATATAAGGTTTTGAGTGTTTTAGCACCAATATGTACAATAATTAATTATTCTGCAGAGTGTGAATATTCTGATATATGTTATTCTGCTATTTAAACTGATAATGGGATATTCCATCAGCTAATTTTTATGGCAATTTTAGGTAAGGGTCTCAATTCTCTAGGCAAAATTTTGGTGGTCCATGTAATTTTTTTAATACTATTGAAATATATTTGACATAAAACATTATATAAATTTAAGTTGGATATGTTTTTGATACATTTATATATTGTAATATGATTGTAAAATATAAATACATTTATATATTGTCATATATGTGGTAAAATGATTGCCATCTCTATCAAATCACTTAATTATCATCTCTTTTTTATGGTTGGAATAATTAAGATCTAGTCTCTTAGCAAGTTTGATGATTGTAATAAGATTGTTGTCTATCCACTTCTGTGCTTGGGTTACTACATTGAATTCCTCATGTTTTATATTATAAGATCTGTATATAAACTTAGATTTAGCAACTGTTTCTTTGTGCACCAGTCTGGCATAGAATAAAAGAAAATGTTCATGAGGCCCATAGGTTCTGATGTTTCTCAAACTACTTTCTGGGCTTTTCTCCAAGTAGCATAACTTGGTACACACTCTCTTGTCCACTAATGCTTTCACTTTACATAACTAGCTACCTAATGTAACTAAATGACTTTTAGACATTGCATTTTCCAGAGTTCTAAAACCAGAAGTGCTGAAAATCATAGTAAAGCCATTTAATGGGAAATCTGCAGACAATCGATACCAGGCTATTTATATTCTTTATACATCTCACGTAGTATGCTCACTTTTAGCTGCATAAATGTTAATGCGATGCTATAGGGATAATGCCAGGGATTCTATGTAGATTGCAAATATTGAATGACCATGAACTCACTTGCTTTCCTAAAAGCTAAAAAGTTCTAAACCCAAGTGTTTCATATGAGGATTAAAGATACAGAGCAGACAACCATAATTATTATCAAAAATTTGCTGACATAATGTCCCTCCACAGTTACTATTTAGACCCACATTGAGCCTCTCAACCCAAAACAATGAACGATATTAACATTTCAGGATAATAAACCCAACAATAAACACATTGAGGATCAGAATAAGATTCCTAGAATATCCTAAAATGTTATGTACCTAATTAGCTAATAATGTTCCTAATTTGAGTTGCACAAAGTCAACCCATAGCATTTTTTCTTTTTATAATGTTATTGCAAGAAGCCCAAGGATGACTATGGAAGGTAAGCACTGGACACCTTATATATTATGCTTTTATATTTCATTGTGATTAATAAATAGTAAGAATGGATTCTTTACATATTCTTCTATTTTTATTTCATAGTATTTTTTTTTGTTACTGCAGATTTTATGAATAAAAAAACTTTTTCTCAGCATGTATCTTCCTCCCTAGGGATTACCTGGTTGACTTTGGCTGGTGAGAACAATGAGAAAATCTCTTACCATCCACTCTCTCTTTTTGCTCACTGTGTTTTTTTCTATTAATTACTTAGTGTTTCTATTAATTTTCTCAGTGTCAGTTTTGCTGATACTAAAAAGATATCATAGTTTAATATTGTTTCCAAGCCAAATTACTAGAATAGCATGCTTTATTTCTCATGTCCAACAGCACTAAAATATTTATTTTTATTTTCATTTAGCTCTTGTGTGAATCATATGTGAACTGTAGTGCATCAAAGCCATTGGCTTTTTTATCCTTGTTCATAAAATGTACTTATTGATGTTATGTTTCCTTCTTCATATAGCAATTAACTAGCTCATTTTGATATAATACCAGGTGAAAGTGTGGAGCACTTGCGTGTGATGCATTTCTAATACGTAATTTTTAGAAACATCTAATGAGTGAAGTATATTATATTCATCTCCATTTAAATGAGAAGGACACTTAGATTTAAAGCAATAAATGTAAGTCTGTGATAGAAAAACTAACTGAGTGGCTGAATAACTATTTAATCCAGGCTGACTAATTGCAAGCTGGAACTCTCACCACAGGGCCCTGTATACTCTCTATATGACAAATATGATTTAGTGATTACACAGTAGGAGACATTTACAAATAGGCTATTTTAGCTATTTCTGATAACAGCATAATAGAGCTAATTTTAAATAGTTATTTTAAGTTCCTCAAGTAACATGATTTGTTGGAAATATGAAATGATAAAATGTTTTAAATTTACACTGAATGAATTTCATATCTGTGCAACACTGCTTAGTGTTTCTCAAATTAGGTGGTGACAATATTCAATATCTTACATGTCATATTTGGTTTTAAATGATAAATTTTTCAAAAACTGAAGAAACATAAATAGCATGGTCATAGCTTGAGCAGGATGAAAGGAGCAAGTTGGCCATTTAGAAACCCAGGCTGTGTGTACTCAATCCACGGATCTCTTTGGCTCAGTTTCCTAATTTTCAAAATAAGGAAGAAAAAACAGTACCTGCCTCACAGAGTACAGATAGTATTAATTTAGTCACTACATGCAAAGTATTTAGACAATTACCAGACATATATGTAAGAACTATGTACTATGCTTATAATTGTGTAAAGTACATAGATACTACAGTTAGAGGAAACTATTTTATATTTATATTGCTACTTTGCCAACTACCTGAATTTAGAAAACATAACATCCATTCTAACATCCTTTCAAATATATCTGGAAAATGCAGCAAAGATCTACTTTGACATATATGGACAAGTTGCATATGATGGAGGTGAGTCTTTAAATACTTAGGAAAAGATTTACTTTTTAAAACGTTTGGGAAATTATTTTTTTATAATTTATTCTGGTATCATTAATCTACAATTACATGTGCAATATTATGATTATTAAACAACCCCCTTCATCAGGTCCCCCCACCAACCCCATTACAATCACTGTCCATCAGCATAGTGAGATGCTATAGAATCATTACTTGTTTCCACTGAGTAGCACAGCCCTACCCACGCTCCCCCACATTACGTCTGCTAATCGTACTGCCCCTTTTTCCCCCTTGTTCCTCCTTTCCAACCATCCTCCTCAGTTCCTTTCCCTTTGGTAACTATTAGTCCGTTCTTGGGTTCTGTGAGTCTGCTGCTGTTTTGTTCCATCAGTTTTTTTATTTGTTCTTATACTCCACATATGAGTGAGATCATTTGATATTTGCCTTTTTCCGCTTAGCTTATTTCACTGAGCATAATACCCTCTAGCTCCATCCATGTTGTTGCAAATGGTAGGATTTGTTTTCTTCTTATGGCTGAATAATATTCCATTGTGTATATGTACCACTTTTTTATCCATTCATCTACTGATGAACACTTAGGTTGCTCTTTTTCTTGGCTATTTTAAATAGTCCTGCGATAAACATAGGGGTGCATCTGTCTTTTTCAAATTGGGCTGCTGCATTCTTAGGGTAAATTCCTAGGAGTGGGATTCCTGCGTCAAATGGTATTTCTATTTTGAGTTTTTTGAGGAACTCCATACTGTTTTCCACAATGGTTGAACTAACTGGCATTCCCACCAGCAGTGTAGGAGGGTTCCCTTTTCTCCACATCCTCACCAACATTTGTTGTTGTTTATGTTTTGGATGTTGGCCGTCCTCACCGCTGTGGTGTGATATCTCATTGTGGTTTTAATTTGCATTTCTCTGATGATTAACAATGTGGAGCATCTTTTCATGTGCCTGTTGGACATCTGAATTTCTTCTTTGGAGAACTGTCTATTCATGTCCTCTACCCATTTCTTAAATGGATTATTTGCTTTTTGTTTGTTGAGGCGTGTGAGTTTATATATATTTGCATATCAACCCCTTATCAGATATGTCATTTATGAATATATTCTCCCATACTGCAGGACGTCTTTTTGTTCTACTGATGGTGTACTTTGCTGTACAGAAGGATTTCTGCTTGATATAGTCCCACTTGTTCATTTTTGCTTTTGTATCCCTTGCCCAGGGAGATATGTTCATGAAGAAGTCGCTCATGTTTATGTCCAAGAGATTTTTGCCTATGTTTTTTTGTAAGAGTTTTATGGATTCATGACTTACATTCAGGTCTTTGATACATTTGGAGCAGAGTTTTGTGTGTGGGGTTAGACAGTAGTGCAGTTTCATTCTCTTACAGGTAGCTGTCCAGTTTTGCCAACAACAGCTACAGAAGAGGCTGTCATCTCCCCATTGTATATCTAAGGCTCCTTTATCAAATATTAATTGACTGTATATGTTTGGGTTAATGTTTGGATTTTCTATTCTGTTCCACTGGTCTGTGGGTCTGTTTTTGTGCCACTACCAAATTGTCTTGATTACTGTGGCTTGTAGTAGACCTTGAAGTGAGGGAAAGTAATGCCCCCTGTTTTATTCCTACTTCTCAGGATTGCTTTGGCTATTCAGGGTCTTTTGTGGTTCCAAATGAATTTTAGAGTTATTTTTTCCAATTCATTGAAGAAAGCTGTTGGTATTTGACAGGAATTGCATGGAATCTGTAGATTGCTTTAGGTAGTATAGCCATTTTGACAATATTTATTCTTAGCCAAGAGCATGGGATGCATTTCCATTTGTTAGTGTCCTCTTTAATTTCTCTTAGGAGTGTCTTGTAGTTTTCAGAGTACAGGTCTTTCACTTCCTTCGTTAGGTTTATTGCTAGGTATTTTATTCTTTTTGATGCAATTGTGAATGGAATTGTTTTTCTGATTTCTCTTTCTGTTAGTTCATCATTAGTGTATAGGAAAGCAACAGATTTCTGTGTGTTAATTTTGTATCCTGCAACTTTGCTGAATTCAGATATTAGTTCTAGTAGTTTTGGAATGGAGTCTTTAGGGTTTTTTATGTACAGTATCATGTCATCTGCAAATAGTGACAATTTGACTTCTTCTTTACCAATCTGGATGCCTTGTATGTCTTTGTTTTGTCTGATTGCTGTGGCTAGGACCTCCAGTACTATGTTGAATAACAGTGGAGAGAGTGGGCATCCCTGTCTTGTTCCCGATCTTAGATGAAAAGCTTTCAGCTTCTCGCCGTTAAGTATGATGTTAGCTGTGGGTTTGTCATATATGGCCTTTATGATGTTGAGGTACTTGCCCTCTATACCCATTTTGTTGAGAGTTTTAATCATGAATGGATGCTGAATTTTGTCAAATGCTTTTTCAGCATCTATGGAGATGATCATGTGGTTTTTGTTCCTCTTTTTGTTGATGTGGTGGATGATGTTGATGGATTTTCGAATGTTGTACCATCCTTGCATTCCTGCGATGAATCCCACTTGATCATGGTGTATGATTCTCTTGATGTATTTTTGAATTCAGTTTGTTAATATTTTGTTGAGTATTTTTGCATCTACGTTCATCAGGGATATTGGTCTGTAATATTCTTTTTTGGTGAGGTCTTTGCCAGGTTTTGGTATTAGAGTGATGCTGGCTTCATAGAATGAGTTTGGAAAAGTTCCCTCCTCTTCTATTTTTTGGAAAACTTTAAGGAGAATGAGTGTTATTTCTTCTCTATATGTCTGGTAGAATTCAGAGGTGAATCTATCTGGTCCGGGGGTTTTGTTCCTGGGTAGATTTTTGATTACGGATTCAATTTCATTGCTGGTGATTGGCCTGTTTAGTTTTTCTGTTTCTTGCTTGGTCAGTCTTGGGAGGTTGTATTTTTCTAAGAAGTTGTCCATTTCTTCTAGGTTTTCCAGCTTGTTAGCATATAGAGTCTCATAATATTCTCTTATAATTCTTTGTATTTCTCTGGGTTCCATCATGATTTTTCCTTTCTCATTTCTGATTCTGTTTATGTTTGTAGATTCTCTTTTTCTCTTAATGAGTCTAGCTAGGGGTTTATCTATTTTGTTTATTGTTTCAAAGAACCAGCTTTTGGTTTCATTGATTTTTTTCTATTGTTTTATTCTTCTCAGTTTTATTTATTTCTTCTCTGATCTTTACTATATCCCTCCTTCTGGTGACTCTGGGCCTCATTTGTTCTTCTTTTTCCAGTTTCAGTAATGGTGTCTTTAGACTATTCGTTTGGGAATGTTCTTCCTTCTTTAAATAGGCCTGGATTGCAATATACTTTCCTCTTAGAACTGCCTTTGCTGTGTCCCACAGAAGTTGTGGCTTTGTGTTCTTGTTGTCATTATTCTCCATATATTCTTTGATTTCCGTTTTGATTTGGTCATTAACCCATTGATTAATAAGGAGAATGTTGTTAAGCCTCCATGTATTTGTGAGCCTTTTTGTTTTCTTTGTATAATTTATTTCTAGCTTTATACCTTTGTGATCTGAGAAGTTGGTTGGTAGGATTTTAATATTTTTGAATTTGCTGAGGTTCTTTTTTGTGGCCTAGTATGTGGTCTATTCTGGAATGTGTTCCATGTGCACTTGAGAAAAATGTGTATTCTGTTCCTTTTGCATTTAGAGTTCTGTAGATGTCTGTTAGGTCCATCTGTTCTAGTGTGTTGTTCAGTGCCTCTGTGTCTTTACTTATTTTCTGTCTGGTTCATCTGTCCTTTGGATTGAATGGTGTGTTGAAGTCTCCTGAAATGAATGCCTTGATTTCTATTTCCTCCTTTAATTCTGTTAGTATTTGTTTCACATATGCCTGTGCTCCTGTGTTGGGTGCATATATATTTATAACAGTTATATCCTCTTGTTGGACCAACCCCTTTAGCATTATACAATGTCCTTTTTTATCTCTTGCTACTTTTTTCGTTTTGAAGTCTATTTTGTCTGATACATGTACTGCAACACCTGCTTTATTCTCTTTGTTGTTTGCATGAAATATCTTTTTCCATCCCTTAACCTTTAGTTTGTGTATATCTTTGGGTTTGAGGTGAGTCTCCTGTAAGCAGCATATAGATGGGTGTAGTTTTTTTATCCATTCAGTAAATCTGTGTCTTTTGATTGGTGCATTCAGTCTATTTACATTTAGGGTAATGATCGATAGATATGTACTTATTGCCATTGCTGGCTTTAGATTTGTGGTTACCAAAGGTTCAAGAATTGCTCCTCTATTATCTAACAGTCTAACTTAACTTTTTTGTTAAGTTATTGTAAACACAGTCTGATGATTCTTTATTTCTCTCCCTTCTTATTCTTCCTTCTTCATTCTTTATATACTAGGTGTTTTATCCTTTGCCTTTAGTTAGTATTTGGATAGGCTACTTTCTTTGCCATGATTTTATTTTCTCTGCTGACCTCTTTTTAGCTTAGGAGTGCTTTCATCTAGAGCTGTCTCTTTTAGATATCCTGAAGAGGTGGTTTATGGGAGGCAAATTCCCTCAGCTTTCACTTGTCTGGAAATTGTTTAATCCCTCTCTCAAATTTAAATGATAATCGTGCTGGATACAATATTCTTGGTTTGAGGCCCTTCTGTTTCATTACATTAAATATATCATGCCATTCTCTTCTGGTCTGTAAGGTTTCTGTTGAGAAGTCTGATGATAGTCCGATGAATTTTCCTTCGTAGGTGATCTTTTTTCTCTCTCTAGCTGCCTTTAATACCCTGTCCTTATCTTTGATCTTTGCTATTTTAATTATTATGTGTCTTGGTGTTGTCTTCCTTGGGTCCCTTGTGTTGTTAGATGTGTAGGCTTCCATGGTTTGAGAGACTATTTCCTTCCCCAGCTTGGGGAAGTTTTCAGCAATTATTTCTTCAAAGACACTTTCTATCCCTTTTTCTCTCTCTTCTTCCTCTGATACTCCTAAAATGCAAATATTGTTCTGTTTTTATTGGTCACAGAGGTCTCTTAAAATTCTTTCTTTTCTAGAGATCCTTTTATCTCTCTCTGCCTCAGCAGCTCTGTATTACTGTTCTGATTTCTATTTCATTAACAGTCTCTTGCATCTCGTCCAGTCTGCTGCTAAGCCCGTCGAATGCTTTCTCATCTCTGCATTGTCTTTCCTCACTTCCCTCACTTCCTCCCTTAGCTGTTGCATATTTCTCTGTAGATCCATCAGTATGGTTATGACTTTTATTCTGAATTCTTTTTCAGGAAGATTGTGAATGTCCATCCCATCAGGCTCCCTCTCTGGGGTTGTCTGGGTAAGCTTTGTTTGTACCATATTGCTCTGTCTTTTCATGGCAATAGAAGTGGTCAGAAAAATAAAATAAGAAGAAAGGGAAAAAATAAATATATAAAAATGCCTGGTGGGTGTAGTTTCTGTGATGATCCTGAAGGTGGCACTGCTGCTCCACTATTTGGCAGCCACACTGTTCCGCCGGGCCCTTTGTGACTCTGGCCAGGGAAGGAACGAATGGGAGGCTGCTGATTTCTGTGGGATGTCTCCGTGTGACTGCTTTTCCCAGCCACAGTCCAAGGGGACCGAAATTTCCCAGGACTCCCAGTCTGCTTGGCTGAGTGTGCTGGGACCATCCTGCTCCTCCGCTGGGCCCCTGTCTCTTTAAGACCCCTAAAGAAGTGCAGGCTTTTCCTCTGTCCTGGGGAACTGGCTTGGTGGATGTGCCATCTTGGAATCTGTACCTCTGTCTCTCCAATCTCTGATACACCATGCGAAGTGTGTCAGTGATCCCAGCGCACATCACCAGGAGTGTGTATTCGGCGGGTCTGTGCTTGCACTCCCTCCCCGCTCTGAATCCTCCCCTCCCACCATTTCACTGGGGTGAAGGAGTGCTCGGGTCCCACCAGGTCACAGCTCCATATCTTACCCACCTCACTGGGTGCCGAGTCCTCTCACGTGTAGCTGCAGAATGGTGTCGTCCTCTATCTTTTGGTCTCTCTTTTAGGAAGGGTTGTATTTGCTGTATTTTCATAAATATATATGGTTTTGGGAGGAGATTTCTGCCACCCTGCTCATGCCGCCATCTTACCAGAAGTCTCTGGGAAATTATGTTATGAGTCAAAAATTATAACTGAGAAGATTGATAAATACTACTACACTGAGACAAAAACATGACAAAAATCCTTGTAAATATTTATAAAATGGACACATTTTTATAAAACTCTTGTAGAAAACGAGTGACAACCTAATAAAATAGTCTCAAGATATGAACAAAAGATATACATACACAAATACTCAGAGAAATGTAAATGTCCCTAATATATGCAATAATGATGAATCTTTTTCTTATTAAGATATGTCTACACAAATATATTTTATGTATTATTAATGTACTATTATCAATGTGTTAATATACTATTACTATATTATTTAATGTGCTAATACTAGTACTGTATTACTAATGTGCTATTAATTTTCTATCAATTAAAAAATGCAATAATTTGACAACATATACCATTAGAAATTTTGTAGTCAAATGGGCAAGTTCAGACAATCCTGGTTTTAATACAAAATAACAAAAGCACATGTCTAGAGAGTTCACAATATCTTGCAAAAGGACCTATGCATGTATGCTCTCACCCAGGAAAGTTCCTTCAAGGAAAATATTCCCAGTACATTTTCACAGTAATACAATTTAGGCATGTGTATCAGGTTGTTCTTTGTATATTTGTTATGTTAAAGGACTGAAAACAGCTCATATATCCATGTACAATAAAAGAGAGGTTGTAAACACTCTGAGACTCTTTCTCTAAAAATCCTGAGTTAACTAGTAGAGTCAAGAAGCCTCAATCTGCCTAAGGTTTCTTATTTGCAAAATTAGGTAGATGACCTAAATCATCTGATAATTTTCATATAAAAATGAATTATTCAAAGTGTCCTCTCTTATCTTGGAACAATAATCTTTTATTTCATTTTGTAGTTTTATAGTGACTTACCCATGATAACTTACTAGAAAATATCTCCAGATATATATTAGTTCTTTTTAAAAAAAATTGACTAAGTAGATTAATTCAATATATAGTACTATGTAACTTAAAGTACTGATTATTTTAAGTGTAGTAACATAGTATCTAAGAACTAACATTTTAAATATGGTTAACACTTTTGTATACATGATAAAATATGTAAATACAGACAACAAATCCTAATACTAGTGATCAATTGAATAGGATTTGGAGCCAGTTCTGCTTATTGATAACTGCATTAAATTCTCACATTACTTCACTTTTTTCTAATGCTGTTCCCTCACCTATAATTTGGGAATAATAATAGTAACTGCTAAGCCTACCACGTGTTTACGTAAGGATCAAATAAGCTCATTTAATTGAAGTGCTTAAAGTGTTGCCTGATATACAGTAAATGTTCAATATACAGTAGCCCCTTATCCACAGTTCTGCCTTCTGCAGTTTCAGTTATCCAAGGTCAACATAGTTATGGAAACAGATGATCCTCCTACTGACCTATAGTCAGTAGGTCAACAGTAGTTTAACACTACTTCACAATGCCTGTGTCATCCACTTTCCTTCATCTCATCACATAGACATTTTATTATTCTACATCATCATAAGAAGAAGGGTGAGTAGAGTACAATAAGCTATTTTGAGAGAGAGAGAGACCCCATTCACATAACTTTTATTACAGTATACCATTATAATTATTCTGTTTTATTATTAGTTATTGTTCATCTCTTACAGTGCCTAATTTATACATTTAATTTATCATAGGTATGTATGTATGGAAAAAATACATACCTTAGTGTGGTTAAATTGTAATATTTCCAGAATATCTCACCTGGCTTTAGTACATCTGAATATCAATGGATGTTCCCAAGGGGTGGAGAGAATTAGGCCATCTGCATATCAATAGGTAATTACAAGGACATGTGAGGGTTTATCTGGACCTGGGAGGTTGGGTGGAATTCTGTTTCTTTTCTGCTGCTGCTGGGTCAAGAGAGAGATGGGAACGACTTCTTGTAAGCTATAAAAGGGTTTCTTAACTTTATTTCTCCCTTTGACTGATTTCAGGTTTAGAGGTATTCTGCTCTGGGATTTCCCCTGGAGTTACACGAGGATTTGGTACTATCTGCATCTTCATGCATCACAGGGGATCTTGGAACATATCTCCTGCTGATAAGGGGTGACTATGACCACTATAGTGTTTGATAGCTGTGTAGAAAATATCTCTCTGGTGTGACTGTAAAGAACTCATTCCTCCAGTTCTAGTTAGTTATAAAGTTGTAAATTTCAAGAAATGAAGTCTGACATCAAGGTTTCTTTTAAAAATAGATTCCAAAATTTGCAACTCAGTGTTACCCTTTAGTTCATTATTAGCTAAGAGAGATTGCTAGAGAATTATGTCTACAACATTCATATGTTGAAACTTATTCTTCAGTGTGATAGTATTTGGAGATGGGACCTTTGGGAGGTGATTTGGCAATGAGGATGAGCCCTCATGTGTGAGGTTAGTAACATTAAAAGGACCCCAGCAAGAAGACACCATTTACCACCCAGGAAGTGGTCTCTCATCAGACACTGAATCTATCAGTGCCTTGATCATGGACTTACAGCCTCAGACGATGAAAAACACACATTTGTCGTTTGTAAGCCACCAGTCAATAGTATTTTTGTAATAGCAGCCCAAGTAGACTGAGACAGAGACTCTTTTTTCATTCTTGCCTTTTCCTAATTGCCCTACAAAAGTACATCCATTATCATGGAACAAATTCAATTCCTTTTCAAAGGATTTATATAAGGAATCACTGTATATCCACTGGCTTTTTACCTTAAGCAAAAAAGTCTTGAGCTCATACCTATTTCTAATAACTTGGCAATTTTTTCATTGGGTCGTGACTTTTACTCTCCATTTCAAATGTCAGTCTCCCATATTCATTCATTGTAATTAGGCCCCAACCAATGAGCTCAATAACTCCAGTAAGCTAATTAGCATAAAGCTTTCGATTCTCCTTGTTATCAACAGGAGTTTTATGGCGATAAGAGCCTCAGAAGCCAAACCACAGGCAGCCTGGGATTTTGGTCATCATGCTGACTCTTGTCAGCTATTGGGAGAACTTGTCTGCTATTGGGAGAACTCTCTGCCACCACTACATTGTACCACAAGCTCCCACCCCAGCCCTTGTCTGTCATTCAATTTCTAGCTATCAGGTAGAAGCATTTATTTCTCAATGAAGCTCTCAATACTTTTCCCCCAGAGAGTTTCATTCTTGCTAACAGCTCTCAGTGGCAACCATGTATCTCCCAGCTCCCCACCTGAAGGATAGTGGAGTAGAATATTGACGTTACAGAATTTTACTGTACTGATAAGGTTTAAGCACGTACCTTCCAGAAGGGTTATGTGAAAAGAGCAGTTCATTTGCCTCCATAGAGGTGTTAAATTAGAATTTTACCTCTCACAATAATGCCACAGAGGAGAGAAGGACACACAATAGAAGACTATCTGAATTGGTAACAGCTTCTGATATTGGAGTGCCCCAAAAGAAGACCTATAGGAGATAAAAATCTGTCCTTCCAGACTGTCCCACCTCAAAACAACTCCAGGAATAATTCACCAGATTCTGAATGATATCATCAGTTTATCATTTCTCCAGTCATTTTGGGAATAGAAATTCTTCCTGAATTTCTGTCCATATTCTATACTTCCAGGTGACAACTAATTAAGTAAACCAAAAGTCCTCCTTATCAAAAGGTTTTTTAAAAACTTGTTGATTTGGGATTTTATCATGATATGTTTAGAAGATATATCAATAATGTAAACTCTAAGGAAGTAAAATATGCATTTTTGGTTGACATCTTGTACAACAGTATGATTGAAATTTACAAAAGGCGATGATTAAAAAAAAGAGCCTCCATAATCCCAATGTTAACTCCTCCTTTACAATCCCCTTTAGCACTGACAATGTCTGAATTTTAAGTGTGAACATCTTGGAATCTGACCTGAACCACAAATTTTGAATGTGATATCCAATGAATAATTTATAAATGGTTCATTTCAGAAGTTGCCATTCATACAAAAGTAAATAATGGGAAATAAATAAGTTGTGAATATATAATAAGCCAGAATTTACATCCATAGGCTAAAAGCTGTAGATCCATTTAAGTAATACCCAAGCATACAGATATTATTTCTAGAGGCAGAAAATATATAGTAGTTCAATATTAATGTAAATGTCTCTTTGTTTTTGCAATTAGTAGTTTGGAATCATCTGCTGAAGGCAACATCTTATATTCCAAATGCCAAAACTGCAAAATGGGAATTATATTGTTATAGGGCTAGGAAAATTTATTTAATTTCTGTGTGTTTCAGCTTTATCATTTGTGAATGAAATTGTGATAATTTCTCTCTATCTCACAGGGATAGGAGGAAAACTACATGATTTAAGGTATCATAAGGACTTTAAGAACCACAGAGCATCATAGGAGTTAAAAAAATGAATAAATGATTTGAATTAAGCTTTTCAATTTACAAATGGGGAAAATGAAGCACTGGTAGTTTCATTTACTTTTTTCAAAGTCACAATTCTAAATGCTATAGATAGGATCAAATGTACTTCTCTGAAAGCCAATCTCCCCTCAAATCCATTTTGTACACTATCATGACTCATTAATTCATTTCATAAAGTAGAAGATTAATTTAAACATATATCATATAAATAAAATATTTAGTTCAATTGATATGTAACACTTTAAAAATCTCAGTTCTCCAGGTAAACTTGAGACTGTCAAAATAGACAACTAATATAAAATATCTTTATTTCCTTTTTCTTTCCAAAAAGATATTTATACCAAATATATTTGACAAATATTTCCTTTGAATTTACTTGCAATTGCCTAATCTTCCTAGTCTAATTGTTTGGTCATTTGTGCCTACAATGGAAATATTTTGAACAGGTTTACTTGAAGTTTCCTTGTCTCTATCCTAGTTGAAATAGATGCTACATGCATGGTTGACTGGAGTTTTGAATTATAATTCTTCAGTTGCTGATTGCTGTCTATAAATCTGATTGGGACAGGTTTTGATATGGATTCTGACTGACTATAAACTCAAGTAATGAATGTAAATTGAAAGTTAAGGCTCAATCACTTTACTCCTGTGGGAACTGGTACTGTTATAGATATTTCTGTTCTTACAACTAACAGCTTTGACTAAACATGTATTCATGACATTAGTCCAGGGAATAATCTTTGTAGTCTGAAAACTTTCATGCCTCTAAGGAAAGTGAATGGATAAGATATAAACTTTCAAGAGTAATCTGAAACAGAAGGTCATAATCTAAAGCTTTTTTCAAAATGGAAGAAACATATTTTGAAAAAAGAAAAGATAGTGAGAAAGTAGGAAAATTCAAACATTGAGAGATAATTCTATAATTCTCATGTGGATCAACTTATTGATTGTCCAAATGTTGCTGTTTTATTTGCTGACAGAATAATTAATGTAGCTTAAGTATGTTATAAAAGAAGGTAGTATATGGAATGTGTCTAGTTCTATATTATAAGGATTTATAGTTATTTGAGATAAAATATTTTATCAAGTTTGCTTTAATATGAAATATGTTGACATAAGTGAAAAAGCAAAATGGCATAAAAAGGTATATGTTGAGAAGTCTTGCCCTAACCCCGTCCCAACACCTACTGTTCCTTCAGTCTCCTCCTCTGAAAATCAAATGTTAAGTATTTTTTAAGTAAAACCAACCTGATTTAGGGTAAATATGGGTACATTTTCATTGCTCTTCATCATTTTTTTGCTATAAGTTTTTATTTAATCAGTAGGCATTGGGTAACTTTTATGTCAGTACACAGGGAACTCTGATTTTTTTTTAAGATGCAGTTTTCCATTGTGTAAATACAAGACATTTTATTTAACAAATGTCCTATTACTTCATCATGGATTGTTTCCAGTCTTTTGCTATTATAAATGATGTTGCAATGAGGATATCTACATACAGATGAATATGTATGTGCAGTTACATTTTCTGCGTATATTCCTAGAAGTGTATTGCTGATTTGATGTGTAGTATTGGTAGCTATTTCTAAGTTTGTTTCCATATGGTTGTTTATTTGTATTTAAAAGAGAATAACGATTTCCTTAAAACCTGATCAACAGAATCCAATATTTATCTCACATTATGAATTATTTTCCTTTCAAGAGAGATAAGCAGATATCTATGTGAGTATTTGCATTTTTGATGATAGTCTTGCCTGGCCAGAATGAGCCTCGGGAGTGTTCATCTCCACCCGATTTGTCCACCTGTGCTTGGTGCTAGTCTCAAAGGTCCTTTTTCTTATGGCCTCTTATGGCCATTAAAGTTCTCTCCTTGTTTTGGCCACATACCCAAGAAGTACACCTACACAGTGTAGCACAAATGACATCCTTCTCAGAAAATACACCTTTAAAAATATATTAAATAGGCAAAAATTCTGTTGATGTTGCAAGGGTCAAGTCATCCCACAACTACCTTTATTGCTGATGTTTGGTACTTTGTATTGAGAGCTTTTTCCTTTTATTTTTTTTAAATAAATGGTCTTGTATGGATCAATCTACATTCTTAATTATGTCTCCAAGCCCAATTAGTACTAGTGATTAGATTCTTAGCCTAAGAGATCAATATGACATACTGGAGTTTTAATTCATTTTGTCACAGCATATTGTGTTATATGAGCTTTGTGGATAGATCTGATATGACAGATTACTGGACAAATTACTGAAGATTTATATATTTGGAATTGCAGATAGCATGGTGTAATCTGTGTACAGGAGGTATTCTACAGGAGTAAGTTGTGTAATTTGTCTGTCGCCATAGTCAATTCAGTGATGTGTTAATTATGGTCACAACTGTAAAGGAAAACACCTTTACATTTTCTTGAGCACAATATATCCGACATACAAGAATATAGTATGAGTATTTTGACCATAATAATTATTTTTTATTGGCACGTAGTTAAACTTGATGTAAAGAAATAAAACATAAGGTGGTAGATGGCAGGGTGAGAGGTGGACATAAGCTTCCTCCTAAAACTGCATAAAGCATAAAAATATAATTAACCCTGAAAGAGCAACAAGAAAGAGGACTGCGTCAGACTGCATACACCTGGAGAAAAGAGCAGACCTCACAGAACAGGATAACGTACCAAAGTTGTGGCCCTGAAGGACCCAAGCCCTTCCACCACCCAGCTCACAGGCAGGAGGAAGAGAAATAGAGCAGGGAGGGAGTGGAGGCCTGGGACTGCTGAATACCTAACTCCACATATCTTCTCTGGGAGCACAAACCTACAATTCATGGTGCTTGCATGATACTCTTGTGATTATGGGGTTGGAAAGCTAAGACAGAATTCATGGAGAGACTGAGATTCCAGCCCTTGTGGTAAGCAGGGATCTATAACTGGCTGCTCTGGGACAAAAGAAAGGTGGGAAGTCTGAGAGACTTCCTAAAGAGGAAGCCCTTAGCAAGAGGGCTGCTAAAGGGGAAAGGACTGGACAGAGCTTACTGCTCAGGAGAGAGGACAGGTAGACAAAATTGTATGGGTGCACTCTGCCCAGCTGGTTGGGAGCTCTGCCATATAGACTCTCATATTTAAGGAGGAAAAAGAAATCTTCCCTCTTAGACAATCTTCAGGTGCTCCAGCTCCCTGGCAGACTACACAGCCCCAAGGACCCCCTCCATGATGCGCAGCGTACTGTGCCTTTCTCCTGGCCAGCCCCACCTGTCTCTCAAACTGGCAAACCATACCCTGGTGTTAGGCCAGCCAGAAGGAAGATCTGTCTACAGCAACTACAAAGGCAAAGCATAGAGGCTTATACCTGTGTGCTCAGCCCACTGGTTCAGGCAGTGGAGACAGGCAGCTGGGTAGGAGAAAACAGCTCTTTCCTCCCCCCAGGCACCTATACCACTCCCGTGCAACCCCTGACATTGCTTCAGGGGCTCAGCAGCTCCAGGGAGTAGAGCTTCTGGGCACTAGAGGGTGCCATATACAAATATGACATGACAAAGGAATCTGGTTCAGAGTAAAATTATTAATATCACTACTGAGAAAGATTTAAATGACATTGACCTCATTCCTCTTCCGGAAAGGGAGTTCAAAATAAAAATCATTAAAATGCTCATGGAGGTACAGAAAGATATTCAAGAACTCAGGAATGAATTCCTATCAGAGATACAATCATTGAAGAGCACAATGGACGGTATTAAAAGCAGATTGGATATGGTGGGGGAAACGATAAATGAAATAGAAACTAGAGAAGAGGAATACAAAGAAGCTGAGCCACAGAGAGAAAAAAGGATCTATAAGAATGAAAGATTATTGAGAGAACTGTGTGACCAATCCAAATGGAACAATATTCACATTATAGGGGTACCAGAAGAAGAGAGAGAAAAAGGGATAGAAAGTGTCTTTGAGGGGGTAATTGCTGAAAACTTCCCCAATCTGGAGAAGGAGATAGTCTCTCAGGCCATGGAGATGCACAGATCTCCCAAAACCAGGGACCCAAGGAAGACAACACCAAGACATATAGTAATTAAAATGGCAAAGATCAAGGATAAGGACAGACTATTAAAAGCAGCCAGAGAGAGAAATAAGATCACATACAAAGAAGAACCAATTAGGCTATCATCAAACTTCTCAGCAAAAACCTTACAGGCCAGAAAGGAGTGGCATGATGTATTTAAAGCACTGAAGAAGAAGGGCTTTGAACCAAGAATACTTTATCCAGCAAGATTATTATTTAAATTTTAAGAGGGATTAAACAATTTCCAGAGAAGCAAAAGCTGAGAAAATTTACCTCCCACAAACCATCTCTACAGTGTATTTTGGAGGGACTGCTATAGATGGAAGTGTTCCTAAGGTTTAGTAGTTGTCACCAGAGGTAATAAAACCACAGTAAAGAAAGTAGAACAGCTAATTACTAAGCAAATGCAAAAATTAAAACAACTACCTCAAAGTCAATCAAGGGATAGATACAGAGTACAGAACATGATACCTAATATATAAAGAATGGAGGAGGAAGAAAAAGGAGGAAGAAAAAAAAAGAACCTTTAGATTGTGTTTGTAATAGCATATTGAGTTAAGTTAGACTCTTATATAGTAAGGAAGTTAACCTTGAACTTTTGGTAACCATGAATCTAAAGCCTGCAATGCCAATAAGTACATACCTATCCATAATCACCCTAAATGTAAATGGACTGAATGCACCAATCAAAAGAGATAGAGTCACTGAATGGATAGAAAAACAAGACCACTGTATATGCTGCCTACAAGAGACTCACTTTAAACCCCAAAACATACAGAGACTAAAAGTGAAGGGATGGAAAAAGATATTTCATGCAACTAATAGGGAGAAAAAAGCAGGAGTTGCAGTACTTGTATCAGACAAAATAGACTTCAAAACAAAGAAAGTCACAAGAGACAAAGAAGGACATTACATAATGATAAAAGAGTCAACCCAACAAGAAGATATAACCATTATAAATATCTATGCACCAACACAGGAGCACCTAAATATGTGAAACAAATACTAACAGAATTAAAAGGAGAAATAGAATGCAAGTCATTCATTCTAGGACACTTCAACACTCCACTCAGTCTGAAGGACAGATCAACTAGAGAGAAAATAAGAAAGGAGACAGAGGCACTGAGCAACACAATAGAACAGATGGACCCAACAGACATCTATAGAACTCTACACTCAAAAGCAACAGAATGCACATTCTACTTAAGTACATGGAACATTTTCAAGAATAGATCATATACTAGGCCACAAAGAGCCTCAGTAAATTAAAAAAGATTGAAATTGTACCAACTAGTTTCTCAGACCACAAAGGTATGAAACTAGAAATAAATTATGCAAGGAAAATGAAATATCCCAGAAACACATGGAGGTTTCACAACATGCTCCTAAATAACCCAATGGATCAATGACCAAATAAAAACAGACATCAAGCAATATATGGAGACAAATGACAACAATTATTCAACACTGTGAAATCTGTGGGCAATAGCGAAGGCCATGTTAAGAGAAGGTTTTAAACAATTTCCAGATAAGCAAAAGGATCTCTACCTGCAATACAGGCCTACCTCAGGAAAGAAGAACAATCCCATAAGGGCAATCTAAACTGACAATTAACGAAACTGAAAAAGAAGAATAAATGAGGCCCAAAGCCAGTAGAAGGACGGACATAATAAAGATTAGAGCATAAATAAATAAAATTGAGAAGAATAAAAAAATAGAAAAATCAATGAAAGCACAGCTGGTTCTTCGAGAAAATAAACAAAATAGATGAACCCCTAGCCAAACTTAACAAGAAAAAGAGAGAGTGTACTCACATAACCAGAATCAGAAATGAGAAAGGAAAAATTATGACGGACACCACAGAAATACAAAGAATTATTAGAGAATACTATGAAAAATTATATGCTTACAAACTGGATAACCTAGAAGAAATGGACAACTTTCTAGAAAAATACAACATTCCAAGGCTGACCCAGAAAGAAACAGAAAATCTGAAAAGACCAATTAACAGCAACGAAATTGAACTGGTAATCAAAAACCTACCTAAGAAGAAAACTCCTGGACCAGATGGCTTCACCACTGAATTTTATCAAACATTTAGTGAAGACCTAATACCCATCCACCTTAAAGTTTGCCAAAGAGTAGAAGAAGAGGGAATACATCCAAACTCATTCTATGAGACCAGTGTCACTCTAATACCAAAACCAGGCAAAGACACCACAAAGAAAGAAAATTACAGATTAATATCCCTGATGAACATAGATGCAAAAAGACTCAACAAAATATTAGCAAACCAAATTCAAAAATACATCAAGAGGATCATATACCATGATCAAGTGGGATTCATTGCAGGGATGCAAGAATGGTACATTTGAAAATCCATCAGCATCATCCAGCACATCAACAAAAAGAAGGACAAAACTACATGATCATCTCCATAGATGCTGAAAAAGTATTTGATAAAATTCAACATCCATTCATGATAAAAATTCTCCACAAAATGGGTATAGAGGGCAAGTACCTCAACATTATAAAGGCCATATATGACAAACCCACAGCCAACAGTATACTTAACAGCAAGAATCTGAATGCTTTTCCTTTACAATCAGGAACAAGACAAGGATGCTCACTCTACCCACTTCTCTTCAACATAGTACTGGAGGTCTTAGCCATGGCAATCAGACAACACAAAGAAACAAAAGCATCCAGATTGGCAAGGAAGAACTTAAACTGTCCCTGTTTGTAGATGACATGATATTGTACATAAAAAACCCTAAAGAATCCACTCCAAAACTACTAGATCTAATATCTGAAATCAGCAAAGCTGCAGGATACAAAATTAATACGCAGAAATCTGTGGCATTCCTATACACTAACAATGAACTGGCAGAGAGAGAAATCATGAAAGCAATTCTATTCATAGTTGTATCAAAAAGAATAAAATACCTAGGAATAAACCTGACCAAGGAAGTGAAAGACCTATACTCTGAAAACTGCAAGATACTCATGAAAGAAATTAAGGAAGATACCCATAATTGGAAACACATCCTGTGCTCATGGATAGGATGAATTAATATTGTCAAAACGGCTATCAGGCCTAAAACAATCTACAGATTCAATGCAATTCCTATCAAAATACCGACAGCATTCTTCAACGAACTAGAGAAAATCATTCTAAAATTCATATGGAACCACAAAAGACCCCAAATAGCCAAAGAAATCCTGAGAAGGAAGAATAAAGCCGGGGGGATTACGCTCCCCTACTTCAAGCTCTACTACAAAGCCACAGTACTCAAGATAATTTGATAATGGCACGAGAACAGACCCATAGACCAATGGAACAGACTAGAGAGCCCTGATATAAACTGAACCATATATGGTCAATTAAAACACGATAAAGGAGCCATGGCATACAATGGGGAAGTGACAGCCTCTTCAACAGCTGGTGTTGCCAAAACTGGACAGCTACATATAAGAGAATTAAACTGAAATATTGTTTAACCCCATACAAAAAAGTAAACTTGAAATGGATCAAGGACCTGAATGTAAGTCATGAAACCATCAAACTCTTAGAAGACAGCATAGGCAAAAATCTCCTGAATATATCTCATGCGCAACTTCTTCCTGAACGCATCTCCTCGATCAAGGGAAAGAAAAGCAAAAATGAACTCATGGAATTATATCAAACTAAAAAGTTTTTGTACAGGAAAGGACACCATCAACAGAACAAAAATGCATCCTACTGTATGGGAGAATATATTTGTAAATGACATATCCGACAAAGGGTTAACATCCAAAATATATAAAGAATTTACACACTTCAACACCCAAAAAGCAAATAACCCAATTAAAAAATGGGCAGAGGATATGAAGAGACAGTTCTCCAAAGAAGAAATTCAGATGGCCAACAGACACATGAAAAGATACTCCACATCACTCATCAGGGAAATGCAAATTAAAACCACAATGAGATATCACCTCACACCAGTAAGGATGGCCACCATCGAAAAAACTAAGAACAACAAATGCTGGTGAGAATGCAGAGAAAGGGGAACCCTTCTACACTGCTGGTGGGAATATAAGCTAGTTCAACCATTGAGGAAAGCAATATGGAAGTTCCTCAAAAAACTAAAAATAGAAATACCATTTGAGCCTGGAATCCCACTCCTTGGAATTTACCCAAAGAATACAACTTCTCAGATTCAAAAAGACATATGCACTCCTATGTTTATTGCAGCACTTTTTACAATATCCAAGATATGGGAGCAACCTAAGTATCCATCAGTAGATGAATGGATAAAGAAGAGGTGGTACATATACACAATGGAATATTATTCAGCCCTAAGAAAGAAACAAATCCTACCATTTGCAACAACATGGATGGAGCCGGAGGATATTATGCTCAGTGAAATAAGCCAGGCGGAGAAAGACAAGTGCCAAATGATTTCCCTCCTTTGTGGAGTATAACAACGAAGCAAAACTGAAGGAACAAAATAGCATCAGACTCACAGACTCCAAGAAGGAACTAGTGGTTACCAAAGGGGAGGGGTGTGGGAGGGCAGGTGGGCAGGTTGGGAGAAGGGGATTGAGCGGTATTTTGTTTAGTACACATGGTGTGGGGGATCACTGGGAGAACAGTGTAGCACAGAGAAGGCAAATAATGAATCTGTGGCATCTTACTACACCCAAGGACAGTGACTGCATTGGAGTATGGGTGGGGACTTGATAATATGGGTAAATATAGCAACCACATTGGTTTTTCATGTGAAACCTTCATAAGAGTATATATCAATAATACCTTAATAAAAAAAAAGGAAGAAAACATAAGTTGGTGTGATGGTAAAACATGGGAAAGACTTACCTTTCAATGAGGAAAAACAGGAGAAAACCATCATATATTGAGTACTTGTTATTGGTCAGGAACTATGTTATGGGATTTACTAGCATAGTCATTAACTTTAAGAATAACCTGGGAGGTAATCATAATTCATATTTTGATATGTGAATCAGGGAGAGTACATAACTTTCAAGTGGCAGAGTTTGGACCTAAGTACATGTTTATAACCCATGCTTTTTAAATATTTTGAAAGTTAATTCTTATTTTTAACACTATTTTGGGAAAACAACTTTTGCATGATAATATTTCCTCAAAATATCCTGAAAAAGTATTTAAATTTCACATTCAATTTTCAACACAGCAATCACATCTCTAGCATGATTGTTCAAAGAATCAAACTACTGTGTGTTCTCTCCTTTTAGGGATGCTATATGTCATGCCAAATTATAATCACAAAGTCTGTCAAATTTTTAATGCGAAATTCAAACTCTCAGAAAAACATTTTGTAAAGTTTGTAGAGCATATTTGTCTCTAGGCAATTAACTTGGAAACTATAAGTATTTATTAGATTGTGAATTGATTTTGATGTCAGAACAAAGGTATTTACAAAGAATTTATCAGCTAACCTGAGCACAACACTCCGACCAATTGCTTACTCATCTTTTTCTCTCTCACCATTAGAGTACAATTGGCTCTTTGAGAGTCCTTCATAACTATGGTTGAAATATCTCACATGCTCTCTCATCATACATATAGACAGTATCAAATTATACAAAAACTAAAGCAAAGGAATAATGAGCACAGAATTCAGAATAGAGGTAGCAACATTGGGCAGTGAAAAGGAGGAAATGAGGAAAGACCACAAAAGTGATTATGTGCTAAGTTATTGTCATCATTCTAATATTCAGATATATGTTAATTTTCACTGTAGATGATATATATAGATAGGCTTGCATGAAACAGTGATGAACATAAGGATTAACCCAACTTTATAAACTGAAAATCCATTACAAAAAAGTGAGAAAAGGAAAAATAAATTAAATTTTATCTAGAAAAAGCAGTTTTGATATAATCCCTGAATGAGTTTCCATGAGATTGCTGCCAGAAAATTATAATTGGGATTTGAGTTTTCCCAAGTTACTCAGCATACATTGATATAGAAATATTACATATTTGGTTATTTCACAGATGGCTAAGAATTTCTGTGATGTCAGATATACCTATTTTTTTTCCAAGATTACCTCATATGTCTTCATGTTCTTGGGAAGGGAGTGCATTTTAATATCACCAGCAGATATTCTTTGAAATACGTCAGTTGAAAGGACTGGTCAATAATAAAAACAGAAAAAAAAAATTAGGGTCGGAGGAGAAAATAATACCAGTGTTATTCAAGTACTATAATGAGATATATGAGCTCTCTAGTTCTAGAGACAGGTGTATTTCTACCAGGGAGAGAGATGCATAAGATTATCAGAAGCTATTATTATTAAAAATCCTCCCCTTTATTCAGACTTCATGACTACCAAGCAGTTCTTGAAAATGTGTCCATTTCCTGTGCAAATTCATCTTAATGGAGGAAATACATTAATCAACAAGAAGTAAGCAGTATTTCTCTGCAAAATAATAAATTGATGTTGCAACGTATATATCGGCCTCTTGAGAGCTAAGTCAGTCTACTCTTGATAAACAGTATGATGGCAAAAAGTGATTTCCATATCCATCGAGTGCTGGCAAAAGTTGATTTCTACCTCAAGCCTGCACACAGTATCTGGGATAGACTGCCAGAGTAAAGCCGGCCTCTTATATCTCTTGATCGACAGCCAACTTACTTCCCATGATGACACTCCGACTCCCCTGCTCTTCCTATTCACACGTCCACAGGTTCTACTTGATTGAAGTGGTCCCTCGAGCCTGCGCAAATGGGGATAATGCTCTTAATTAGAGTTCTCAGTATGTGACTCAAAACATTCTGTGAAGACACCAGTCATAAACCTTCAAAGGAAAAGGGAATTTGATAATGCTTGCTTTGCACTACTGACTTCCTCTGAGTCCACTCTTTTCTCCTTCCCTTCTGTTTTCTATCATGTTGCCTGCCTGGCTAGACTATATAATTTCAGAACTTGCTTCACCTTAAACCTGATGAAAGCCATCAGAGCAAACCATATGTGCAAGAGTAAGGATTGTACTTCTCAGTTGCAGCCACAAGAGTTAATAGCACTTGAAATAGGGGAGAAATTTCATTTACTCATTTTGTGTTACTCATAAGTTAAGGCAAATATATGAAAAATTGTTGAATATTTTGAGTGAATTGGTACAGCTACTCAGGTAGTTTGTAACAAATATCTTGACATATGAGGAGAAAGAATACATTTTACTAATTGATACAATTTTACTAATAAGTTCTACTAATTTGGCATTTTTAAGGAGTAAATATAGCCATAAATTGATATGTTACTTTTTGTGCCCATATGAATTTGTTTAGTGAAAAATATTACCAATCCATTATGTGGAGATGGCATAAACATTTAGTTTGATACATATTTCTCATTTTATGAAGTAGTGTATGTGTATGTTGAATTCTTATATCTATTCAATCAGCTGAGGTGAATAAGGTGTATGTCCTGCCTTCTTGTTTTGGTTCTCCTACTATATACACAAGTGTTCTTTTCATGGTATGTTTAGTGCCACATTTGTCATACTTTTGTATGTGTATCCATGTGTGTGCCTGTGAATCTTATATACTTGTATACTTTACATAAAAATTTTAATTGCAGTTGTCAATATTATCAATGTTATGCTATTTTTAACTTCATTCATTAATAATTATTTGTGGAGAATGGAACACTATTTCCTAACCAAAATGTAACAACCCTTCCCAACTTTGGGGCCCACCTTTATTCTTGTGGTTTGGTGGACTCTGTTACCTATTATCTAAACATTTGTTGAATCTATCATTATCATGTCAAAGGAAGGCCTGATTATTACATTTAAAAGTATCAAATCAGGCTCTAATTTGTCAAATTAGCATCCTAAGATATCACTTGATTCTTATAGACTCTTGTTTTATTAATGAGCTTCCAGGGAATCAAAATGAAAAAGGTTTAGTGTTAATTAAAAGACTAATATTGATAAAACACTTGTCTACAATAGAAAATCCTCATTGTGATGAAAGCAGTGATTTTATTGAAATTAATTATTTCTGCTAAAAGTTAATGATGAATATAGATACATTAAAGGCAGATATGGTATATTTTAAGTAGTTCATGTAAGGCAAGGAATTGAGGGATGAGTTGGTCAATCTAATAAAACAGGGTAGCAGTTTACTCACAGCTGGAAAGCAGATCTGGTTCCTAACCCAGTATTTGATCCCAGAATTTAAAAATACAGGTTAACTAAGTCCAGTCTTTCTACCTTTGAAAAATGATAACAAATGATGATGATGTTATACATGGCAGCTAGAAAAAAGAGAAGAATGTAAAACAGTGATTTTATTTCCCAATGATATGATCATTCCCTGTCTTGGAGATAATTCAGCATTAGATCTAGTTGTTTTTCTGTGTTAGTACTTGAGTCATTTGAAGGCAAATCAAGAAAAAACTATGTAGCAATATGAACAGAGAAAATGCAATGTAAAGAATTATTAGCTAATTAGGGATCAGTTGTGAGGGGGTAAGGAAACAAAACAAAACAAAAACCTCTAATGAATGGAGGAATATCAGACATGGGGAGGAACCATTCCCTTGAGGACTGAAAAGGAGAAACACGGAAAGGCTTCCCAACTCCAATCACAGTCTGTTTCAGACGGCTGGAAAGTTTGCAGCCATCACTATTAGACAGGGAAGTCCACTGAGGGACCACAGGCTAGGGGAGCCAGGCAGGCAACAGCCCTCTGGTGTGCCGACTGAATTCGTTTGGTAACCACGTACAAAAAATCCTGTGAATCCCACTTGGTATTCCTGTAATGCTGCCTATTGAGGTACCAGTGGAACTTGGCAGGAACTCACAGAAAGTTACTGGGAAGCCATCTACTAGGGTGGTGGTGAAACTTGCTGGGGGTGAGTGTCGTTGAGTAATCTCTGTACATACCATTGGCAGCCAAAGGAGAAATAAAAGGAATGGAAGCACATTGGAACCAACAAGAGAAGACATCTACTTTTTCAATGAACCTCCATACTCTCTACTGGTAAAGTTTAACAATGTGCCAGGTAATATAGGAAAAACGCTCAGAGGGCCAAGCTGTATTACTGTGGCTCAAACAAGGAAGTATGTATATGGAGTTGTGTTCCAATAAATTGATAACTAGCACAGCACATGAAATATGATGTCCTTAAAAATTACAAAGTGCATCACTGAAAATACTTCTCCATTTATATATAACCATTTCTTTTTAATTTTAACATTGCCTTTGCCACTCACTCTCTCATCCCTAATTATCACACTCATGAGTAATGCCTGAAAGAGGAGATCCCATTGGATTAGTGGTTAAGTACCATAACAAAAGATTGCTTGCTAAAACTTACAACTCATTAAGTTTATTTTGTAATATAACCAATTAAATCCAGATCCATAAATATGAATTTTATTAATAGAATACTTTTTGTTGTTCCATTAATAAGCTTGACAATAATTTATAGTAACATAATAAAATATAATACATTCAGTTAAAACACTATAATTTAAAAGACTAAAGAGTTATAAGCATAGTAAATATGTAACTGTGTCTATCTCATAGTATGACGATAAATATTATTATTGTAAATTAAGAAAATACTATTCCTTTACGGAATATGTTATATGAGGCTCAAATTGGTATGTTGTTTCTGTATATATGGCATAGAGATGTTTACTTTGAAGATATTTGATATGTATATTCTTAATAATGATTTTGCTACTAAATAGGATAAATTTGAGACATATCACTACTAATAAAAATCGATCTTTCTCATTAATTATGCTTTAAGTTATTCCATGAGTCAATACAAAATGCATCTGAGTATTTGTCTCAGAGAAATGTAGGACATGTGAATCAACAACCTCACTTGGCTCTATAACTAGTGAAAAATTACATTGCTTCTTAAATTTGGGTCACTATTTAATTTATAAAGGACTATGCTAAAATACATAACATTATATATACATTCAAGTAAATTTATTACTTTTTTTCAAAACTATAAACTACGTGTTGATACTTTTTAAGCTTGGAGCAGAGAATTTGGTAACGTTGCAACCAGAAAAAGGAAGGTCCTAACTGGAAGTACTATTGTTATAATAATAGCTTAAGATCTTTTTTATCATGAAGGAAAAACATGCAACAGATAACACAGTCTGCAGAACAATTCATTTGCTTCTCAGATGGCTGTTTTTCTATGTACCACCACTGGAGGTACACACACAGAAAGACTGAGGAAATAACTGGTTAGATTCATTTGCACTCTACCACAGAGTGAGTCAAGGAGAAGCAAAGTTCCTTATCATTTTGAAACTTTCTAGGTGACCAAACACACTGTATACAAATGAACATATGCTGAAAAAGGATACAAAGGTGGACTTGAAAAATTAGGAAATAGCCAGAATAGTAAGCATTTTGTCTGAAATTTGCTAAAATCACTCCTTAGGTAAATATTTGAAAAAGGAGTTGAGGCTTTTTATAATTAAGCTGATAATAGCCTACTCCAGGTATTGCAGCAACTCACCTTATCTTTCTTTTGATTTGGTATTTTTAAAATAAAAACAGATGCACAAGGGGAAAAAAAATAAACCTTTGGAGAGTCCTTGAGGGAAGGAAAACTCTAAATAGGCAAACAGTACCACTTTTAATGTAGTTGGATTGAAAGTTTCTTCACTTTCATATTATTTATGTGTAATAAAATAAATCATTGATTTTAAAATTAAATATATTAAATGATATTTTAAGATGATTATGTAAGTCTTCGGGTAGATGTGTATTACATCCAAAAATAAATCGAACAGAAATATTTGATAAAGAATTTACAATGTATATATCATACGGCTACTGTTTAACCCAGGGCCTTTACAGAATGCCCAAGAGATATAATGCAAGGGGAAAGAGAACAATTGTGATGAGCAGGAATAACTATCTAATTTTCCAGACAGGAAAAAGAAGGTCCTAAATGGAAGTATTGTTGTGATAATAACACCTTAAGATCTTTTTTATCATGAAGAAAAAAATATACTGAAGGTTATTTAATAGCGGAAGCTTATAAAACTGTGCCTCTTTTTGGCTGCTGCACAGAGACACTGACGGCAGCATTCATATCAGGCTTTAACCATTTAACTACTTCTAGTAATTCATTTATTATTTCCCACACCAAAATTCATTTTTGAAATGCTAAACTCCCAGGTGAAGGGCCTGGAACAAAGGCAGGCAGAGGAACAGTGCAATGGCATGAGCTCCTTGTGTTCACAAGAGAATGCTAGAAGGAAACTACACAATACCCAACTACCTCCTATGCATACTATACATGAAGTATTGGGCTCACCACCTAATAATATAAAATTAGAGAAAAATATATAAAATTTTCACCTCCTTTTTGGTGCTTAGGAGATGATTTGGACATGGGTCCATCCAATCTCTGTAAACACTCAAATATAAAAGAAACTCCCAGAAAACTACAGGATCTCTTTTTACTAATAAAAATATATGTTAAGCATATAGGGAAACTAGATCACTCACTTATTATTGGCGTGAATATAAAATACCACAGCTACTCTATAAAATAGTTGGGCAGTTACTTAAAAAAACTAATCATATAACAACTAAATAACCTAGTGATACACTCTTATTTATCCCAGAGAAATCAAGGCATATGTTCATGTAAAAATCTATGCCTAGGATTCATTACAGCTTTATTTGTAATAGGTAAAGTATGTAACAGGTAAAAAATGTTTAAAAAGAAGAAACAACCAAACTGTCTTTAAATAGGTGAATGGTTAAATTAACTGTGGTACATTCATATTGTGAAATACTACTCAGCAATAAAAGGGACAGAACTATTGTCATGGAATGATGTGGGTACATCTTCAGAAAAATTATTCTGAGTGAAAAAGCCAATTCCAAAAGATTGCATACTGTGAGATTCCATCTATATAAACTTCTTGATATGGTAAGTGTGTAGAAAGAAAAGATGAGTGGTTGTCAGGATTTTCTGATGGATTAGAGTCAGGAAGGAAGAGGATGTGGGAAGGACAACATGATGATCCTTACATGAAGTAAATCTTCTTTACTCCCACTTTATCAATATTAAAATCACAGTTGTGGTATTGTACTATAGTTTTTCAAGGCAGTACTTTATTGGAAATGGCATAAAGGGTACATGAGATTTCTCTGCATTATTTTTTTTACAACTTCATGTGAGTCTGCAATTGTCTTAAAATTAAATAAGAATTAAACAAAAACATTGTGCTATGCTCAAGCAATCAGAATATAACTATTTAAAATAAAATCACTCAACTTTATAGACTCTAGGTTAAAAAACGATTCTAAAATGGTCCCTTTCTAGACTCTAAGATATACATGTTATGCTTTGCTATATAAAAAACTTTTCCTGGCTACCTAATAAAGTAAGAAAATCATTATAAAATGAAAATAAGTTCATAGAAACATAACGATACCTCTATTGGAAAAAATTTAAGATCCATTTAAGTATATTTAATTAACTGCTAACTAAGTTAAAAACGAAAGAAACCTTGATGAAATAAAAACAATAATTATAATAATATTCAGTTTGAAACACATATTTTTATTTGGATATGTTATTTTTTCTGTTTTCATATAACAGCTTTATTGAGGTATAATTTGTATACAATAAACTACACACATTTAAAGTGTTCAAGCCAATGAACTTTGACAGATGTATATACACCCTTGAAACACCACCACAATCAAGATACAGAACGTTTCTATCACCTTATAAGCTTCCTTGTGTCCCTTTGTAGTCCATGTCCCTCTTAATTCCCTGCTGTAAAAAACCACTGATTTGTAGTTAGTTTTCATTTTCAAGTTTTATATAAATGTAATCATTACAGTATCCACTGTTGTATGTTTGGTTTCTTTCACCCAGCATAATGATTTTGAGATTTTCATGTTTGTTAATGATTTTCATCCATGTTTTGTTTTGCTTTTTAAAAACATCATTCTAGTTGACTTTCTCATTTACTATGTTCAAGCAATCAATCAGAATATAACTATTCAAAATAAAATCACTCAACTTTCTAGACTCTAAGTTAAAAAACGATTCTAAAATGGTCCCTTTCTAGACTCCAAGATTTACATGTTATGCTTTGCTATATGTATATAGCTGCTGTATACTGCTGAAAACAGAGAATTAATTAATTCATTAGGGTTCCTTAGGAGAACTAAATAGGCCTGTTATAGTTCTTTAATTTACTTTTCCCCAATCCCCTTTTAAGTTATCATTTACTAAGTTCTGCATGCTCACTAAGTATTATTATTTGTGTGTTTTTAAGACCATTTTACAGAGGAGAAGACTGAAGTTTAGGGAGGTTATGTAGGCAAATTGGTTAAGCTCAAGGGCTCTGGATAAGAATGCTAGAGTTTGACTCTTGGGTCTGTCTTGTAGCTGTGTTATCTTGGACAAGTTACTTAATTTTCTATGTCTCATTTTTTTTCACATATATAAAATGTGATTAATAACAATAGTACTTACTTTATAGGATTATTGAGAGGATTAAATGAGCAATGTGTGTAAAGTACTTAAAACACTGCCTAGTCTACAGTGTCTGTAAATGCTAGCTGAGTTAATACTGCCTGAGGTACTTAACAGCAAAAAGTGGCAGAAGCATAAAGTTGTAGCTTTAGGCTCATTGTAAGCAGAACACAATAGTCACTAGATCAATTTTACAATTCATGATGGGGCTCACAGATGGAGGTTTCACGAACATAGTAACATAATATCAGATCAGTTGGTACTTTATGTATTACGGAATACCAAGTAAGTTGATACTTAAGACCTAAGTGTGCATATATATATTCTGTATGCACACACATCAGTATGTGAATGTAATACAGTTTTTATGGTATCATTAATATAAAATCACATAAGCAACATTGTGGTTACTAGATTCCCCACATCATCAAGTCCCCACCACATACCCCATTACTGTCACTGTCTATCAAAATAGTGAAATGCTATAGAGTCACTACTTGTCTTCTCTGTGCTATACTGCCTTTCCTGTGCCCCACCTACGTTATGTGTGCTAATCGTAATGCCCCTTATTCACCTTCTCCCTCCCTTCCCACCTACCCTCACCAGTCCCTTTCCCTTTGGGGTATGTTATTTTTACAGTCTCCAGTTATAATAATGAACTGTTTTCTTTATTTGAAGATAAAGGTGCTTACATTGTTCTACACCTATATATATTAATTAATGTGGGATATACAGGAAAAAATTCCAATATGTGGTGACATAGCCAGCTTGTTCTGTTCATCAGTTTTATGACTCAAGTAATATTGCAAGAATTTTTTAATGTTGATTAGCAATTGTCTTTAGAAGATATTTCCATATTTAGTTTTTTTTTTCAGTATTTCCAGACATAAGTATGTCTACCACTTTTTTCCATTCAAGAGTTCAGACCCAGGAAGAAGATAGTATTGCCTTAAGTAATTTATTTAATATTATTTGAAATATCTGGAATATTTTTAAACTCCTGTAAATTGTGTGCCCTTTTAGTATTTTACCAGAAATGTGCATTAACTCTCCTACAGAAATGTGAAGTAATTTGAAAATTGATCAATTACTGATTGATTATTTGAATAAACATATTAGTCATTTAAAATATTCTCTTGAAATGTAGGAGTTGGACAATTTAATACAGACATTCCTCAGTTAAAACATTTTTAAGAAGGCAGACTATCTGGCCAATTGTTTAAACTAGTGGGATAATTTTTTATAATCAAATTTTGTGTAAAAATGGATTGCCTGCCAAACAGAATATACCATCACACAATTTCACTTGCTTAATTTCAGTGCATTCTCTCTCATATTTCTCCTACAAAAGTTGTCTTTTCCTTCTTGCAAAATCAATCCTGTAGTTTCTTCTATAATTACTTAAATGTTCAACAAAGCTTCAGTCTGTTATTTAAAGGCACAAATAGTATAAAATTGACATAAATTAATGTCCGACATTTGATTTTCCCTTACTTTTTATTGTACCTGAAAATTTCAGTCACTTCTCATTCATACATTTGGACCAAATCTACAAAACAGCATTTGACTATATTCACTTTCCATTCACTTACTCTCCTCACACTAACTACCTCCCTTAAATGTAACCAGAAAATACTTGATTATGTATCTTTTCAAAACTTAAAAAAAAGATGCCTACATGAATATATCATACATATAAATACACATGCATACATGTATACACACATATATAATTATTTTATCTAAACATCACAAAATACACATAAACACCACACTTGCTATGTCTAATTCACTTAAATTACTTGGATCTCCTTTTCTATTTCTTGTCTGTATCCACTAGCACTCTTATAACTTATCATGATTACTTCATATTAAAATGAATTATTTATATAATTTTCTTGAAGCTGTCCTCAATAGATATTGAGAATATTTACAATATTTTTATTTTCTGCAATTCCAACTAATGTCAGAGTCCTTTCTTGTTGATAAATACACACAAACAATTCATCATTTTCAACCATATCAGCTAAGTACTTTTCCATATTTGTAAAAGTAAAATTCAATCTTGTAAGATTATTTTAAAAAATGAAGACCAAAAACAAAACCCTCTTTCCTATATTCATACCTTGGGGTAATCCCCTGCCATATTTAGCTAGTCTTAGTCATTGGCTTGTTCTGATCAATGAATCTATAGCAATTGTGACATAAGCAGAGACTTAGATGTTTGCACATTGTGATTGCTTCCTTCTTACTCTCAACATGTAAATAAACTTGAGCTAGCTTTCTAGAGGATGGGAGTGCATTTAAAGAATGTAACTGGCTATTCCAAATGTCTCAGGAATAACCACAAACCTAGTCATCCCAGCCACATCCCCAGACATGTGACTGAAGCCATTCCAAACCATCCTTCCCTACCCAAGTTGGCTCAGACAAAAACAATTCCCCAACCATGCCAATGCATTATGAAAAATAATAAGTATTTTTGATTTTAAGCTGTTTTGAGGTGATTTGTTACACAGCAACATCTAACTGATACATATGGCTATTTTTTCACTGCAAATATCACTAAATTTCTTCTGTGGTGTATTGCTGTTACAGAGAAATACGTAAAAATTGTAACATGTACTGAGTTATGGAGATATTTCCTTGAAATCCTTTATAACTAATTGTCATTGATTTGTACATTGTTAGGATTTGATAGGTTCAATAATGAATATCCTTTTGACCCTTCCAACGAATATATCAGGATGAAAATACTTGCTTTATTAATGATACATGCTTTCTTGAGAACATGGCTTAGATATGTGGCACCCAAAGAGATTCTTTTACTTTTGTGATTTAAATTTATTTGCCAACTAAGAAGTTTTCCTCTTTCAGAGAAAAATCTCCTTTAGTAAGTCTGAAGATAGTGAGGAGCACACAAGAATAGACTATTTCAACAGGTGAGTAGTACTGAAAATGGGAGGATTCACAGGGCACTGAGCCATGGAGATACTATTATTTCTCCCAAATTAATAAACCAGATAACTTATTCTCACAATTTCTTTTCCTTGTGTAGAGTCCATTGTGATTTCCTACCTTCTGAGGAAGCATGGAAAATAGAATAAATGCTATTTCCATTAATCATAAAATTCCCAAATCTCTGAAACTCCCAAGGGAGAAAGGTTTGTTGGGTACAGGGGACTAGAGTCTCAAATCCAGCTTATTGATATAAATTATTAGTAAATGCCTTCTGGGAAGTTCAGCTATTTTAAGAAGCATTGTATATATTTAGTAAATTAGTTCACATCTTATCTGGAACAGGATGAGGTTAAAAACTTAATATAAAATGAACAAGTATTTTTACTCAAAATATTCCACTTCATTATTCCATGATCACTTTTAGGAATCATACTAAACAACAAAAACATTGACTGATTTATATATTATGTCTTTTTCATGAATAGTATTTTAAATTAAGCACTATTATTTGATATTCTTAGATTATAAAGCTCAGAAAGAGTTTTGCTTTCTTAGACATTATTGTATAAAAATGAGTTTTAGGATACATTTAAAAAATAGATGTTAGGATTAATTTGAGTACCATTTATAAATGTTTGCTGATGCTATATATGTATAAATCCCATTTTGATAATGCACAGTCATCTAAGTTTATAGGTATAAAGTATTAACTGTCATTTAAAAAATCATTTTGGCTATGTATGAAACATTTTAAGTGAATGTTTAATCTATAGGGATTGTTCCTACAGATTTGTTCTTTTTTCTTATACTCCATATATGAGTGAAATCTTTGGTACTTGTCTTTTTCAGCTGGCTTATTTCACTGAGTATAATACTCTCTAGCTCCATCCACGTTGTTGTAACTGGTAGGTTTGTTTTCTTCTTATGGCTGAATAATATTCCATTGTGTATATGTACCACTTCTTCTTTATCCATTCATCTACTGATGGACACTTAGGTTGCTTCCATTTCTTGGCTATTGTAAATAGTGTGAGTAAATTTATGTGAGTATTTATTGAGTATATGTAATGCATATACTCAAATACTAACTTATCCAGGGTTCAAAGGGGAAATATTTTTAAATCTACTATATCAATTGAATGGTAGCCCATGGTGAACGAGAAATATTCTTATAACATGATTTATAAAGCAACAATGCATTTCCTTTCATTTCCAAAAAAGTGCACTTTATACTAAAAGGTGTCTAAGTTATGGGCACATTTATAAGGAATGTAATTCAGTAATGCATTTAGTTACTGAAAACCCAAACATTTTTATTTTTAATATAACCTGTATAATAAATAATTAACATAATGATAATCCTTGAATTGGATGCAGATATTTTCTTTTATTTCTATTTTTTTCAGTCTTTTTTTTATAGTTCATTTTGGGATCATTAAATTACAATTACATGTGCAATATTATGGTGAACAAACTATCCCCTTCATCAGGTCCCCCCCCACCAACCCCATTACAGTCACTGTCCATCAGCATAGTGAGATGCTATAGAAACACTACTTGTCTTCCCTGAGTTGTACAGCCCTCCCTGTGCCCCCCAACATTACATCTGCTAATCATAATGCCCCTTTTTCCCCTTTGTCCCTCCATTTCAGCCCATCCTCCCTAGTCCCTTTCCTTTGGAAACTATTAGTCCATTCTTGAGTTCTGTGAGCCTGCTGCTGTTTTGTTCCTTCAGATTTGTTCTTTGTTCTTATACTCCATATATGAGTGAAATCTTTGGTACTTGTCTTTTTCAGCTGGCTTATTTCACTGAGCATAATACTCTCTAGCTCCATCCACGTTGTTGTAAATGGTAGGATTTGTTTTCTTCTTATGGCTGAATAATATTCCATTGTGTATATGTACCACCTCTTCTTTATCCATTCATCTACTGATGGACACTTAGGTTGCTTCCATTTCTTGGCTATTGTAAATAGTGCTGCGATAAACATAGGGGTGCATATGTCTTTTTCACAGTGGGCTGCTGCATTCTTAGGGTAAATTCCTGGGAGTGGAATTCCTGGGTCAAATGGTATTTCTATTTTGAGTTTTTTGAGGAACCTCCATACTGCTTTCCACAATGGTTGAACTAATTTGCAGTCCCACCAGCAGTGTAGGAGGGTTCACTTTTCCCCACATCCTCGCCAACATTTGTTGTTGTTTGTGTTTTGGATGTTGGCCATCCTCACTGGTGTGAGGTGATGTCATTGAGGTTTTAATCTGCATTTCTCCGATGATTAGTAATGTGGAGCATCTTTTCATGTGCCTGTTGGCCATTTGAGTTTCTTCTTAAGAGAAGTGTCTATTCAGGTCCTCTGCCCATTTCTTAATTGGATTATTTACTTTATGTTTGTTAAGGTGCATGAGTTCTTTATATATTTTGGATGTCAACCCTTTATCAGATACGTTTTTTATGAATATATTCTCCCATACTGTAGGATCTCTTTTTGTTCAACTGATGGTGTCCTTTGCTGTACGGAAGGTTTTCACCTTGATATAGTCCCACTTGTTCATTTTGGCTTTTGTTTCCCTTACTCAGGGAGATATATTCATGAAGAAGTCGCTCATGTTTATGTCCAAGAAATTTTTGCCTATGTTTTTTCTAAGAATTTTATGGTTTCTTGACTTACATTCAGGTCTTTGATCCATTTTGAGTCGACTTTTGTGTATGGGTTAGACAGTAGTCCAGTTTCATTCTCTTACACGTAGCTGTCCAGTTTCTCCAACACCAGCTGCTGAAGAGGCTGCCATCCCCGATTGCATATCCAAGGTTCCTTTATCAAATATTGATTGACTGTATATGTTTGGGTTAATGTTTGGATTTTCGATTCTGCTCCACTGGTCTGTGGGTCTGTTTTTGTGCCAATACCAAATTGTCTTGATTACTGTGGCTTTGTAGTACAGCTTGAAGTCAGGGAGCATAATTCCCCTTGTTTTATTCCTCCTTCTCAGGATTGCTTTGGTTATTCGGGGTCTTTTGTGGTTCCATATTAATTTTAGAATTATTTGTTCCAGTTCATTGAAGAAAGCTGTTGGTAGTTTGATAGGGATCATGTTGAATCTATATATTGCTTTAAGTAGTGTAGCCATTTTGACAATATTTGTTCTACCAAGCCAACAGCATAGGATGAATTTCCATTTGTTAGTGTCCTCTTTAATTTCTCTTAGGAGTGTCTTGCAGTTTTCAGAGTACAGGTCTTTCACTTCCTTTGTTAGGTTTATTGCTAGGTATTTTATTCTTTTTGATGCAATTGTGAATGGAATTGTTTTTCTGATTTCTCTTTCTGTTAGTTCATCGTTAGTGTATAGGAAAGCAACAGATTTCTGTGTTGTAATTTTGTACCCTGCCACTTTGCTGAATTGAGATATTAGTTGTAGTAGTTTTGGAGTGGAGTCTTTAGGGTTTTTTATGTATAGTACCATTTCATCTACAAATAGTGACAATTTGACTTCTTCTTTACTAATCCGGATGCCTTGTATTTCTTTCTTTTATCTGATTTTCGTGTCTAGGACCTCCAGTTCTATGTTGAATAACAGCGGTGTGAGTGGGCATCCCTGTCTTGTTCCTGATCTTAGATGAAAAGCTTTCAGCTTCTCGCTGTTAAGTATGATGTTAGCTGTGGGTATGTCATATATAGCCTTTATGATGTTGAGGTACTTGCCATCTATACCCATTTTGTTGAGAGTTTTAATCATGAATGGATGCTGAATTTTGTCAAATGCTTTTTCAGCATCTATGGAGTTAATCATGTGGTTTTTGTTCTTTTTATTAATGTGGTGGATGATGTTGATGGATTTTCGAATGTTGCACCGTCCTTGCATCCCTGAGATGAGTCTCACTTGATCATGGTGTATGATTCTCTTGATGTATTTTTGAATTCGGTTTGCTAATATTTTGTTGAGTATTTTTGCATCTACGTTCATCAGGGATATTGGTCTGTAATTTTCTTTTTTGGTGAGTTCTTTGCTGGTTTTGGTATTAGTGTGATGCTAGCTTCATAGAATGAGTCTGGAAGTATTCCCTCCTCTTCTATTTTTTGGAAAACTTTAATGAGAATGGGTGTTATTTCTTCTCTATATGTCTGGTAGAATTCAGAGGTGAATCCCTCTGGTCCGGGGGTTTTGTTCTTGGGTAGTTTTTTGATTACCGTTTCAATTTCATTGCTGGTGATTGGTCTGCTTAGTTTTTCTGTTTCTTGTTTGGTCAGTGTTGGAAGGTTGTATTTTTCTAAGAAGTGGTCCATTTCTTCTAGGTTCTTGTTAGCATATAGATTCTCATTATATTCTCTTATAATTCTTTGTATTTGTGTGGGGTCGATCATTATTTTTCCTTTCTCATTTCTGATTCTGTTTATGTGTAGATTCTCTTTTTCTCTTAATAAGTCTGGATAGGGGTTTATTTATTTTGTTAATTTTTTCAAAGAACCAGCTCCTGGTTTCATTGATTTTTTCTGTTGTTTTATTCTTCTCAATTTTATTTATTTCTTCTCTCATCTTTATGTCCCTCCTTCTGGTGAGTTTGGGCCTCATTTGTTCTTCTTTTTCCAATTTCAGTAATTGTGTCTTTAGACTATTCATTTGGCAATGTTCTTCCTTCTTTAAATAGGCCTGGATTGCAATATACTTTCCTCTTGGAACTGCCTTTGTTGCGTCCCACAGAAGTTGTGGCTTTGTGTTGTTGTTGTCATTAGTCTCCATATATTCTTTGATTTCTGTTTTGATTTGGTCGTTAACCCATTGATTAATTAGGAGAATGTTGTTAAGTCTCCATGTATTTGTGAGCCTTTTTGTTTTCTTCCTAAAATTTATTTCTAGTTTTATACCTTTATCTGAGAAGTTGGTTGGTAGAATTTCAATATTTTTGAGTTTACTGAAGTTCCTTTTGTGGGCTAGTATGTGGTCTATTCTGGGAAATGTTCCATGTGCCCTTGAGAAGAATGTGTATCCTGTTGCTTTTGGGTGCAGAGTTCTGTTAGGTCCATCTGTTCTAGTGTGTTGTTCAGTGCCTGTGTATCTTTACTTATTTTCTGTCTGGTTGATCTGTCCTTTGGAGTGAGTGGTGTGTTACGTCACCTAAAATGAATGCATTGCTGTCTATTTCTTCCTTTAATTCTGTTAGTATTTGTTTCACTTATGCCTGTGCTCCCGTGTTGGGTGCATATATATTTATAATGGTTATATCTTGTTGTTGGATTGAACCCTTTATCATTATGTAATGTCCTTTATCTCTTCCTACTTTCTTCATTTTGAAGTCTATTTTGTCTGATACAAGTAGTGCAACACCGGCTTTTTTCTCCTTGTTGTTTGCATGAAATATCTTTTTCCATCTCTTCACATTTAGTCTGTGTATATCTTTGGGTTTGAGGTGAGTTTCTTGTAGGCAGCATATATATGGGCCTTGCTTTTTTATCCATTCTGTTACTCTGTGTCTTTTGATTGCTGCATTCAGTCCATTTATATTTAGGGTGAGTATCGATAGATATGTACTTATTGCCATTGCTGTCTTTAGATTCGTGGTTACCAAAGGTTCAAGGTTTGCTTCTTTACTAACAATCTAACTTAACTTTCTTGTTACATTACTGTAAACACAGTCTGATGTTTCTTTATTTCTCTCCCTTCTTATTCTTCCTCCCCCATTCTTTATATAGTGTTTTATTCTTTGCCTTTTGTTAGTATTTGGATGGTCTGCTTTCTTTGCTATGATTTTATTTTCTCTGGTGACATCTTTTTAGGCTTAGGAGTGCTTCACTCTAGAGCATTTCCTTTAAGATGTCCTGTAGAGGTGGTTTATGGGAGGCAAATTCTCTCAGCTTTCACCCGTCTGGAAATTATTTTATCCCTCCATCATATTTAAATGATAATAGTGCTGGATACAATATTCTTGGTTCGAGGCCCTTCTGTTTAATTACAATAAATATATCATGCCATTCTCTTCTGGCCTGTAAGGTTTCTGTTGAGAAGTCTGATGATAGTCTGATGGGTTTTCCTTTGTAGGTGATCTTTTTTCTCTCTCTAGCTGCCTTTAATACTCTGTCTTTGTCTTTGATATTTGCCATCTTAATTATTATGTGTCTTGGTGTTGTCTTCCTTGGGTCCCTTGTGTTGGGAGACCTGTGGGCTTCGGTGGACTGCGAGACTATTTCCTTCTCCAGTGAGAGAAAGTTTTCAGCAATTATTTCTTCAAAGACACCTTGTATCCCCTTTTCTCTCTTCTTCCTCTGGTACTCCTATAATGCTAATATTGTTCCGTTTGTATTGGTCACACAGTTCTCTTCATATTCTTTCATTCCTAGAGATCCTTTTATCTCTCTCTGCCTCAGCTGCTCTGTATTCCTGTTCTCTGATTTCTATTCCGTTATCAGTCTCTTGCATCTTGTCCAGTCTGCTTCAAAGCCCGTCAATGGCTTGTCTGATTTCTGCATTGTCTTTCTGACTTCCCTCACTTCCTCCCTCAGCTCTTGCATATTTCTGTTTAGATCCATCAGCATGGTTATGACTTTTATTCTGAACTCTTTTTCAGGAAGATTGTGCATTTCCAACCCTTCATGTTCCCTCTTTGGTGTTGTCTGGGTGAGATTTGTCTGTACCATATTCCTCTGTCTTTTCATGGCGATAGAAGTGGTCACTGGTAGGTGCCACATATGTCAGCTGGGCTCTTTGAGACTTAAAAAAAAAAGGAAGTAGAAAAACAAAAAAAAAAGAAGGAAAAGAAAAGAAAAAAAATAACAAAAAAATGCCCACCAGGAGTAGATTCTGTAAGGATGCTGTAGGTGGCGCTGTTGCTCCAGTATTCTGCAGCCTCTGCCATGCTCCTCCGCAGGGCCATTTGTAGCTCTGGCCGGGGCGGGATTTAATGGATGTTGTTGTTCTCTGTGTGATGTCTCAGTGCGTCTACTTTTTCCCAGTTGCCAGCCAAGGGGTCCGAAATTCCTCCAGACTGCCGGCCTGCTGGGCTGAGTGTGCTGGGACAATTGCATTCCTCCGTTGGGCCCCTGACTCTTAAAACTGCCAAAAAAACATGCCCTTTTCTTCTGTCCCGGGGAGCCTGTTGCAAGGACCTGGGCACCTTCCCAGCTCAAAACCTGCACGGTCTGCCTCTCCAATATCCGATACACTGCGCGATATGTCTCAGTGCTTCTGGCGCAGATAACCAGGGCTGGTTATTTCACGGGCCTGTACTTCCACTCCCTCCTGGCTCTGAATCCTCTCCTCCTGCTGGTGCGCTGGGGTGGGGGTGCGCTCGGTTCCTGCTGGGACATGGCTCCATATCTTATCCACGTCGTGGGGTGCCGAGTCCTCTCAGGTGCAGATGCAGGCTGTGCGCTGCCCTGTATATTCTGGTCTCTCTTTTAGGAATAGTTGTATTTGCTGTATTTTCATAGATATATATGGTTTTGGGAGGAGATTTCCACTGCCCTGCTCAGGCCGCCATCTTCCCGGAACTCCTGTATGGAGACATTTTCATAAACCAAAAACTACAGTTCTTGCTATACTCTTTTTATTTTTTCCTAGGCATGAATTCCTGGAACTACATTGTTCTAACCTGGTTAAAACAAGTTATTTCTGCAGTTCTTATTAAAAAAAAATAATGCTCATTAGTTAACTAACTTCTTTTCATACTAATGCTTGTTTATAAAATGCATGTACATAAGAATAGTCAAAGTTACATATTTGCCAACCTACATTACTCTCTTAATGCTACACTTTCTTCAACATGTTGAAAACCACCATCTGTTTATTACAATTTTTTAAAATAAGTTGGATTGGAAACCACACAATTATCCAAAAAAAAAACTGGTAGCTGACAATTAAAAGTCCACATTACTATTAATAATTTTTAATGACTGCCAACACTATAGAATTTTTAAAAATCATATCGTGTAGATGAGTTAAGATGAAAAGCAACAGCTCCCTACCCTAATACTCTCACATCCATTCCTCTTACTGAAGGCAGAAATTTAATCATTTCTGTTTTGGGGTTTCTCATGGTAACCTCCATGATTCTAAATTATATATATATGAGACCTCTGTATCTATCCCTCAATGTTCAAGCTTGTTGTGAACCTGAAATTGCTCTAAAAAAAGTCTTAAAAAAAGGAAATTTGGCAATATGCAACAACATAGATGGACCCTGTGGACACTCTGCTAAGTGAAATAAGCCAGTCACAGAAAGACAAGTACTGAATGATTCCACTCATATGATATTAGTTCATATTTAAAATAATTAAATTCATAGAGCTAAGGAATGGATTAGTGATTGCCAGGGGCTGGGTAGAGAAGAGGGAAATGGGGAGTCATTATTCAATGGATATAAAGTTTGTTTTAGATAAGCAAGATGAACAGATTCAGAGATCTTTTATCCAACATTGTGCCTAGAGTAAACAATATTGTACTCCTAATATTGTGCAATTAAAAAGCTGAAGACAGATCTCATATTAAGCGTTATTACCACAATAAAAAAAATGAGTGCACAATTAGCACAATATGAATGGGGTTTGAGGAATATATGACACCATGTAATTCCTAATGCATTTCAATATATCTATATTAATTTCCTGATTCTATAATTGAATTTTGGTGATGCAGAGTAATGTCCTTGTTTTCAGGAAGCACACTCTAATGTATATGGTGGTGACTGGGCATTATGTCAGCAATGTACTTACAGAAGTCTCAAGGGAAAAAAGTTCTCTACTGTACTTAAAACCTTTCTTAAAGTTTGAGTTGTTTTATTTTTTAATGTGTAAAACCTCTGTGCCCAATTATGCATGTCGCCAACCAAGTGTTACAAGCTGATGCTACTATCAAGGCATTAACTTGATATTTTTAAGACCTCAGAATAAAGCTGTTCCTTTATTTATCAACCACAAACATATATTGGGCTGATTTTTTGGAAAGAAGTTATGGTATTCCTTTCCTGTTGTATATATAATTCTGTTTCCCTGGTAGGTCTTTTTCTAACAATGAAAGAAATGAGTTGGGTAGATCTTCCTAATAGGCTAAGATCAATGATAGTTTCAGGGAGAATTTATTCTGGGAAGTAACTAAGGACAGACTAAACTTGGGTCACCAGTATCCGCAAGAGTATTCCTAATTTCCCCAGGCAGGTCATACAGATTCTCTAGAGATTAGTTCCTCAGGTTTGTATCTGGCTTAGTCTTTCTGATATTTTATTGTAGTGAAGGAGAAAAGTTCAAGAACAGACTACTACAACGACTTCATAGCTAGACATTTGATTAATGAGACTGTTTTTCCTCCCAGTTTTCCATCCTTTCCATGCTTACATGTTTGGAGAATCTCCAGTCTTTTGCCTGGAGAACTGACTCAGACTTTCACAGCCATCTGATAATCTATTTTGGAAAAATGCTCCCTTTTTTCTGTTTCATGAATAAACTCACTTCCAATTGCCTTATGCATTTTTTAAAAATGTTAAACATTTTCATTTTCTGATCTCTCTCCTTCAAAAATCTTAGCTGTTGTGAGTTTATTCCCTTTTGTATCACTTTCTTTTCTTTTTAATAAGGTCTCTTGAGAAGAGGGAAGAAGATACACATGCTATTTTGTCATTTGCTGATGAATCAAATAAACAAATATGTATTGAGTACTTACTTTGGAAAAGCTGCACAGTGATGCCTGTAAATGGAGTCATATTTTCTGCCTTTCAGAAAATATAATTATTACAAAACTTGTCAGAATCTTCACATTTTTAAAAACTTTATGATTTTCAGTTCTGTTGGAAATACAATAGTTTGTATTTTAAACTGGATCTCTGGTATAAAATTGCCTTTTCTTTTTCTTGATATACTTAGTATACACAAATTGATAACAACATCAACAAAAATCATCTAATTTAACAGCAACATTAAGGCATATATATTTTTCAAGGGAAGCAATATTGGATATTAATAATGGATTTGATAAGGCTAATCCACACATCTCATGAAGTTTTGTCAAGAGGTTACTCCAGATGTCTTGTTTCCAAAACCATGGATGCAGAAAAATGAATTAGACATATCACTGGGTTAGTTACATTCTGTTATGCTGCAAATATATTAATCAGAATTTTACAAATTTGTACAGTTCATTTCATGAGTGTAGTGCAATTCATCTTTGCTGCATATGAATACTGTCCTTTTTTCCCTGCATTGTTTTTATAAAGTGCCATATTACTTGACATCTATTTCTCCAATATCTCTAGGCAATGGACAAATTACATATTTAAATTTTTTATTTTCAAATATTGTAGTAATATTTACTCAAATTCTTCTAATCTTCATAAATTATCTTCCATTATTAGCTGGGTAGTTGATGAAGAGTGTGGATTTTTTTTTCTCATTTCAATTTTAAGAAGAAAGTACAGAATAGATTTTTAAGAGAAAATCAGATTAAATCCTTTCTTTCTGGATGCTTTATTTCTTCTATTTCTTTGTGATTCACCATGATATTTTATTCGATTCTCACTTCTTCCCTATAAGTTTTTATTGATTTTATGTTTGCCTTTTTGATGAATGTCAAAAAAAAATCCTGTAGAACTAGCATAATAAATCCTTTAACTTTTAGTGCTAAAATTTAAAGCTGATCAAACTCAAGTTAAAGTAGTAGAATGAATATGTTGATTTTGTTCTACCTATTGCTAGATTTTTATCTGCCTAGTCTCAATTATCCTGAGAAACTGGGTATATGCATCTTTATAAATTATAGACCACTTTTCAGAAACTTAATAAAATCATCTTAGAGTTATGATTATGTCCAAATTACAGTATCTAGATGGACAGAAAGATAGGGAGCACAGTGTATGTAAAATCCAGCTTCCCTCTCTTGGAGATGATGTTTTTTTGTATCATAACAAAATCTTTGATGTAATATTGGTATCTTAAAAAAACGCTTCTTCTCAGAGGGCAATCAATGCAATTGCACAAAATTACCATTTTATTTTTTGGTGTTTATTTTGTTTGCTTTTCTGTTATGCCTAAAAACCAATACAAAGATTTCATTTCCATATCTATAAAAGAGTCCTTGCTTCACATAAGGTTATATTGCAGCTCAATCATAACACATTTACCTAGTATAAAATTAGGGTAATAACGGACTTCCACTTATTAACAAATGTAAGGACTGGCAATATTTATAGGGAAATACTAAATTTTACTTTATTATTTAGTGCATAAGAATGATTATATGTCATGTCTATTTTGTTTAAAATGTCTTTATCTACTGTGGGGAAGTTGGGGTTCCTATGGCCAGGATCCTCACTGAACTTAAAGCTACCACTTCCACACCTTTAGGCAATAATCTATTATTGCACTATGTAGAAATCTCAGCCCAGTGCTCTGTGCGGAGGAGGAGTTGCTAGTGCTCAACCTACTGCCAGGAGATCAAGCCAGGCAATAAACCCTTTCACCCAAAGAACATTTTGCTGTCATTATCTTTGGTCACACTGAATCCATAGAAAACTTGCCTGGGGCTGAAACCCATTGGCAAGACAATTGGCAAAGTCAGCATGGTTCATTGTTGACCAAGGAAAAAGACAGGCTGCTCTTATAAGAGGGGTGCTTTAGCAGGCTGCCCCTGTGAATAGGGAGACAGTGGATTGTCCCCGAATGGGTATGTGGTCTGAGGTGGCTTGCCTCCTACAGGACTGGGCCAAATCCCAGAAGTGGAGGCATGTAGAGGTGATACCTGAGGCAGTACGGGTAGCCTTTGGTATAGTAAAGAGAGACAGAGTGCCCATGAGGCAGTGGGGACTGTGGGTTGGCTGCTTCTCACATTATTAAAAAAGTTCACAGAAGAGAAGGACATGCTCCTAAAAAAGACCCAAGAAACGGATGCATGAAAAAGCAAGCTGTAAACTTCTGTGGATTCCCTGAAGAAGGAAATGGCATTGATGCGAGAGGAGGGAGCATAAGAACGCCGGCAGTGAGGTGCCATTGAAAAGGTAAAAGATTCCTTACAGAACTAGATGGCAGTGCTGCCAGGTGCTCTGAAGGAGGAAAAGACCATCATGGAAAAAGACAAACTCCTGAGGAAAGCACTGTTGGAGGTGGCATGAGAACACTAGCTGCAAAGCATTGAGGTGAAGGTAAGAAAGCTGCTGAAGACTGAGCTAGCATTGCTGCGAGGCACGGTAGAAAAGGTAAAGGTTGTAGCAGAGAAGGCACTCAAGGGAGGGGAGAGAAAGGTGCCATCAGCCACGGAAATGGAGAGGCTGGGGAAGGATGAAGGGGCAGTGCCAGAGGCACTGACCCCTCCTTTATTGAAAGCACACCCAATGGTTGTAAAGAAAATAAAGACCCAGTAGCAGAAAGTTCCCCAAGGACAGGAGCAGCCCTCTCGCCAGGTCATGGCGCACTCTATGCTATGCCCCTAGACTCAGGCGGAACTGGTGGATTTGGGCTCCTGGTGTAGGCAAAAGCCCTCAGAGTCAATATCAGCTTGGCTCCTGGGTCTGTGGGACTTAAGAGTGGATGGAATTGCTCTGTTGCAATCAGAGATGGGAAAGCTGACTTTACTGCAGTGTAGCCTGCCTTGAGGCAGTGATTACAAAATGCACAACAGACCCCAGGGAGTCATTCCCTCCTCGATTAGCTTTTGGCTGCACTTCGTACTGTGTGACCCAGTCAGGGTGATCTACCATCCTCTCCTGTTAAATGGCAGACATATGCTGAGCTCCAATAGGTGTTATGAGAGCTAGGTATAAGAAATGTCATCTATAGTCCAGAGAATTATGGCCTACATGAAGATATTTGCACTACTGGGATGATACATATTGTGCTTCAAACGGCTCCTATATCCCTCTTTGGGTCTCTAGTAGCTATTCTTTCTGCCAACTTAGGGCAGCCCATAAATGAGGTGACCTATACAGTAGCAGACTTAGGAGAGGCTGAAGCAATAAGAACATGGAAATAAATAAGGTCTGCTACTCATAAGAAGAATTTAAAGGGCCCCGTGAAGGTTACAGGAATGTAGATGTGAGATGATTTAATACGTGCAGGAGCAGATGGAAGGAAAGTAGATGGGAAGTCAAATAGGATCTTACTAGAGCTATGGCAACAACTGAAACCAGAGAAGCAGTTCCAGCCATTAAGACCATAGAGGCAGAGTTCAGAGACAGACCCACAAGTCCGGCCTGTGTGTTGGCAAGACTTCCTGCTGGAGAGCGAGCCAACCTCACTCAAGCCCAAACAGGAAGATGATAGGGGAGCAGGGTTTGACTGAGGGGGACCAGAGGCCACATGTTGAAATAGTTATCCATTGGTCCCCAGTAGACATACAATGTGTCCTGGCTCTGGTGGACACAGGTGCTGAATGTTCACTGATTCATGGTAACCCTGAGTGGTTACCTGGGACCCCCACTATCATAGTTGGATATGGGGATAAGGTGATCAGAGTGAAAAAAGCCCAAATACCTTTGGGAATAGGGCATCTACCCCAAAAAGAGTATACTGTGTATATACCTCCTATCCCTGAGTATATTTTGGGAATTGATATCTTGCAGGATCTATGGTGGCAGACCACTGCAGGAGAGTTCAGACTGAGAGTACATGTGGTGAAGGCAGCTCTGAGGGGACATGCTAGGCACCCGCCCATAGCTTTGCCTGTGCCTCAGTGAGTGACTAATACCAAACAATACAAACTGCCTGGAGCACAAAAAGAGACTGGAGAAACTCTCCAGGACTGGAAAAGGTGGGTATTATAAAGCCCACACGTAGTCCTTTCAATTCCGCAGTGTGGCCAGTAAAAAAGCCAGATGGCTCATGGCGTATGACTGTGGATTACAGAGAACTGAATAAAGTCATACCCCCTATGCATGCTGCTGTCCCCTCTATTGCAGGAATGATGGATATGCTCAGCCATGAACTAGGAACATATCATTATGTGGTAGATCTCACTAATGCCTTTTTTTCCATTGACATTGAGCAGGAAAGTCAGGAACAGTTTGTCCTCATGTGGGAAGGATGGCAATGGACTTTCACCATTCTTCCACAGGGATACCTCTACAGACCCACTATCTGTCATGGACTTATAGCCCAGGACTTGGCTACATGGGAGAAACCACCAACAGCGTGGCTCTACCATTATATTGATGATGTCATGCTTACATTTGATTCTCCTTCAGATCTAGAAGGTGCAGCACCTAGACTGCTACAACATCTACAGGAAAAAGGATGGGCTGTGAACAGTACCAAGGTTCAGGGACCTGGTTTGTCTGTTAAATTCTTGGGGGTCGTCTGGTTGGATAAGACCAAAGTTATACCAGAAGCAGTTATAGATAAAGTCCAGGCCTTTCCTACCCCCACAACTGTAGCATTGCTACAGGAGATTTTGTGTCTTCTAGGCTACTGGAGAGTGTTTATCCCACACTTGGCACAAATTCTGAAGCCCTTATACCAGGTGGTATGAAAGGGTATCAGGTGGGACTGGGATGAAACATGGGCATCTGCCTTTACTACAGCAAAATGGGCAGTCAAGGCCATGCAGGCCTTGAGTGTGATAGACCCATTGAGGCCCTGTGAGCTGGATGTTCATGTGACTGAAGATGGTTATGGCTGGGGTCTCTGGCAGTGGCTGGAATTAACTTGCCAACCTATTGGATTCTGGTCACAACTCTGGAAATGGGCAGAGGTACGATTCACTTTGACAGAAAAACAACTGGCTGCCATATATCACGCCTTGCTGGCTACAGAAACCATCACTGGAATGGCCCCGATAAAGGTAATAACCACCTATCCTATCTTGGGGTGGGTACAAGACTGTACCCAAAAGCCAAGGAGTGGTATGGCACAAACACCCACGCTGGCCACGTGGGGTACTTACCTACAGCAGCGTAGTGCCCTCTCTAGTAGCCCCTTGAGGGAAGAACTCCATTTATTGGGGCCAGTGACTTATACTAGTGAAAAGCAGAAAGAACTTGCTTTTGATCCATTAGTAGCAGAGTCCCTATCAGGAGGGAAGAGCCCCTATACCAGAATATGCATGGTACATACACGGCTCCAGCTGTGGGCAGCCCCCAAAATGGAGGACCATAGCTTTCTATCCTAAGACTGAGACAATATGGATGGAAGATAGTGAAGGGAAGAGCAGCCAGTGGGCAGAGTTGTGGGCTGTGTTGCTTGTGATCACCCAGAAGCCCTGCCCTATAGTTGTCTGCACTGATAGCTGGGCTGTTTATCGGGACTTGACCCTGTGGCTACCAACCTGGTATCATGCCAACTGGCTGGTTGGTCACTGACCCCTTTGGGGGCAAGAATTGTGGCAAGACTTATGGGCCTCCGGTCAGACAAAAATTACAGTATACCTTGTGACAAGTCATTTACCACTGGCATCCCCAGGAAATGAAGCAGATAAATTGGCCCAGATTTGTTGGTTAGAAGGAAAGTCTGCCTCTGATTTAGCCCAATGGTTACATCAGTGTTTGTTGCATGCGGGGCAAAAGACAATGTGGGCTGTTGCCCGTTGGTGGGGCTTGCCTTTGACCTTCGAAGAAGTTAGTAGAGCCCGGAAGTAGTGTGTCATGTGCTCCAAATGGGACTTACACTGAGATCCACAGCAACATGGCACAATAACTAAGGGGCCTATACCTCTTTTCAGGTGGCAGATAGACTATATTGGGTGTCTACCTGTGTCAGAAGGATATCGGTAGGTAATGACTGTGTGGGCACAGCTACTTGACTTCTGGTTGCTTTTCCTACCCTTTGTGCAGACCAGCTGATGACCAAAAGAGGCCTGGAGTGTCTCTTTGCCACCTATGGCCATAGGCAGTTGAGTGATCAGGTCACCCATTTTACTGGACATACACTGCAAGAATGGGTGCAACAGCTGGGAATCAAATGGAGATTTCATGTGCCATACATCATCGTACCACAGCAGGCATGATAGAGAGGCCACAAGGGCTTGTTAAATTCTGGACTAAAGTCAGACACCAGTGGTCTGCGGGGATGGTCAGTCCACTTAAGGACTTGAACGAGACACCCTGAAAGGGAGCCCTGAGCCCCATAGACATGTTAACACATATGGTTGCCTCCCCTATACAACTGCAAGTACAAACCAAGGAAGAATCGCTAAAGCTGAGGTTCAGCCACCAGAATAATATCTTGCTGCCAGCATCAACTGCCCTGAACCCCAGAGACTACATGGTGTGGATGTGGCCTTGGACTTTTTGACAGATGGACCAATGATGGCTGGCTCTCCTGGCACCTTGGGGACAAGGCCTAGAAGCTGCTCCTATGTATTCCTGGCATAATAGCAGAGTGGCCCCGAAAGGTCACAGTAGTATATCCTCAACGGTCAGAAGGTAAGAGCATCTTACTGGGGACTTTTGTTTTATCATTATGGCCAGGGCATGCACCTCCAGTAGCACTGTATATAGACATTTCAGTAACCCCCATAGGGAAAGGAGTAAAAGTATGGTATCCTAGACCTGGAAGGGAACCCCTTCCTGCTACAGTCCTATCTGATGGACAAGATTTGCCTATGTTGGTGTCATTAAAATTGTGCCTTTTTGTCCCTAAGGTCTTTGTGGATAGGAAACTTCCTCTGGATTGAGGATTATTATTTTTGTTATTAGGAACCTCCTCTGGCTTGAGGGTTAGTATAATTTTTGTTACCTGTATCAAAATCTTGTTGTATCTTAATTTTTGTTATTATCTCTAAGTTGTTGTTATCCTTTGTTGCTGTTGTGGAATACGGTTACAGTGCTCCAGCATTCTCACACAGGGATCATTGCAGAAGATTGAAAGCATGTAGATTGTAAGGTGAGAATCTGGAGGGGTGGACTGTGGGGAAGTTGGGGTTTCTATGGCCAGGAACCTCACTGAACTTAAACCACCTGATGATGGAACTGGCCTTTTGCTAGGCTACCGCTTCCACACCTTTAATAATCTATTATTGCACTATATAGGGAGCTTGGCCCAGTTCTCTGCGTGGAGGTAGAAATGCTAGTGCTAGACCTAACACTGGGAGAACAAGCCAGGTAATAAAACCTTTCACCCCAAAGAATATTTTGCTGTCATTATCTCTGGTCACATTGAATCCATAGCTAACTTGCGCAGGGCTGAAACCCATTGGTAAAACATCTACCTGGGGTCCTCAGTCAGTCTTTTTTTCTTTAATAAGTTAATTTTGATATCATTAATCTACAATTAAATGAGTAATATTATGGTGATTACACTACCCCTTCATCAGGTCCCCCCCAACCCCATTACAGTCACTGTCCATCAGCATAGTGAGATGCCATAGAGTCACTACTTGTCATATGTGGAGTATAAGACTTAAGGAAAAAAAAAAACTAAAAAACAAAACAGCAGGAGACTCACAGAACCCAAGAATGGACTAATAGACAGTCTTTTTTTTATAATTAATTTTGTTATCATTAATCTACAATTACATATGCAATATTACGGCTATTAAACTACGCCCTTCATCAGGTCTCCCTCACAAACCCGATTACAATCACTGTCCATCAGCGTAGTGAGATGCTATAGAATCACTACTTGTCTTCTCTGAGTTGCACAGCCCTCCCCGTGCCCCGCCAATATTACATCTGCTCATTGTAATGCCCCTTTTTGCCTCTCATCCCTCCCTTCCCACCCATTTTCCCCAGTCCCTTTCCCTTTGGTAACTATTAGTCCGTTCTTGGGTTCTGTGAGTCTGCTGCTGTTTTGTTCCTTCAGTTTTTTTCTTTGTTCTTATACTCCACATATGAGTGAAATCATTTGATACTTGTCTTTTTCGGCTTGGCTTATTTCACTGAGCATAATACCCTCTAGCTCCATCCATGTTGTTGCAAATGGTAGGATTTGTTTTCTTCTTATGGCTGAATAATATTCCATTGTGTATATGTAACACTTCTTCTTTATCCATTCATCTACTGTTGGACACTTAGGTTGCTTCCATTTCTTGGCTATTGTAAATAGTGCTGCAATAATCATAGGGGTGCATAGGTCTTTTTCAAACTGGGCTGCTGCAGTCTTAGTGTAAATTCCTAGGAGTGGAATTCCTGGGTCAAATGGTATTTCTATTTTTAGTTTTTTGAGGAACCTCCATACTGCTTTCCACAATGGTTGAACTAACTGGCATTCTCACCAGCAGTGTAGGAGGGTTCACTTTTCTCCACATCCTCGCCAACATTTGTTGTTGTTTGTGTTTTGGATGTTGGCCATTCTCACTGGTGTGAGGTATTATCTCACTGTGGTTTTTATCTGCATTTCTTCCTTAGAGAAGTGTCTATTCATGTCCTCTGCCCATTTCTTAACTGGCTTATTTGCTTTTTTTTTGTTAAGGTGTGTGAGTTGTTTATATATTTTGGATTTCAACCCCTTATCAGATACGTCATTTATGAATATATTCTCCCATACTGTAGGATGTCTTTTTGTTCTACTGATGGTGTACATTGCTGCACAGAAGCTTTTCAGCTTGATATGGTCCTACTTGTTCATTTTGGCTTTTGCTTCCCTTGCCCAGGGAGATATGTTCATGAAGAAGTCGCTCATGTTTATGTCCAAGATATTTTTGCCTGTTTTTTTCTAAGAGTTTTATGGTTTCATGACTTACATTCAGGTCTTTGATCCACCTTGAGTTTACCTTTGTGTATGGGGCTAGACAGTAGTCCAGTTTCATTCTCTTACATGTAGCTGTCCAGTTTTGCCAACACCAGCTGCTGAAGAGGCTGTCATCTCCCCAGTGTATATCCAAGGCTCCTTTATCAAATATTGACTGTATATGTTTGCGTTAATGTTTGGAATTTCTATTCTGTTCCACTGGTCTGTGGGTCTGTTTTTGTGCCAATACCAAATTGTCTTGATTACTGTGGCTTTGTAGTACAGCTTGAAGTGAAGGAGCATAATTCCGTCTGTTTTATTCCTCCTTCTCAGGATTGCTTTGGCTATTCGCGGTCTTTTGTGGTTCCATATGACTATTAGAATTATTTGTTACAGTTCATTGAAGAAAGCTGTTGGTAGTTTGATAGGGATTGTGTTGAATCTGTAGATTGCTTTAGGTAGTATAGCCATTTTGACAATATTTATTCTTCCTAGCCAAGAGCATGGGATGCATTTCCATTTGTTAGTGTCCTCTTTAATTTCTCTTAGGAGTGTCTTGTAGTTTTCAGAGTACAGGTCTTACACTTCCTCTGTTAGGTTTATTCCTAGGTATTTTATTTTTTGATGCAATTGTGAATGGAATTGTTTTTCTGATTTCTCTTTCTGTTCGTTCATCATTAGTGTATAGAAAAGCAACAGACTTCTGTGTGTTAATTTTGTATCCTGCAACTGTGATGAATTCAGATATTAGTTCTAGTAGTTTGGAGTGGAGTCTTTAGGGTTTTTTATGTACAGTATCATTTCATCTGCAAATAGTGACAATTTGACTTCTTCTTTACCAATCTGGATGCTTGTATGTCTTTGTTTTGTCTGATTGCCTTGGTTAGGACCTCCAGTACTATGTTGAATAACAGTGGAGAGTGTGGGCATCCCTGTCTTGTTCCTGATCTTAGATGAAAAGCTTTCAGCTTCTCACTGTTAAGTATGATGTTAGCTGTGGGTTTGTCATATATGGCATTTATGATGTTAATGTACTTGCCCTCTATACCCATTTTGTTGAGTTTTAATCATGAATGGATGCTGAATTTTGTCAAATGCTTTTTCAGCATCTATGGAGATGATCATGTGGTTTTTGTTTTTATTGATGTGGTGGATGATGTTGATGGATTTCGAATGTTGTACCATCCTTGTATCCCTGGGATAAATTCCACTTGATCATGTTGTGTGATCCTCTTGATGTACCTTTGAATTCGGTTTGCTAATATTTTGTTGAGTATTTTGCATCTACGTTCATCAGGGATATTGGTCTGTAATTTTCTTTTTGGTGAGGTCTTTGCCAGGTTTTGGTATTAGAGTGATGCTGTCTTCATAGAATGAGTTTGGAAGTATTCCCTCCTCTTCCATGTTTTGAAAAACTTTAAGGAGAATGGGTGTTATTTCTTCTCTATATGTCCGGTAGAATTCAGAGGTGAATCCATCAGGTCTGGGGTTTTTGTTCTTGGGTAGTTTTTTGATTACCACTTCAATTTCATTGCTGGTGATTTGTCTGGTTAGGTTTTCTGTTTCTTGTTTCGTCAGTCTTGGAAGTTTGTGTTTTTCTAAGAAGTTGTCCATTTCTTCTAGGTTTTCCAGCTTGTTAGCATATTGATTCTCATAATATTCTATTATAATTGTTTGTATTTCTGTGGGGTCCGTCGTGATTTTTCCTTTCTCATTTCTGATTGTGTTTGTGTGTGTAGATTCTCTTTTTCTCTTTATGAGTCTGTCTAGGAGTTTATATATTTTGTTTATTTTTTCAAAGAACCAGCTCTTGGTTTCATTGATTTTTTCTATTGTTTTATTCTTCTCAATTTTATTTATTTCTTCTCTGATCTTTATTATGTCCCTCCTTCTGCTGACTTTGGGCCTCATTTGTTCTTCTTTTTCCAATTTCAGTAATTATTTCTTTAGACTATTCATTTGGGAATGTTCTTCTTTTTTTAAATAGGCCTGGATTGCAGTATGCTTTCCTCTTAGAACTGCCTTTGTTGTGTGTTAATTTTGTACCCTGCAGAACAGAAGTTGTGGCTTTGTGTTGTTGTTGTCATTAGTCTCCATATATTCTTTTATTTCTGTTTTGATTTGGTCATTAACCCATTGATTAATTAGGAGAATTTTGTTAAGTCTCCATGTATTTGTGAGCCTTTTTGGTTTCTTTCTAAAATTTATTTCTAGTTTTGTACCTTTGTGATCTGAGAAGTTGGTTGGTAGGATTTCATTATTTTTGAATTTACTGAGGTTCTTTTTGAGGCCTAGTATGTGGTCTATTCTGGAAAATGTTCCATGTGCACTTGAGAAGAATGTGTATCCTGTTGCTTTTGGGGGCAGAGTTCTGTAGGTGTCTGTTAGGTCCATCTGTTCTAGTGTGTTGTTCAGTTCCTCTGTGTCTTTACTTATTTTCTGTCTGGCTGATCTGTCCTTTGGAGTGAGTGGTGTGTTGAAGTCTCCTAAAATGAATGCATTGCTGTCTGTTTCCTCCTTTAATTCTGTTAGTATTTGTTTCACCTATGCTGGCGCTCCTGTGTTGCATGCATATATATTTATCATGGTTATATCTTCTTGTTGGTCCTCAGTCTTAATGAACTTTCTTGTCAGTGGAAATCCTGAGGAATAATCTGATATTTAATATCTCAATTGTCAATATTATGGGTAAAGGGAAAATTCCCAAAGCTTTTACTTAAAAAAAGCTTCATATAAGAAATATTCAGAATTATTAAGTGCATATATACTTATTTTTTTTACACTTTTATTGAACAGAGCTGTCCATTAACTTTTTTCTTTAATTAGTAACTTTCATACTTGCAGTTTCTTACTGTGGGCCTGTCATTTTTGCCATTCAGAATTAGAGGATTCTTTTCCTAATTTTTCTTGATTTTGCAGAATTTAAGTAAGAAAAATTACTTTTTGCCTATAGTTTAGAAAAAATATTTCAATATCTCATGTGTATTTTTGTCTACCTTAATATTTCAATGTATAAAACCCATCTAAATATTTCAAAGAATATTTTAGGTCTAGACCATTCAAGGTAGAGTTAAGGTAGGCTGGAAGGAAAATAATATTATTTCAAAGATGCCCATACCTTAATCCCCAGAAACAGACAGAAAGGATTGTGTATTTATGACAAAGGTTAATTATTTCATGATGATTAGCCTGGGTTATCCAGGTGAGTCCAATGTAATCAAATAGTTCCAAATTGTGGAGGAGGAAGGCAGAGGAGTAGATCAGAGAGATCAGTGTGAAATATATCAAATGATCTCTGGCTCTGAAGATAGAAGAGGGAGGCCATGAGTAAGGAATGTGGGGACATTATGTAGTCTCAAGAGAACATTTAGGGTAACACGTGCACACACACACACACTTCCAGTCATGTCATCATGTCATATACTCCAGGGACCTTCTCCAAGAGAGAAGATTTCAGATTAAAATATATATATATACACACAATAGAACACAAAGAAATTTTTGGAGTTGGTGGACTTGTTTAGTACCTTAATTGTTGAGATAGGTGTATGCATATGTCCAAGCTCATCAAGATGTAATTATTAAGGTCGCATATGTTCTTCTGATAAACTATACCTCAATAAAGCTAAATTTAATTTCACAGCAATCAGTTAAGATTTATTCTTTTTTTCTGCTCCAATTTCTCCTTTTAATGTGTCCCTCCCACCTAAGTCTTTTAACTATAATGATTGTTGCTTTTATATTAAACTGAATTTGGCATATTTCCTTAAAACAACCATTTTTGAATGTCTCTCTTAAAAAATAAAAACTCTCAGCTCCTCTCTATTAAGAACTTACACTTATAAATTCATACATATTTAGTGAAATGATTTTATCAGTGAATTTCCATAAACTTAAAATTCAAAATCTCTTTAATCTCATATAAAATCAGGATTTCTTCTGAAAATTGTTCTGATGATCACAATTTTTAGTTGCCAATGCTAACAGCCCTACAACAAAATAGGATGAAACACAACATAAAAGTTCTCAATTCCTTCTTTATTCTAATCTTCCAAAAGAAATGAAATTACAGTTGTATAAACAGATGGCTGATCACCAGAGCAACCAGAGTCTGATAAGAGCTTTTCAGAGGCTTGTCAGGATCACAGCCCACAAATGTGTACTTTAAAAAAAGGAATTAAAAAGATGATTTCAGATTTAACAGGAGTTTTACAGGATCTATTAGCGGGTTTTATGACAAAATAAGAACTCTTTTCCACTTTTTACAATTCTCTCCAAGTGTGGATATTAAATATATTTAACTTGAGCATTAAATGTAGTGAGGAGGTTATAGGAAACAAAACCATTTTTTTCAGCAGTGTAATGAAGTATTCTTGTAGCACTCAAGACTTATTTTCTACTAAGTACTACATTCAATAAATATCAAATAGGTTATCTTTTTAGTAGTTTATTACACTAAGCACAGCAATAATGGGTAGATGTAAACAGATAAAAATCATACAGGCTTTTCCCCCTAAAATGTAATGATCTAAATATCAGCCACTTTTAATCTGTCTTAAAATAAAAAATAAAAATTCTGCATTTCCTCTCTGTATCTATATTAAGAATTAATATTTATATTAATTATTATATATTAGAATGATTTTATCAGTGAATTACCATAAATTTATCATAGATTCATAAATATACCCAAATGCATAAAAATTATATGGTGATAAAGGTTTTACGGTGTCAGGCAGAACGAATAGCACAGACTGACAATGTGAGCTTTGGCAAATTTTTAAAATTCTCTCTTGATCAGCTCATTAGTAAAAGAATGAATAGCAATAGCCAACTTTAGTTTTATTGCAGAGATATATCCAAAGTAATTGTCAGAGACGTAGCTGTGTTGTTTACTGTTGTTTTTGACATTGTTGTTACTATTATTACAACCAATGAAAATTTTAGAATGTTCAGCAACAATGAGAACATATTTGTCTGGAGAGTCAGTTTTCAATGTCTTGGTGGGCTGAAGTCGGATGTGAGGACTGTGTAATGACTATGTAATGAAGTAGCACTGAGGGGTAACTATCTGTATTGAAATCAGTCAGAGGACTTCTTTGGAAGCCATGTTTCCATGGAAAGTGCACACTGGTTTTACCAATAATTTGTACTATTGGAGGTTTGAGGTGTGTTGTGTGTGTGTGTGTGTGTGTGTGTGTGCACGCACTTGTCCATTGGGTGAAGCCAGGCAGAAAGGAATTAAAGTCTCTCTAAGTCACCAGTAGGTAATGTATATGACTTTTCCAATTTTAGAATTAGGTAAAACAATTAAATGAAGACCAGGAAGGATTAGAGTGTGTTTATGAATGAGCAAGGAATCAAGTTTCCCTATTGGGTACATTTAGGACAGTAGAGAGATATAAATAAAAGCTGGAATGTTGTACGGTTCCCTAAAATATTCTCGTAGACATGACTGTTTTCTTGGCTGCAGAACACTTAACCCTGTTCATATTTTAGAATTCCCCTCTTTAATGAAAGATTGCTGTGATATAGCATAGAATGATTATAAGAAGTATTTCATGTTGATGAAAATATGCCATTGTGATGAGTCATATTTCTCTGAAGAGTATTTTCATAACAGTTTACAGGCCATTAGTAATCTATCATGCACTATAATTCTTAAATTCAGTGAAGTTGAATTATAAATACCAAATAATGTCTTACAGCCATCATTTATTTTAGTGTCAATTCATATTTCTACTACATTATCCTTCACCTAGAAGATATTCATTAAGTATTACATGAGAGATAGGAGAATAATGAATATATGCATGAACTAAAGAATGTGTTGGACAGAGATTTAAGTTAATGCAAAAAATAAGCAAGGTACCTTTTATGAGAAGCAAAGTTTCAACTAAGGAAGAATTATTACAGGGCTCACTTGTGGTCAAGAGTAGAGGAAAATAAGAAAATAAAAATATTTTAATAGAAAATTTTAAAATCATTGACCTATTCTTTTGAGTCAAATAATATTTTTCTGTATGTGTTTTCCCTTCAGTAAATATGTTACTAGAAATAAATAATACATTATATGATTTGAATTTTCATGGAATGGCATGACTACTATTTATATTCTATGTTGAAAGTACATATATATTTAAGCCAATAGGAAATATATCTTAAATGGAAAAATGTCAGATTGATATCTCTATCAAAACTATAATACACACAAAAAAATCACATGCATATCATTAAAAATCTTGTAGCATCATATCAGACCAATGATTGGTTGGGATGCCCATTAGCAAGGTATATAGTCTTGTATTCTTATAAACGGAAGTCCAGTTATATTTAACATTTGAAAAAAAACAATCTCCTGTCAAATGCAGTTTTTTTTTTTAATAATTTTTAAGTCTGGAAGCATTTGGTGTGAAATAATACTGAGTAAAATGTTGCTATAGTTTTATATATTAATGAATATTTTTCTTTTTTTTTCTGCCACCTAAATCTGCTTTTATTATGTTATGTCACTTAACTTTTGAAAACTTCCTTGCTTCCTGGCACAAGATGTTCCATATTTTTCTTGTACTTTCCCTACCCTAATCAGGTATTCCCTAATGGAATTCAGTTTTCCTAAGAAGTCCTAGTTCCTGTAGGAGAAGTTCCTAGGTCCTGTAAATTTTCTCTCCTGTAGTGGAAAGATGAACATAGTTGAGCAGAAAATAGAACATAAAACAATTCAAGGAACAGAAATACTCATCCAAGACATATTCAGTCAACCAAGGAAATATCTCAGGTATGGGATATTGAGGATGCTGGATGAACAGGGTTGCATGTAAAATTGGTTCATCTGTGCCACAATGTCTTTTTTCTCCATAATATGTGACTCAAGCCAAAGTCCCTACCAGCTGATGAGTAAGCAGTCCCAGAACGCAGCCTCTTTGCTTCAGCCACTACTGGTACCATAGGTTTTAGTTAGGGCCTTCTAAGAAGCAAACAGCATGATGGGATTAGACATATAAGAGATTTATTGGGTGAAGGAGAATGGAAGAAAGCCAGAGACACACAGCAAAACCGTTAGACAGTAATGCAGGTCTGATGTCTTTGGAGGAGGAAGGCAGAAAGAAAGATTGAATAGAAAAATTTCTTAGGCTGGCATACAGCTCTAAGAAAGTCTGGCAAAGAAAGTTAAGTCTTCAAGCCAAAGTTACCTGTTAGAAATGTAACATATCTCCCAGGAACAGGCCAGCTTTAGTAACCTTGACACAGTCATTGCTGACAGGACCTTTTAAGTAGGAACTCATTGAGTGCAGTGATAGATTTTGAAGAAGGAACTCACTGAATGCAGTGATAGATTTCAAGGCACAGCACGTGGGGCTGATGGCCTATTAGATTCCCTGGGGTCATAGATCCGACAAGCATATGTGCATGACAGTGGTCCTTGGCTCCCTCTACATTCAAAGAATGCAACTTCTATCACATAAGTCACCAAGCTTGGAAAGGCGGTTCTCCAATGCTGACATCTTAATTTATGATTTTAAAATAAGCAACCCCACCTTTCCATTTTACATTAGGCCCCAAAATTGTATATTTAATCTTGTCTGAGGCTGTAACTATAATTCAAACTTTAAGAAAATTGGCCAATTTTTACCTTCTACAGTAGGGTATTTCCCCACAACAATTAATTTCCAATCAGCAATCCTACATGTATCTCAAACCCATACTTGATTTATTATAATTTTCAATTGTTCTGTTATTGCCTCTCATATGCTACACCTCTGTAAATACCCTAAGTTTATCACCATATAGAAGATGTAATTTTTCTTTGCACACCTACAAACATTTCCTAAATTGCATCCAAATCTAATGATTCTCTGCTGAATTTTGCCTTTACTCAAGCATCAAATTTGTGGAAAGCATGTAATTATTTGTTTTTAGGATTGCTACTACTGGGTTTTATTTTTTTACTCCTATTTGTGTGTTTTAAGTTACCAGACTTCAGAGGGGCTTGACAGCTGACACACAGTTTACTTCCACCACTTGCTCTCAAAGTAGATCTAGTTTATTCATTAGGCAACTTGCATACGATTGTATAATTTAACAACCAAATTCTGGATTCAATAATTTATTAATGGTATATTTTACTAACAAATTTATATAAAAAGAAGACCTTTATTACAGAAATAAAATATATTTGCAAATGAGAATGGAGGACTAGCTTGAATAACATTTTATAAATATCAAGAATAAAGGTAAAAAAACAGATTTTAAGAACTAAAAAAAACAAAAGATGAAAAGACATCAGAAGTAGAATTTGAACTAAGAAATCACTAATTAAGGTTTTGAAAGGGAATATTAAACATTAAACATAAAAGGGAAATTTAAATTGTTATAAAATTCTATTAGGAATGGTCTAAAGAGGGACAGAGTAAAATTAAAAATGAAGAAAAACCACTTATTGCACTGAAAAAATACATGATTTTTTTTTTGAAGATCTGGAAAGGCTGGAACTATACAGAATGGAAAGAACTAGAAAAAAATTGTTACTTTTAATCCATTATCTAGGTGATAAAACATTATTTTTTATTGTTACTTGGGAGGCTGAATCACAAAGATATATGAAATTATGAAAGAATCATCTCAAAGTTCAAACTGGAATGAACTCACCAGATAATATAAGTTAATGGCAAAGTTTGGAAAGGAATTCCTTAAAACAATATATAGACTATATAAACATGTATAATAAGCACTCAATAAATGTTAGTATCAGTAGTCCTTGTCAATTCACTTCCATTAGCAGTTGAGTGGAATTCCATTCAAACCATTTTCTGTCTTTTAAGAAAAGGGCATTTATTTTCTTTATCACTGGGGAATCCCAGAATAAAGCTTCTTTATGCCCTACTAGATTCACTGCCCTCATGATACATCAAAGCTCAATCTGACTTTTTTCCTACCTTTCAACCAGGCTTCTTCCATGTCCCCTAATGTATATTAGTCATATAATATGCAGAAAAGAAATTAGGTGGATTTGATTCAGTGACCCATAAACAGGAGCACGGTTTTTAGAGTGTTTACAAGAAGAGCTTTTTCTAAAATCATCTGTTAAAATAGCATGTTTTCACAATCTCTTTAAGTAAAACTATTACCTCAAGTGGATAACGCTAGGAGAAATGAAAATAGTGTACAGGGAGCTAGAAATAACAAACATATATTATTTCATTGATGTATTCCCTGGAACAAAATATGAGGAATTAAAATAGAGTTCACATTTTACAAATTTATGTGGCCTATTTTCTTGTATGATAGTGTGAAAATTTCTTTTTTTAAAGAAACAAGATATCTGTGATATTTTTTTCTTTTTTGTTTTTGATTGGGGGAGTTAAGAGTTTTTTCTCTAATAAAAGAGTATTGACTCTTGAAAGAGAAGCAAGAATTGGATACGAAGGAGAAAAGCTAGGGAGGATAGATTTTTAAAGATTTATGTTAAATTCCATTTTCATTATGGAAACTAAGGAGTCCAGAATGTTGTTCATATTTTGTTTGAATATAAATATTTTATTTTTCATTTCTGCTAAGGTAATAGAAAAAATAACATTAAAAAATACACAGTGTATTACTAGTTTGTAAAATTGTTGTTAAATAATATAGCTTTCTTAAGTCCTGTACATTGCCACTATATTCTCTATGCTTGCAAAATGTTCTTTATTGTCCATTACTAAGTTTAAAATACTCCTTTTTCTTAGCTTGACATTTAAATATTAATGCATGATAATTTATTTAAGACAGTTTGGGCTTCTTCGTTGTCATCAAGATGGTTCATTTTCATAGCTCTTAATCATTGAGATACTACATAATTTAAAAATCTCACTTTTATTTAGAGTGCCATAGTGAAATTCTCAGGTCTCAAAACCATTCTTAGCTGCATTTTTTTCCTTAGATCTGAAAATTCACTAGTAATATCACTGTGTCATTTTTGCTATTAATTGAATTTTATTAATCATTAAGAATATCTGAATGAAGGTGAAAAAAGACCCTTAAATACTGAGTCAACATGGGGAAAGCATTATGTTGCTACAATAATACCATATGTTTGTATAGAGCTTTATAATTTATGAGATGCTTTCATTTACTTTAAATCATTTGATCTCTACAATAAATGAGTGAGGGGATTTTTGATTATACATGACAGATATATTAACCTACACTAGCCTAAATATTCAGAGGAATTTGTTATAAAGTCCTCAGCTAATATTTGGAACTTAGCAGACAAAAGTGTGGTTGTAGAGCAAACAAAGACAGTTTAAGACACTTTCTTTTTAATTCCTGTTCTTTCCTATGTGTGTACTCTTGTTAGAGGAGGTCATTGAGAGGATGTGACCACAGGTTGACCCACAAGCTAGACCAGGGCAATAGGAGGCTTCTCAGCTCCTGTCCTTGGAATCTGTGTTCCACACATCATTCCAAAAGTTGGGACCTTTGCAAGGACACAGGCTTGAGAGAGCAACATGGTATTGAGATCATCTGGACTGAGTACTGTACCTGAGCCCAGTTAGGCCTCTGTATAAACTTTGAAGATTCTGGTGGGGAGGTGCAGAGATCTACTTGTCTTACAGCTGCCCAAGACAAACTCTGTAACTTCCCTTGCTCATTAAACCTGTCACCTGCCAATTTGCAATGGCCAGACTCTTTCTCCAGTTTCTCCTTACCCTCCCTGTACAGTTGCCAGTTTGTGAACCAACAGCTCTCTCTTACTCTTTCCTCTTCCATTTCTTTTTCTTTTTTGCATTCTAGTTTTACACATTTTTCATATCTGAATGGCAGGAAATGTGTCCAGTGATAGGTCCTAAGCTTTATAACTTAGATATACAGACAAAGAAAGAAAGACAAACTTCTCTTTTGCAATTCCCTTTCTGAAATGTTTGGTGAAGCTACATGGACCAGATGGAAGCTCCTTCAAATACCAGGGAGAGGAGTGGGAAATAGGGGCAGGTGCAAGGAGAATACATTTCTCTATAGAAACAAGGGACAGAATGATGCTATTCTCTACACTTATCACCAAATAAACATGATTATTATTGCTGCAGATTTATAAATGAGGAAAAAATGAGTAGGGCTCAAAGAATCTAATTTACAATTGCTTTTCAACATATTGTATACATTTTTATCAAAATATATAAGATTTTGTACTGAAATGTTTGAAATTTTACATATAAAAGATTAAAAGGTGATTAGGTGATGGTAACATAGATATAGTTAATTCTGTTTACAACTACCTACAAAATGATCTAGACTTATTCAGTGTTTAATTTAGGATTATTGATAGATGAATAGATAGATATATGCATATATAAATTACATATGTACCTAAATACATATGTTATACAGGCATAAATATTATACATATATAGTATGAGTTATACTTTAATCTTCTTTAGTTGCATTTATCAATCATTTACTTAATTGTTACTGGGTTTTTAATCCTAATTAGTAAACTTTCCCCATTTTCGTTACATAAATTAATTCACTTATCTTTCTTTCCAGATCTTGGTTTTGATATTGTATTCCTTTTTTCTCTTTGAACCTCCTACTACTTAGAGATTTTATAGTGTATTTTATGATATACAATACCAAATTTTATCTTTTCTAAGCTACTAGTACCTATTGTCCCAAAATTATTTATTAAAATAATGCCATTTTTCCACTAATCTGAAATAGCACTTTATTGTATACTGTTTTTTGTCTGTTTCTGGATCTAGAATATTGTATTTTTCTGGCAATTTTTTCTGTCTCAGTATGGTTTTATTTATAAAATATTTATACTGTTTTTATTTTTAGTTTGAGCTAATCCCATTCTGCCTCACCCTCATCATTGCTCTTCTTTCTGTGGATTTGCCTCATTGCTTTGACCTTGTATATTTTTCTGTAAAAAATTAAAATCAGTTTTTTTGTTTCAGACACAAAATCCTGTTGTTGTTTTATTAGTATTTCATCAAATATATAACCTTACTTGGCATGAATTTTTCTTTTTAATGAGCCTTCCTGCTAGAAGATTGTATGTCCTCAAAGTTAGCACATTGTACCTATTTTTCCCTAGGCATTTTTTTTTTCTTGTTTGTTACTATTCATAATGAGAGTTCTAATTTTTATTTTCCAAGAAGTTGTTATTTGTAGTAAAAATTATTATATTATATTACTTGTGTTTACTATTTATAATAGGGAACCAAGAATAATATGTAAGCTTGTTCTTTAGTTTTACTTCTCTGAACTGTCTTAACACAGATCTGGTTCTCAGTTGGTCACTGATTTTCCAAAGAGATGCTGGCTTGAGCAGATCTAGAATCTTGGACTCTGTTATTACAACAAACAAGCTGCCAGAAACAGACATACTTTTGGGATCAGAACAGGAACTTTCTCTTGTAATCACCTCTGCACTCTAGTCTGTATCTAATAAATGTCAAGTGGCAAGGGGTCCTGGGTATGTAGTTTTCAGATTCCAATGGAAGCACTACAGAACAGAACATACAAAAGCTAGGTGTAAGACTCAATGATCATATGCAAATAACCAGAATCTTCCCTTTGTCTTCAAGATTAGATTAATTCATGGTTCATTTCTATTGTTGACTTTATTTAGGCAGTCAAATAGTATATATTTATTGTTTCTAATTTATCTGTTTTCTAATTATTTACTGATTTCTTATTCATGAATTATTTCCTTCTGCTTTTTTCTATTTTTATTGGCATTTTACTGGCTTTGTATTTAGATATTTAATTCATTTAATATTTTTATTAATGTAGGTTTTGAATACTACGAATTTTCATCTTAGAATAGCCTCCACTATTGTAAATGTCTGGATATGTCTTTTAATTGTAATTATATTATAGAAATTTTTAAAAATTACTTTGGATTTCTTTTCCACCTAGAATGTGTTCATTTTAAAAGAAAAATGTCATGATGAAAATATTTTAAGTTTATGTTAATTTCTAGTTTTATTTTACTCTGATATAAAATGTCATATGAATAGTTTTTAAAATTTATCAGGATTTTTTGAGACTTTTTATTGGGTCCAATTTTATAAGTGTTTTACATAAACTTGAAAAAAAGTTAAAATCTTTATTATTACAGGGTTTGGTATGTATTTTTTACCTTTTCATCTTTGTTATTTAGATTTTCCATACCTATATGAAATTTTTATATTCCTGATCTGTCTTGGACTAGAAGAGGAGTATTATTTCCTATTATTATATGTGCCTTTCTATATTTTATATCCTGTAGTTTTGGCTTCACAAAGATTCCTAGTGAAATTTTTTTGTACATAGTTTTTGACAGATACTACAATTCTATTATGCATCAAGGTCTATAGATTCTTTGTCTCAGAACTTCTTACTAGAATTTTCCTTTTGTAGGCTATTAAGATCAAAGCATTGCTTTTATTTTAAGGTTTGACTTTGTTTAATGTTCTTTTATTCATTTTGTTATTTTTAATCCTTCTAATCATGTTTGTGTCTTCTATTCAAAACACGATTAAAGTCTATTTTGTTAACCAATCTGATAGATGAATTAAGCACAAAATAGTAGGCTTCATCTTTTACACTGTTTATTGGTTCTCCATTGAGGTAATACTAAAATTATCTGGTAGCATCTTCTTACCTCTGCCAAAAAATAAGGTTTTGATGATAGAAGGTAGTATTTTGGTCAGATTTCTTAATGGAGCCCCAAGCATGACGATTTTGTTTTTTTAAAACAGCTTTTTGACAGAAATAAAAGCAACCTCTTGCAATGTATTGGAAGAAATTATCCAAGTCCAGAAAATATCTAGATTCAGTTATTTGCTAGACTAATAAAGACTGGAGTCCTAAAATGATCAGAGTGGAAATTAAGTGGTATTTTAGTCAGTATCAGAGGCTCAAGCAAAAAATAAAATTCACAATGACAGAAAGGAAACACTGATCTTCTGTTCTAATTAAATAAAGATAATAAAAGAGAAAGTCTGCCTTAAGGGCAAATGTAAACCAAGACACAAGAAGAAAGCATAAAGGAAATTATGACATGTATAATATACTAAAATGTAATATTATATATAATATAAATATTTGAATAAATATACATATATTTATAAAGCACAAGTTAGGCAGAGAAAGAGAGTATAAATATTCCAGGAGAGACTAGGTTAGGTTGCAGTGAAATACAATGAAACTGAACCATTGCTTTAAAAACCAGTGAGAATGTCCTATCTCCATTGCATATGACATGAGGCTCTGATTTCAGTTATTTTGTACTGAGGTTCCGGGCTGACAGAGGTTTCACTTTCACCACCTCGAATCTCACTGGTTAAGGCAGCAAGAGGAAGAGAACACAAAGAATCAGGCACTGGTGTTTAAATACTTCCAGTGTAATTTTCTTTCTTCTCTTGGATCAGAGGAAGTCATATGACCATTGCTAACTTTAATGTATGTTGAAGGGTGATCATCTATGTCAGGAATTTGAGGGAAATATTAATAATAGTAGCTACCACAGCAGCAATGGTAGATGATGTTCTATAATCAATTGTTACACATTTGGGCTAAATTATCTCCTACCCAAAATTAATGTTTTGAAGCTCTAGTGCCCAGCACTTCAGAATGTGACTGTATTTGGGGATAGGATTTTTAAAAAGGTAATTGTTGGAATGACAACATTAGGCTGGGTTCCAACCCAATCTGACTAGTGTCTTTATCAAAAGAGGGGACCAGACACAGGAAGACACCAAGGAGCACATGTACACACAGGGACCAACAGGAGAAGAGACCATCTTAAATACGGGACAGATTTCTCCAGAAAAAACAGTTCTGCTGGCACCCTTATCTTGGACTTCTAGCTTGAAGAACTTTGAAAAAATTAAATTCTTTTGTTTAATCCACTCAATCTATGGTATTTAATATAGCAGCCCTAGCGAACCAATACACCATTTGTGCTGAAATTATTGGCATTTGATAGATATAGGGCATATCGGAGAATCTTATGAGATTCAGGGAGATTTAAGAAAATGATGTTTTATAAGGATATGATTGGAAAATTCTTTAAGTAGTTTCTCTATTTCTTCAGAGGGAAACTCTATTTCATGAACATGCCATGGTCAGTCCTGCCTTGGGGTTTATGTGTTGTATTTTTTGCTGTATTTGGTTTTCTGTTGGCTATATAACAAATTAGTGTATAAATAGTGACTTAAAAGAGCACACATTTATTAATTTAAAATCAGTTCTTATTGGGCTAAAATTAAAGTGTTGACAGGCCTTCACCCTGGAGGCTTTTGGGGAGAATTCACTTACTTCCGTGTTCCAGCTTCTCGAGGCCACCTCAGCTGAATTCCTTGAGCTGCGAACCCTTAATTCATCTTCAACGTGAGCAGAGCGGCATCTTAAAAAATCTCTCGGATTCTGAACTCTGGTGCTATTACAACATCTCCTTCTCTGGCTTTTCTTCTCTCTCTTATTTATAAACATATTTGTAATTTTGTTAGTCCAACTCAGGTAGTCCGGTATAATCTCCCCATCATCTCAATATCCTTAATCACAGCTGAAAACATTTGCCCTGTAAATTAATATATTCAGACGTCCGAGGGATTAGGGGAACCATCTTTCTCCTACCACATCTACCAGAACTTCCCGTCAGCCTCGTACACCTTCTGACAGAGGTGTCCTCCCTTATTTGTGCTTTCGTTTTCGCAGTTTCCTTACCCACAGTCACTGGAGATTCAGATGCTGTAGATTCTCTTTCTGACGAATCATCAGAAGGTCAATAGAAGCCTAAAGTTGCGTCACTGCGCTTCCTTCATTTACGTCACTTTATCTCGTCCTGTGGGCGCTTTATCATCACACATCATCCCACAAGGGTGAGTACGATACAGTAAGATATTTTGAGGGAGAGACAGAGAGGCAGAGACCAGTATGCGGTTATAATTGTTCTATTTTATTATTAGCTATTACTGTTAATCTCTTACTGTGCCCAATTTATAAATTAATTTTTATGATAGATATGTATGTATAGAAAAAACTGTATTTAGGATTTGGTACTATTGCACTTTCGGGTGACTGGGGTCCTGGGAACATATTGCCTGCAGATAAGGTGGGATTACCGTAATTTAGGTCACGTATTACATATTTCTTCATCAGTAAACCATCCCTTGATTTAGTGAGCCAGTCAGGTCTCTGTTTAATAAATGTTTATGGCACTACATACTTCCCCATTTCAGCACTTAACACAATCACTGAAACCAAATAATTGTGTGTTAATTCTTTGTTCTTGTCTCAACAGAGCATAGGACTTATGAGGGCAGAAATAAATTCTGTCTTGTTCATTGAAGTGTAATGAATGCTTTGCACAGTATGTTAGACATAGTATTTAGTGTATCCATGTTGAATGGGTGAAATAGTGAAACTAATGGAAGTGGATTGATACTTAAATTAGAACCAAATTATTTTAACATTTTTCAAAATGATAACCCTTCAATTATGTGTTACTTCAGAAAATAAGAAAATATTTGAAGTCATAAAATCTCGTATCCAAAACACATGCACTCAGGTCAGTTACTCGGCATACAAAACTAAACACACACACACAAAAATTATAAAGTATAGTAAAAATTAAAACAAAAAAATAAATCAAAAGATTTAGATCCTCAGGTAATGAACCTCAGGATCTTTTTCCTGCTAGGGGAAAATCAAATCTATTTATACTACAGTATAATTGAATATAAATCACAATAACAATAAAATATAATTGTAGTAAAAACCTATATATTTTAACACTCTTCCTATATTCTCTGTTTTCCTAAGCTATAAGGTTGGCAATTTAAATACTTTTTACAGATAAAATGAAGAAGCCAATTTTTACAACTATTTGTGATTTATTTATTTATTTATTTTCCTTATTAAATAATAATGAAAAGAAACTAACTCCCTATCCTCTCCTACGTGGACACACAGCTCCTCCTAGAGCTATATTTTATATTTAAAGTTTTAGCTAGTATTTTTTTTCTTATAGTCTTCCAGTAAGTGCCCTCTCTGAAATGACATTGAAGTAAGAGTTTCTTGTAGTTGATAGTTTGGAATATTGCTGATGTATCTATTCATTTTTACTCATTTATTTTGCATTTTTTTTGATAAAGTCTTTGCATATGGAATGTGCATTTCTCAAAGTAAACACATAGATTAAGAATTAATAATTAATATAGCTGAAGGCAAAATTATTATCAAAATACTTTATAAATGCTGCAGCTGAGCATTTTAATACACATCTAAAATAAGTTAAACATTATCCCAAGAGTTCACTCTCAATTAAAGCTTTAAAAAAAAGTCAGAGATAACATAAATTATAAATCAGTATTGCACAAAGCATGGTGTTATAATGTCATGGTTCTAAGAATAATAAAGCTTTAAATTTCCCTACAGGCTACTCTTGCCTGTTTGGGTATGTTCAAGTTATACAGTGTCCAAAGGGATATATTCGCTATAAACAATGCTTTCTAAACAAATTGATGTTCTGTACCACAAGTTAGGATTTGATTACTGAAAATGTGTATGTAATGCAAAGCTAATTATAAAGACCCCAAAATTGAAATGTACTTTTTCCAGGGATTTAAATGATTTCCACCAACGGAGAGGACTTTTCAATATGCAGAGAGCTACTGTAATGCTTCTTCCACTAAACAGCAAAATAGCTTAAGCCAAATAACACTTTGCAATCCTTTTTTTCTAACGATTCTGTTTGGCTTTAGAGAAATTAGAAAATAGTACTTAGGATCACATTCTACATAATGCTTATCTCTAAATAAAAAATGTGCCTTGCTTTTCTTTTATAAAAACCCCATGTTTTATGTATACAGAAGCTGTATTTCTAATTAGTGATTCTATAATTAGCAATCTAATTTTGGTTACTCCTGAGCAATATTAAAATGAAAATTTCATTTGCCTTTTCGTTTACAAGGGAATTTCCCAGCCATGCTAAATGACTGCCATGGAGTCACAGATTGGATTGAAAACAAATGTCACAACATATTTTTGTGAGAGCCAGAATGTCTTTAGCATTTTATAAAGAAATCACTATAATTTCTCTTGTTCTTTTAGGTGTTTACTTTAATATCCTGTGCATAATGAGTCTTCCCTATTGCTCTTCTTTACTAAAGAATTCATGGTTTTCTTTTAAAAGCAATCTTTACATCTCTATGACAGGAATTTTATAAGCTAATATAAATATTTAGCTACATCTCTGAGAAGCTGAAGTCCATTTTAAAACCTCTAGCTACTCTACATTGCTATGAATACTGAATAAAATAAAGAACAAAAATATGTTTTATAATGCTACATTGTGGAGCAAATTTCATAGAGTTATGCTGTGTATTGAAAAGAACAAAATACTTTTAGAATCAAGACACTTGAGTTTGACTGATAGACTCATACTCTGTAACTTTCTGACCTTACCTGTGCCTCCATTTTCTAAGAAATATCAACACCCTTTTTGAGGACTATTTGTTGTGTGAAAAATAACTCAATACCTAGAACATAGTGTTGTTCAATACATGTCATTTTAGTTATTTGAGAATAAGAGAAATGTGGAAAGATTATCCTTAGAAGAAATATGATTTGACCCCTGAGGGATGAATGGAAAATTGTAGCAGAAAGATGAATGGAAGTAAAAATAACATGAAGTAGCCTTGAAACAAGCAATTATATTTTGCATCTTGTTAGCACAGAATGAAAGAGTACAACATATCATAAAGTGAACAGACTAGAAGCTTTCATAGTAGTCCCATCATGAAAAAAATATAGAATTTGAAATCTTACATATTAACAGGTATTTAATATATAACTGTGGGAAGAATTTTATTAGTAAATGATTAACATTTTGATAGGATTCCTTTGCAGGTCCATTCTTTGATTTTCTTAACTCATCCATTTATCAATTTGTCAAATGTGAAGATGGAATTTACAAGCCAAAGATGACTGAGAAACTAGTTAGAATGCCACTGTGATAGTACAACTGAGAGGTTCTGAGAATGAACTTGGTAATAGAAAGGGTGGAAATAGGGTATTTCCAAGAAATAATTAAATGGTAGGAATGTTTGAAAGATTCCAATAACAATAACCTTGTCTCTTCTTCAAGCATTCATTTATTCAATGATATTTATTAAGTACTTACTATTTGGCAGACCCATGTTGAGACAATCTATCCATGAAAAGAGTTCTTGCCTTCAAAGTTCTGCCACTTTATAAGGGTGGTGGGAGAACACCTATCAAATAAATGCCTTATATTTATAAATATTTTGAGGAAAAATAAAAGAACAATAAAGAAAGATTATAGGCATCTATATTTTATAGAGGGTGGTCACAAAAATTATCTCAGAGAAAATGACATTTAGCCATAGTCATAAAGGCAATGAAGGAATAAGAAACATACCAATGATAAGAGTGTCATTGATCAGCAAGGACAGTGCATGTAAATCAGGACCTTAGGACATGCTTACAGCAACAACTGAATGAATGTGGGTGAAAGAGATGGAAAGAAGGTAAAAGAAACAGCAAGGAAGAACTGAATAATGTAAGGATTTGTATACCATGATGCAGACATTCATTTTGATACAGACTGTGGTTATAAACTAAAGAGTTTTAAGCCTATCGATCTTTGACTTCCATGTAGAGTGGGTTGTTAGTTAAGAGGCAAGGATGGTATTGGAGATATCAGTTAGTAGCTTATTAACATGGTTCAGAAAAGAAAGGTCAGTGGCTTGGATGGGAGAGGAAAAATAGAGTCAAGAATGAATTTTTTCTTAAGCAACTGGAGTAATGGAAATTCATTTGCAATAGGGAATTTTGAAGGAAAAGTTTTATTTACTTTTTGGAAGGAAATTTTTTTTTAATTTGCATTAGGGAACAAACATTTTTTTCTTTACTTTTTGGACATGGTTGAGTTGTCTATTATATATATACATATATAATATGTATAGTACAACTTATATTTTATATAATATATATGTACTTATTTATATAATAATATAGAATATGGGTATTATATATTTATGTTACAGTTCTATTATGGTTAGATAATAAGCCTAGAGTTCTGGGGAGAAAACAGAGATGGAGATTAGCATGCAGAAGTCATCAGGAAAGATATGAAACTAAATAAGTTCTCCTAGGGGAAAATGATGACATACAAAAGGAAGACAGAGAGTGAGCAAAATGTCAGTTTTATTAATAAACTAGCTTTCAATAACAAATGTAGACCTTTTGTACAGTCAAATGATGTCTTCCCTTCTAAGACACCTGTGGACTTGATTTGGACTTGATTTATCCTCTTCTCAGTGACTGAATCTACTTTGCAAAGCATTTTTTTTAGTGTACTGGGTCTCTAAAATTGTGATTAGAACAGTACTTTCCAAACGTATTCATGAAATGGCACACTTAGAAATACTTAAATTTATATATATATATATGCACATTAAAAGAACAAAACTAATCTCAGCCTTAATTATCCAGCCAGTGGGTATGTGCAGCAACTTTGGCCATTCCAAAGAGTAGGAGTATCAATGTATTATTTCCAATTAAGGCTTATCTGCATGTTAGATATGTCAAATATCATTTGGGAAATTTCAGTATTACACAACTCTTTCAGACATTACTTCTGACAAAATGGCCCCCACCAACAAAAAATACTATTTTATAGTCATTATATTTAAATTTATCATATAAAGAAATTGCTGTGGCATTTATTCATTTACTGAAATATTTTAACTGACTAGCCTTGAATTGAATGTATTGAGAGTGCACTTTAAAGCATGTGGCAGTATATCTGCTTACTGTTTGATCAATTGCACCAGGTATGGTCATCTCCTAGTAAATTAGGAACTCCTAATTCTTCTCTTGGCTTAATTTGCTAACACTGATCCTCCAGGCAATTATGAAAACATGTAACTATAATGTGTACAGACCCATTGACCCCTACATTCTACTTTGAGTGCATTGGTGGGGAGTACTTTAACTTACTGATCTTCATTTCTTCTTAAATACAATGGCATCTTAATCACATAACAGGTATGTTTTAAACACAAGTATTATATTTTTGTGGTGGGTGCATAAATGGGTGTCAGAGTTAGAATGCAGACATGATTTGCTATAATATTTACAAAATTATTATTATTGCTCAAAATTGTTAGAATTTTCTGGATTTTCTTTTTATGTGGCAAACTTTTCTAACTATACTGAACATGACTTAGATGTTGTACAGGGAGTTATCAGCCCATATTTTAAATGTTAAACTTTAACTGAGATAAATTACAATCAGAAAAAAGAAAAAGTAAAAGAGTGAATCTATACCTATGCCTGTGTCTTGCAATTTTTGTCCTTAAGGATTCTGGCCATACCTGTGGATATATATAAATTAGACCCCATTAAATGGGCAACACCCCAATTTAAATAGTTGTCCTCATGTATCTGATTATTATTAATATAAATATCATTGTGATTGTGGATACTTCTATTTTTAGGAATTTGAAAAAGTGTTACAGCTGTAATAAATGTCTGCCTATTCCCCACGTTTTTTTTTTTGTCCCTGGAAGTCACAAGATATTTACAATAGAGTACAGTGATTTCAAAGAGCTATCTTTTTACAGGTTTGCCCCAACATGCTTAGTTCTTCCCTCAAGTTCTAAAAGCAGTGTGATCCCTGTTGTCTTCACCATCAGTGACCTGTTCTTTTGCATTTAAGAAATCCACAGAGGCAAATTATCCACATCTTAACAGAAAAGATCATTAAACTATTGACCACAAAAATAAAAACATGGCTCCTAAGGGGGAGATGGCTACAGATTTTTGAACAGGCTACAAAAAAAATGTGTACTGAAACATTTGATTCTGAGTACAGCATGACCAAAGGTCTTTGGAAGAGGCTAGAGCTGGCATGCAACGATCTAACATTTTAATGGGAAGAGGAGGAAAGGTCCTATTATAGAACTGTATCTTCCAACAGAATAAAAACTATTGCAAGCAAAATCACTTCAAAGTTGATACAGTCAAACCTGAATTTTACTTCTGGCTTACTGAAAGGAGGAAGTAGGCAAGGATTTTGGCTAAATCCTCAAAATAGCTTTCTTGATGACATTTGGTTTTTAATTTTTAGTAATCTATGAAAACAATTTTAGAGATTCTGTGTGCATCGTATCTTTGAATTCTCTTATTTTCTCTTTAGAAAAATCAGATTTTTTTTTTGGTCCCCTCTGGTGCTATACTCAGATAATGCTAGCTGAGTGGACCACTACATGGGTCTAATTTGAGCCAAACCAGAATTTATGGTAAGATGATGAAGAGAAAAAAGAAAGTACATCACAACCATTCTGTCCTATGTGCTTTTGTATCTATATCCATTTATTTTTCATGGGAATTATATCACTTTCCTTTTAATATTCCTGTATCTGTTGGGACAAGAACTACTTAGACTTAAAGTCTTGATGTGTATGCATGGAACTTCTTTAATATTCATCTGCACACATATTTGTATAGATAATTTTTTTCCATATCCTTACTGTCACCATTAGAGACTTGTGAATCCTTATATGGGATATTGCAATAACCACTGCATTGCTCTCTGCCTCTCATTTCTCAAACAAGTGTCACTCACCCTTAGAAAATCTTCCACATTACTCTTTCTAAAGAGATTATGATTCTCTACAGTATAAAATTTTCCTGTTTCATCCACTGTGTACCAAATATAGTCCAAATTGCCAGCTAAAAAATGCAATTCATCTGTGACCAATGGCTTGAAATGTAACTGTGGGATTGAGACAGGGATAGGTGGAGGCTGATTATAATTATTATCTTTTTCCATACTGTAAATTCTACATTTGCTGATATTGTGCTACCCACATGACTGAATCTGGATTTGTTGGGAACAGGTACAAACAAACATTACTTATGAGCAGGTACAAGCTGGCTGGCTCTAGTATACCACTTCTGCTGCTTTGGTACATTTTACATTTCCAACTTTTTGTACTCTTTTCCTTTAAATATAAATTACCTTCTATTTCAGTAAGCATCTCTTGAAATTTAAATGAAGCATCAGTCAATCAAAATCTTTATCCCTCCAATTTCCAATCAAAAAATGCCTCCATGATTGGAAACAAAGAGTCAGAAGGGAAAATCTAATGTATCTAATCTAAAGTCCTCATTTCAGAGATGGTATACAGTAAATAACCTAGGCAAATATAATGTAAGAAAACCAGACAGAAGTAAGTCTTTTTAACAATAGTATCTATAAGAGATGCTATTGATGTAACTGTCCAGATTTCAATCATCTATTTATAACTACCCAGAGAACATTTTAAATTCATTCAAAAGAAATATTTATGTATATATTCCCCATATATTTTAATAAAAATCAGGTATAACTATATTCCTGAACTACAAACATAAACTACAATTATTATTGTGCAGTGAAAAACAGTTTTCAAAATGTAGAACTGAAGATACTAACACCAGCATTATTGTTCTTTGTTATCAAAGACAGACTTGAGCATGCTGGTCTAATATTTTGCAATGCCGTGGAAAAATGAATAGAAGTTCATGATTAATTCTTTGATGTAAGTATGTGTACCACCAGCTCAGCTTATGTAAGAGTTCAGCATTAAAATACTGGATATGCATGTAGTTCTAAAGAGTGTTATACTATTGTTCCTTGGACATAGGCTCCCCAGAATATTATGCAGATGGAGTAGGTAGATTGACAACGTATCCCAATTGCCTAGACAATGATGTCATCAAAGTGGACTGAAACAATTATCTTCTATCCTATAAAAATCCTATTTGGCTCCAGGGCTGAATATGCATGTTATTCTGGGACTTAAATTGACTGCTAGATATTAGGGGAAATTCCCTCTATTACTCTCTTACTTTCTCGCTTTCTTCTGGAGCTTATGATTTTTTTTTTTTTGAGGCTTAAGATTCAACACAACAGATTTGGGGGCTCAAATACAAGTATGCTTAAGCCACTAATATATTGAACAGACTTATCAAGCTAAGCATATAAGGACATGCCATTCATAGTGAAGGTGAAGAGATTTTTGGAGTTAGGCAAGGACTGGCTCATTCTCTGCTTTTTTAAAGCAATAAATGACAGTATATTAATATATTGGGATATATAAAAAATGATTGCATTTTATGAATATTCCACATGCTCTTGAGAAGAATGTATTCTGCAGTTTGGGGGTACAGTTTTCTAAAAATATTAATTTAATTGATAGAGTCCATTTCTTCTATAACCTTACCAGTTTTCTGCTTATTGTTGTGTGTATTATTGAGAGAAGTATTTAAATGTCTAACTGTAATCATAGATTAGCCTAAATCTCCTACTTTTTTTTTTTCAGTTTTCCTTCAGGTATTTGAATTTCTGTTTTTGTGCATATAAATAACTAGAATTAGTGTGTCTTCTTGATGAATATACAATGCCCCACCTATCCCTGGTAATGTCCTTCGATCTTACTGTGTTTGTCTGATACTAACATAGCCACTGTAGCTTTGTTTTGATTAGTGTTTGCATGGTACATCTTTATTCTTCCTTTTGTTTTCAACAGCTCATGTGTTATTTGAAGTAAGTATCTTACAGACATCATGTAGTTTGGTCATTATTTTGACAGTATCTTTTTATGGGTGTGCTTAGGTCATTTACATTTATATCATTTACAATTAATATAATTATTGAAATGTTCAAAATCTGTAATTGTTTATTGTTTGTGTACTGTGTTATTACTTTTCCTCTTTCCCTGCTTACTTCTGGGTTATTTGAATTTTTGGGTTTTTTTTAGTAAAACACTTGAAAGTATGTCATGTAGTTTTGACTTTATACAATGTTTTTTTAGTAGTTGCTTTAGGGACTGTAACATACATACTCAAATATTACAGTCTACATACAACCAACATGTTACCATTTCAAGAGAAATATAGAAAACTTACCATCACCTAAGCCCCTGTATATTACAGTTTTCTTATTTTTTACATCTACATGCATTATGTCAATGAGTGCTATAATCTTGCTTTCAAATAAATTATTAAAGACTCAGATAAATCTATTTACCCAATATGTATACATATACAGCCAAATATTTGCCAAAATATTTATAAATAATATATATTTACCCAAATATTTGCCATTTCCTTTGTTCTTCCTTCACTGCCAAGTTCCCAAGTCTCCATCTGGCATTTTTTTTCCCTTCAGTCTGGAAAACTTTTAGCAGCAATCCTTTTAAAGCAGATTTGCTGGTAGTGAATTATCTTACGTTTTCTTCATTAGAAAATGTCTTTATTTCATCTTCATTCCTGAAGGATATTTCCACTGGATATACAATTTTTTTTCAGCCTGTTAAAAATGTTGTTCCATTTTCTTTTGCCCTCCATGGTTTCATTACAAATATACAGACTTTCAGATTGTTCCATTGCAGGCTATCTGTCATTTTACTCTGGTTACTTTAGAGATTTTTTCTTTGTCTTAGTTTTCAGTAGTTTTATTATTATGTATCTGATGATAGAATTCTTTAGATTTATTTAGCTTGAAATTCTCTGAGATTCTTGAAATCTTCTTTTTGTCTTTTGCCAAATTTAGGAAATTTTCAGCCACTAGTTTTATAAATATTTTTTAAGCAACACCTTATTTCTTCTTTCATACTGAAATTCATATTACATGAATATTTAATATTTTGTGAATTTATTATACATCTGTCCTCTTTATAGCTTTTTTCCCTCTTTTTTATTCAGATTGGATCATTTCTATTGCTCTTTTAAGTTTACTGTCATTTCCATTCTGCTATTGAGTCCATCCAGTATATTTTTTATTTCATCTATTGGATAAATTATATGTAATATTTCCACTTGATTCTTCTTTGTATTTTCCATTTATTTGCTGAGATTTTTTTTTTTAATTCAGTTCAAAAGCAAGCCCAAGAGTCCCTAGACAATTTGAGGGGTTACTTTCCCACACACCTTCCTCTCTGCAGTCTCCTAGTACTTCAAGTTCTCTGGGATTTCCCCTGCCACTTTTTTTTCCCTAGAAAGGTGGGCTTTAGTTACCAGGCCTTCTGAGCACTTCCGTGAGTATATCTGCATCCATGCCCAAGGGATAGAATTAGAGCAGAAAGCGAAAGTGTTTCGCCCCACGTTTGGGACCAAAGCTTCACCAGTGAGAAGGAAGTTTCCCCTCCGCAGAGTTCTGGTCCCTGTGGTCTCTGGATGTAACCTGTGATTTCCCTCTGACTGTGGTCTTCAGAAGGTCACTTTCTAGCCCTCTGAACCAGACAAGAGGACTTTTCCTGGTGTTCTGTAATGTGTACACCAGGGCTCACTTTTTTTTGTTTTATGCCATGTAGTTTTCAGGCCCTGAAAAAACAGTGGAAAAAGAACTGGTCATTGATTGTTCAGTGTTGCTTGGAAATCTTCCCCAATAAGTCTGGTACTGTTTACTTTTCAAAGTCCTCAAAAAGCTACTAAACCCATTCTTGGTAAGTTTTAGTTTTTTTTCAGTGGGAGTGGCAAAGTGTAATATGCTTACCCCTTCTTTTTTGGAACCAGAACACAAAACTGCTTGCATTTTGAGCAGAAAATAGATATGCTTTGTTCCTTTGAGGAAAGAATGTGCCTAATAAAACATTTTTGGTACAACATCATTAAATGTTACCAATATTCCAGCTCCAAGTGTTAATATAGATAATTCTACTTTATAATTTGTGCTTTTTATCATTTGGACTGTGCAATTTCAACTAATAAAAGAGTTTCAGTAAGTTAAAAGTTATATGCTGGTCAAATCCCAGGACTTAATTTCAAAGGAATGGCCATAGTATAATGGCTAACCCTTTAACTTGGGTCAGCTTCCACGTCACTATTTCTCTCTTTTAAACATTATGTATTTATTTCTCTCATTGTTTCATAAAAGTCCAGTTATTCATAAAATAGCATCTTATTTATGCAAATCCTTCCAAGCCTCTTCTCTGAATAAATAATAATTTTTCTTTTTAGTTTAACATTTGATTTCAAATATAATATCAAATAAAAAAATATATAATAGTACATTGTTGTCTGTTATAGATTTAAAATTTATTTCTATAGGAAGGAAAAATGTGGGTTTTTCTCTCCAATCAACTTCAGTACTTTTTTTTGCTGTTGTGTTTTATTTATTTCTTATTTTTTATTTTGGTATCATTAATATACAATCACATGAGCAACATTGTGGTTACTAGATTCCTCCATTATGAAATCCCCACCACATACTCCATTACAGTTACTGTCCATCAGTGCAGTAAGATGCTATAGAGTCACTACTTGTCTTCTCTGTGCTATACTGCCTTCCCCGTGCCCCCCCCTACATTATGTGTGCTAGTCGTAATGCTCCTTATTCCCCTTCTCCCTCCCTTCCCACCCAGTCCCTTTCCCTTTGGCAACTGTTAGTCCATTCTTGGGTTCTGTGAGTCTGCTGCTGTTTTGTTCCTTCAGTTTTTCCTTTGTTCTTATGCTCCACAGATGAGTGAAATCATTTGGTACTTGTCTTTCTCCGCCTGGCTTACACATATCACTGAACATAATACCCTCTAGCTCCATCCACGTTGTTGCAAATGGTAGGATTTGTTTTCTTCTTATGGCTCAATAATATTCCATTTATGTATACATACCACATCTTCTTTATCCATTCATCTACTGATGGACACTTAGGTTGTTTCCATTTCTTGGCTATTGTAAATAGTGCTGCGCTAAAAATAGGGGTGCATATGTCTTTTTGAAACTGGGATCCTGCATTCTTAGGGTAAATTCCTAGGAGTAGAATTCCTGGGTCAAATGTTATTTCTATTTTTAGTTTTTTGAGGAACCTCCATACTGCTTCCACAATGGTTGAACTAGTTTACATTCCCATAGGAGGGCTCCCCTTTCTCTGCATCCTCACCAGCATTTGTTGTTCCTATTCTTTTCTATGGTGACCATCCTAACTGGTGTGAGGTGATACCTCATTGTGGTTTTAACTTGTGTTTCCCTGATAATTAGTGATGTGGAGCATCTTTTCAGGTGCCTGTTGGCCATCTGAATTTCTTCTTTGGAGAAATGTCTGTTTATATCCTCCACCAACTTCAGTATTTTTAATCACATATTCTCTATGCATACAAATATGAAAGAAAGAATAGACATTGTCTCTCTCTTTTTATGATAAATACCCTACCCTAAGTCCAGAGCCAGGCAAATCCTACCCACAGAAGCAAACCTAAATGTTTAATTAACTAAATTTGTTGGTGTTTGAAAATGTCTAGTAATTTTGGAGCTCTAAAAACACATACAGTAAAATGCCCTATTATATATTTAGATTGTAAGCAGAAGTTGCCAACATTACCTTTTTTTTTTTACATATAAGTATAATTTGGCTATGTAGGTGTGCCCATAGTTTATGAAATAATGTATGTGTTTTATTTTAGTTCAAAATAGTTTCTCTATACACCTATTAACAAAATTGTATATGAAAGAACATTCTAGTTTTATATTGACAGTATTAACTACTTCTATTTTGTCATATTCCTTGTATATTTCATTTCTTTTGTAGAATTTTCATGTCATTACAATTATTTAAAATCAACTTTCATTTGATCAAATCTATCAATTTTGAGTATAAACTGGTTCCCTTGGGTTACACAGTATGATGAGAAGCTAAAATTTAGTATTGTAACGAACAAATTCACACTGAACCATTTTTGTATAGCTCTATAAATTTGTTCTTGATTAACATCTTTTCCAGATATTAAAACTATTACACTGGAATTTAAAATGCATCTGAAGTAAAACACTGAAGGCTTTATTTAGAGTGTTATTTTTCTGACATCAGAATGATCCCAATGATCTATTAGGATTTTTCTATGCTTTTTCTTAAAAATATTGCTTGGAGTCATTGAGATGATTTTAAATTCATCCTGCTAAGAAGCTAAGCAGAAAGGATTAATATAGGGTATGTTCCTGCATTTATAAAAGCTAAACTAGGTTGTTTAGAATCAGAACATAGCAAGTCTGAAGGTACATATATATCACTGACTTTAACAGATTACTACCCATTTTTAAGAAGGAGAAAAAATAAGTCCTCCAGCAATTTTATTCATTCAAATGTAATTGGAATGCTATGGAATAGATACATAAGCAGACTTGACATGAGTAATTATTTAGTTTCTCTGTTTTCAAAAGAACTGGTTGGCAGGGCAGTTGTTAATATATTATTTTGTCTCTATCACCTAAACATATACTCAATTTTCTTCCATTAAAATTTGATCTTCCGTGGTAATTGCTGTGATCAAAAAATGAAACAAATGAAATGAAACTCAGCTTCATTTTGTAAATGAGAACTATTTAAATGAACCACAGAACCACAGTTACCTGCAGGGTGATACTAGCTTTAGCTGCTGCAGAAAGAAATGCCTTTTTAAAGCTTATTCTTTGTTTCCCTGGGGTGAGCTTTATTATTCCATATTATAGATGTCTTATTCTTAAAAAATACATAGATATGAACTAGACACTGACCAAAAAGTGCCAAAGCATTTAAATGCTTTCACTTCCTGATTTTTATGTTCTACTTTATTAAGTCATAATTATCAAAGACATTTTTATGTTTCCTGTTATATTTACCCACAAATTTAGTTAATTTGAATAAAAAGATGAAATTGCATTTAATTTGTGTTTACAGAGATTTCCATTTTTAATCTTTAGAATTCTGAGTAAATTTAATTTCTTCTAATAGAATATTCACCTTTGGTGACATTCAAGAATAAGACAGTGTCATGTATTTATTTCAAATTGTTAATCTTTTTGTAAATATTTTGTGGTAAATAATACACAGCTGTATATCAAGTCATGTTTTTGATTCTCTAGTTCTAATTCTAATGTTTGTTTTTTTCTTTTCACTATGAGTTATCTTATGTCTTTTGATATGTGTAAAAATTTTTATATTAATCCAGCAAGATATAGAAAGGAACAGAAACGAAGATAGCGGTGTGAGCAGGGCGGCAGAAATCTCCTCCCAACACTATATTTATCTACGAAAACACAGAAAATACATCTATTAATAAAAGAGAGACGACAATACACAGGAAAGCACACAGCGTGCAGCTACACCTGAGAGCACTCGGCACCCCAAGAGGCGGGTAAGATACGGAGCCGCGACCCGGCGGGACCCGAGACCTCCCCCACCACAGCGCACCAGCGGGAGGAGAGGATTCAGAGCCGGGAGGGAGTGGAAGTACACCCTGCGAAGTAGCCAGCCCCGGTTTTCTGCATGGGGAGCGCTGACCCACATTGCGCAGTGCAGCGGAGATTGGAGAGACAGAGGGGCAGGATCTGAGCAGGGAACGCACAAGGGTGCTTGCAGCCGGCTCCCGGGAAGGAAAAAAAAAAAGCGCACGCATTCTTCAGCGGTCTTAAAGAGACAGGAGCCCAGCGGAGGAGCCGGATCACCCCAGCACTCAGCCCAGCAGGCTGGGAGTCCTGGGGAGTTTCAGACGCCTTAGCTGGCGACAGAGGAAGCGTAGCCATACTTAACACTTCTCACTGAGATCAACAGCCTCCTATTCGTTCCCACCCCTGCTAGAGCGATAAAGGGCCCTGCGCAGTGGCACAGTCACAGCTGTGGAATAGTGGGACAATAGCGCCACCTGCAGCATTCCCACAGAATCTACGTTCGGTGGGCATTTTTTTATGTTTTTTTGTTTTGTTTTTGTTTTTTCTTTTCTTTCTTTTTTTCTTTTTTTCTTTCGTTCTTTCTTTTTTTTCCTCTTTTTTTTTCTTCTCTTTTTAAAGTCTTAAAGAACCCAGCTGACATACGTGGCAACTATCAGTGACCAATTATATAGCCATGAAAAGACAGAGGAATATGGTTCAGACCAAAATCAACCAGACAACCCCAGAGAGGGAGTCTGAAGGGATGGAAATGCACAGACTCCCTGAAAAAGAATTCAGAATAAAATTCATAACCATGCTGATGGACCTACAGAGAAACGTGCAAGAGCTGAGGGAGGAAGTGAGGGAACTGAGGAAAGACAATACAGAAATCAGACAAGCGATCGACGGGCTTAGCAGCAGAATGGATGAGATGCAAGAGACTGTTAATGGAACAGAAAACAGAGAACAGGAGTACAGAGCAGCTGAGGCAGAGAGAGATAAAAGGATTTCTAGGAATGAAAGAATATTAAGAGAACTGTGTGACCAATCCAAACGGAACAATATTCGCATTATAGGAGTACCAGAGGAAGAAGAGAGAGAAAAAGGTATAGAAAGTGTCTTTGAAGAAATAATTGCTGAAAACTTTCCCTCGCTGGGGAAGGAAGTAGTCTCGCAGTCCACCGAAGCTCATAGATCTCCCAACACAAGTGACCCAAGGAAGACAACACCAAGACACATAATAATTAAGATGGCAAAGATCAAAGATAAAGACAGGGTATTAAAGGCAGCTAGAGAGAGGAAAAAGATCACCTACAAAGGAAAACCCATCAGACTATCATCAGACTTCTCAACAGAAACCTTACATGCCAGAAGAGAATGGCATGATATATTTAATGTTATGAAACAGAAGGGCCTCGAACCAAGAATATTGTATCCAGCACGATTATCATTTAAATATGATGGAGGGATTAAGCAATTTCCAGATAAATGAAAGTTAAGAGAGTTTGCCTCTCATAAACCACCACTACAGGATATCTTAAATGGACTGCTCTAGATGGAAGCACACCTAAGGCTAAAAAGATGTCACCAGAGAAAAAAAATCATAGCAAAGAAAGCAGACCATCCAAATACTAACTAAAGGCACAGAATAAAACACCTGTTATAGAAAGAATGGAGGAGGAGTAATAAGAAGGGAGAGAAAGAAAGAAACATCAAACTGTGTTTACAATAACTTAACAAGAAAGTTAAGTTAGATTGTTAGATAGTAAAGAAGCAACCCCTGAACCCTTGGTAACCACGAATCTAAAGCCAGCAATGGCAATAAGTACAAATCTTTCAATAATCACCCTAAATGTAAATGGACTGAATGCACAATCAAAAGACACAGAGTAACAGAATGGATAAAAAAGCAAGACCCATCTATATGCTGCCTACAAGAAACTCACCTCAAATCCAAAGATATACACAGACTAATAGTGAAGGGATGGAAAAACATATTTCATGCAAACAACAAGGAGAAAAAAGCAGGTGTTGCAGTACTTGTATCAGACAAAACAGACTTCAAAATGAAGAAAGTAGCAAAAGATAAAGAAGGACATTACATAATGATAAAGGGGTCAGTCCAACAAGAAGATATAACCATTATAAATATATATGCACCCAACAAAGGAGCACGGGCATATGTGAAACAAATACTAACGGAATTAAAGGAGGAAATAGAAATCAATGCATTCATCTTAGGAGACTTCAACACACCACTCACTCCAAAGGACAGATCAACCAGACAGAAAATAAGTAAAGACACAGAGGCACTGAACAACACACTAGAAAAGATGGACCTAACAGACATCTACAGAACTCTACACCCAAAAGCAACAGGATACACATTCTTCTCAAGTGCACATGGAACATTTTCCAGAATAGACCACATACTAGGCCACAAAAAGAACCCCAGTAATTTCAAAAATATTGAAATCCTACCAACCAAGTTCTCAAATCACCAAGGTATAAAACTAGAAATAAATTTTAGAAAGAAATCAAAAAGGCTCACAAATACATGGAGACTTAACAACACTCTCCTGATTAATCAATGGGTTAATGACCAAATCAAAACAGAAATCAAAGAATATATGGAGACTAATGACAACAACACAAAGCCACAACTTCTGTGGGACGCAGCAAAGGCAGTTCTAAGAGGAAAGTGTATTGCAATCCAGGCCTATTTAAAGAAAGAAGAACACTCCCAAATGAATAGTCTAAAGACACAATTACTAAAATTGGAAAAAGAAGAACAAATGAGGCCCAAAGTCACCAGAAGGAGGGACATAATAAAGATTAGAGAAGAAATAAATAAAATTGAGAAGAATAAAACAATAGAAAAAAATCAGTAAAACCAAGAGCTGGTTCTTTGAAAAAATAAAGAAAATAGATAAACCCCTAGCCAGACTCATTAAGAGAAAAAGAGAATCTACACACACAAACACAATCAGAAATGAGAAAGGAAAAATCACGACGGACCCCACAGAAATACAAAGAATCATAAGAGAATATTATGAGAATCTATATGCTAACAAGCTGGAAAACATAGAAGAAATGGACAACTTCTTAGAAAAATACAACCTTCCAAGACTGACCAAGCAAGAAACAGAAAAACTAAACAGACCAATCAGCAGTGACGAAATCGAATTGGTAATCAAAAAACTACTGAAGAACAAAACCCCTGGGCCTGATGGATTCACCTCTGAATTCTACCAGACATATAGAGAAGAAATAACACCGATTCTCCTTAAAGTTTTCCAAAAAATAGAAGAGGAGGGAATACTTCCAAACTCATTCTATGAAGCCAGCATCACTCTAATACCAAAACCGGGCAAAGACCTCACCAAAAGAGAAAATTACAGACCAATATCCCTGATGAACGTAGATGCAAAAATACTCAACAAAATATTAGCAAACCGAATTCAAAAATACATCAAGAGTATCATACACAGTGATGAAGTGGGATTCATCCCAGAGATGCAAGGATGGTACAACATTCGAAAATCCATCAACATCATCCACCACATCAACAAAAAGAAGAACAAAACCCACATGATCATCTTCATAGATGCTGAAAAAGCATTTGACAAAATTCAGCATGCATTCCTGATTAAAACTCTCAACAAAATGGGTATAGATGGCAAGTACCTCAACATCATAAAGGCTATATATGACAAACCCACAGCTAACATCATATTTAACGGCGAGAGGCTGAAAGCTTTCATCTAAGATCAGGAACAAGACAGGGATGCCCTCTCTCCACTGTTATTCAACATAGTACTGGAGGTCCTAGCCACAGCAATCAGACAAAACAAAGACATACAAGGCATCAGATTGGTAAAGAAAGAAATGAAATTGTCCACTATTTACAGATGACATGATACTGTACATAAAAAACCCTAAAGATTCCATTCCAAAACTACTAGAATATCTGAATTCAGCAAAGTTGCAGGATACAAAATTAACACACAGAAATCTGTTGCTTTCCTATACACTAATGATGAACTAACAGAAAGAGAAATCAGAAAAATAATTCCATTCACAATTGCATCAAGAATAAAATACCTAGGAATAAACCTAATGAAGGAAGTGAAAGACCTGTACTCTGAAAACTACAAGACACTCCTAAGAGAAATTAAAGAGGACACTAACAAATGGAAATGCATCCCATGCTCTTGGCTAGGAAAGATAAATATTGTCAAAATGGCTATACTACCTAAAGCAATCTACAGATTCAATATAATCCTATCAAACTACCAACAGCTTTTTCTTCAATGAACTGGAACAAATAATTCTAAATTCATATGGAACCACAAAAAAGACCCCGAATAGCCAAGCAATCCTGAGAGAAGGAGGAATGAAACAGGGAGAATTACACTCCCTGACTAAAGCTCTACTACAAAGCCACAGTAATCAAGACAATTTGGTATTGGCACAAGAACAGACCCACAGACCAGTGGAACAGAATAGAAAATCAAACATTAACCCAAACATATACAGTCAATTAATATTTGATAAAAGTGCCTTGGATATACAATGGGGAGATGACAGCCTCTTCAGCAGCTGGTGTTGGCAAACTGGACAGCTACATGTAAGAGAATGAAGGAAACTGGACTACTGTCTAGCCCCATACACAAAGGTAAATTCAAAATGGATCAAAGACCTGAATGTAAGCCGTGAAACCATAAGGCTCTTAGAAAAACACATAGGCAGAAATCTGTTGGACATAAACAAGAGCAACTTCTTCATGAACATATCTCCCCGGGCAAGGGAAACAAAAGCAAAAATGAACAAGTGGGACTATATCAAGCTGAAATGCTTCTGTACAGCAAAAAGACATCCTACAGTATGGGAGAATATATTCATAAAAAACGTATCTGATAAAGGGTTGACATCCAAAATATATAAAGAACTCATGCACCTTAACAAACAGAAAGCAAATAATCCAATTAGGAAATGGGCAGAGGACATGAATAGACACTTCTCTAAGAAGAAATTCAGATGGCCAACAGGCACATGAAAAGATGCTCACATCGCTAATCATCAGAGGAAATGCAGATTAAAACCTACAATGGAATACTCACCTCACACCAATTGAGGATGGCCAACGTCAAAACACAAACAACAACAAATGTTGGTGAGGATGTGGGAAAAGGGAGCCTCCTACTGCTGGTGGGACTGCAAATTAGTTCAACCATTGTGGAAAGCAGTATGGAGGTTCCTCAAAAAAACTCAAAATAGAAATACCATTTGACCCAGGAATTCCACTCCTGGGAATTTACCCTAAGAATGCAGCAGCCCAATTTGAAAAGGACAGATGCACCCCTATGTTTATTGAAGCACTATTTACAATAGCCAAGAAATGGAAGCAACCTCAGTGTCCATCAGTAGATGAATGGATAAAGAAGAGGTGGTACATATACACAATGGAATATTATTCAGCCATAAGAAGAAAACAAATCCTACCATTTGCAACAACATGGATGGAGCTAGAGGGTATTATGCTCAGTGAAATAAGCCAAGCCGAAAAAGACAAGTACCAAATGATTTCACTCATATGTTGAGTATAAGAACAAAGAAAAAAACTGAAGGAACAAAACAGCAGCAGACTCACAGAACCCAAGAAAGGACTATTAGTTACCAAAGGGAGAGGGACTGGGGAAAATGGGTGGGAAGGGAGGGATAAGAGGGAAAAAGGGGCATTATGATCAGCAGATGTAATGTTGGGGGGGCACGGGGCGGGCTGTACAATTCAGAGAAGACAAGTAGTGATTGTATAGCATCTCACTATGCTGATGGACAGTGACTGTAATGGGGTTGGTGGGGGGGAGCTGATGAAGGGTTAGTTTAATAACCATAATATTGCACATATAATTGTAGATTAATGATACCAAAATAAATTATATTTAAATTTTTTTCATTTGCTTTTTCTTATAGATTAGCGTTCTGTGAAGTTTCCAAAAGAAAATTCTCACTGGAATTTTGATTAAAATTCCTGTAATGTAGCTTAAGCTTTGGAGAAATTCTGTCTGGGTTTGAATCTTCACCCTGCCACTTACAGTGACCCTACAGTGTCATTAGGCAAATTCTTTAATCTCTCTGTCCTTCAGTTTCCTCATCTATAAAATGGAGCTAACAATACTACTTACCTCATAGGATTTTTGTGAAAATTAAAATATGTATAAGTTATTTATGTAAATTTGTTATTACATAAATTATGTGTATTCATATATGTTAATTCAACCAACTAATGTCTAACACATAGTACGTTCTCAATACATTTTATTATTATCAATGTTATTTATTTTATACATTAATTAGGGATAAATTCACTTCTTTATAATATTCCTATCTAGGAACCCGTAGTATATATTTCCATTTAGTTAAAGCTTTAACATTTTCTTAATAAAACTTCTTTTTTCATTTTGATTCTTGCCAAATATTTAAAGATATTATTCCTAAGTGTTTAAACATATACCATTGCCCTGTATTGCCCCCCATCCCTAGCTCATATTGCACCCAAAAAAACTAAGTTACTTTAATTCTCATAACACACTACACTTTTTCATTCCATTGTATCTTTTCCTGATAAAGGTTTATCTTCCTGGAAAACCCTTTACCTCTTTATCTTCTTGGGTAACTCATACATGTTGGTAACTCAGCTCAGCTTTCATTTCAATGGCAAGGGAAAGGACATCAAAATGAGTATGTTCCAGATCCTCGGGCTGGCCACTTATGGTTTATGTTTATGTTGGTATTTATGATCCTGTTTCTGCCAGGGCACTGTGAAGTGATATCCTCCATGAACAAAGGGGTCATTCTAGCTCAGACAGAAAATGGAGTCTGGGAAATTTCCCCCACCTTGTGGTACTGACACTCCAAGCTCAGACACCTGCCTCCTGGTGGTCAATACCAAATTAGCATCACCAGCGAGGATTTCACTGTCCTGTCTTTGCACATACCTGACTGCAACAGTTAGTGGCAGTAAATAACCAGCAGAGAACCTCCCCTCCCCAGTTCCAAAAATAACTGATAGCCTTAGAACCACATTATAGTAGTTCCCTCAAGTGAAGAAGACCACTGCAAAGAGCTATCAAGTCTCAGACACCTCATTATCAAGACATGACAGGACAATGGAGTGGTGGCTAAGTGTGAGACGTGAGTACCTTGAACTTATGAATACTACTGTACATGAATAGAGAATCTGCATTAATAATATTGAAATCAAAACACTGAAACTGGTGAAATACAAAATCAGACTTGAGGCTGTATCTTTGTCTTGTTAAACTCCAAGGGCAAAATAATGCTACCCCTAACAGCAAATGAATTTTGAAATTTGGGCTTAGTGTTTTTTTAGTGTTACTTGTATTATATGTTTAAATGTGGTTTTTTACTTGTATAATATTTATATGATTTAAGAATTTAAATATATTGTTATTGGTGTATATATTAAAGGGACATAAAAATAAATATAATTTAAATCAACATTGAGGGTCTGCAACAACTGCTTTCTTTTAAAAGGGTTTCCTGCAAAATTCTGGAGCTCTGACAGCTCCAGAAAGCTCTTTTCTCTCTCTCTCTCTCTCACACACACACACACACACACACACTCACATGTCCTTAGAGAAAGCCTAGCAGGCAGTGTCAGTCTGGCCCAGTTTTACTCTGTGAACTTGGGTAAGTCACTTTGCCCTTCTGAGTCTCCATCTGTAAAATAAGTGTGGGGGTGTTGACAGCTGTTGTCAGCCCAGGACACCCCCAAGAAGAAGTTGGCACCAGGCTTACGCCAGAGGTGTGGAGAGAGGGCACCTCTGCATTGGAGATTTCTGCTTTGGGTCAAGAGAGATTTCTGTCTGAGTCTGAGAGCCTCAGTGCTATGAACCAGGGCAGGACAGGGTCTGAGCCCTGTTGCCATCTGTGTATGACCTTGGGCTAGTTAGCCAGACTTGGTCTCCTTGTTTCTAAAAGGGTGATAATAGTAGCACCAAGCTTACAGGGTGGTTTGTAGATGTTACACCAAACACTGCTAGGCATTGTTTACCCAAGTGCTACTGTATGATTTACTGTTGTGATTTGCCCTTTGTGAAGCAGTATGACCTCCTCAGATGTCACACGGCTGCTCTGAGAAGTGTGAGGTCAGCCCTAGGTCAGGCCTCCAGCTCTGTGTGGACTCAGGTCCTTGCCTCTGGAGATATTCTGGGCATTTTGCATTTGAGGTGAGGGAGAATGCCAAGAGCAGGAGGTTAGATCCAGAGCTGAGGAGAGGTTGTCAGGACATAGGGATGTGGACATGGCTCACCTTTCCTCCAGAACCTAGTGGAGGGAGATCCCACTGGTGACCCACCATCCTGGCTCACATTCTCTGGTTTCTCCCTGGTCCCTGGTGTTCAGTACTCTCCATAACTGTCCCCACAGAAATGATCTCCCCTAGCCAGGGTCATTCTTCCGTTTTGCCCCAAATAGGCCTTGGGTGGTGGCCCTCTCCTGCCTTTGCCCACATTCTTTCTGGTTCAGTGAGGCTGTTCCCTCGAAATCCTATTCCTTTCAAGGGCCACTGTAGTCTTCCTCCTCCGGGGAGCCTTCCCTGAGCAGTCCCGTGCTTGTCTCCTCTCCACAGCACTGGCTCTCACTTGACACCCAGTCATGCCTAATCTGGGTGCAACCACAGTATCCTGAGGTTATAGGGAGCTCTCCATTGCTAAGCACGGAAGATACAAAAGAACAAAGCACTGTGTGACTGAAATCCTCATGTTTCACTTTCCGGGCATGTCTGAGTCTTGGCCCTGCAGGCAAGGGGCAAGTTCCTGGAGGGAAAAGCCCTATTTTCTGGGTCTGATCCTCCTCACAATGCCCACCTTAGGTCAATGCCCCTCTCAAGACTTTGATCTATATTTATGGAAGGAACAAAGAACTAAAAATAAAAGTGGCATGTTTAGTCATTGTCTTACACTGTTACCTGAGTGAAAGACACTTTTAACATTTACTCTTTCTCTTTTTTTAAAAACATTTTGACACCTACTCTTGAGACTTGAGTTTTCCTTCAAGTTGAGGCGACCACACAAAAGCAGACACACACATGATCCTTTTGTGGTTGGTGCGCCCGCGCATCTGGGAAGGTGGGAGTCACAGCTCACGCACTTCTGCCCCATGTGGCAGAGTTCGCTTGCCCCAAGAGGCCTCTGTTCAGAGTGCCCTGGGTCTGGTTCCATGTGGCCAAGATGTCCTGGAGGTCAGGCGCATAGAGCCACAGAGAAGGGGCACACCCCAAGGAAACACAGCACTGGGGTCCTTTTCTCTGTCCCTTTCCTTGACCCCGTTTCTGTTTCTGCTGTGTGCTTAGCTTCCCTGAAGCTGCCACCAGGCACAAGGGACCTGGAGATGGAGCTCTGTTCAGGAGATTCATAGTGCCCAATTCAGGGAGGGGGGAATCTTGAGGCTAAAAGAAGGAAGTGGCTAAAATCTGGGTCTCCTGAGTCCTGGTCCTGTGGGTGACTGGGACTCAGTGCCATGCTCACATAGGAGCTATTTTTAAAAAGCGCCCTTTGGGGAGAATTGGGCACCAGCAAGTTAGGAGAACAGGAGCCCTGACAGATCCAGAAAGCTCTTCTCCCCAAGGTTCCTGCACCCACTCTGGGTGGCCATTGTTCCTCCCTCCACAGTGGTCCCTGTCTGGTGCCCCAGGCAGAGGTTCAGTCTCCTGTCCACCTCCTCATCTCCCCGCCAGGCTGCCGGGTACCCGGCCCTCACCTGGCAGTCCCAGCAGGGTGAAGTAGCCCCGGCACTCGGTGAAGCCAGAACTCTCTCGGACACAGGAGCGCCACAGCCCTTGGTAGTTGAATACAGCTGTCACTGGGTTGTTGTACAAGTCCTGAGTACTCCACTGGTCCATGCAGGTGGCGGCAATGATGCCTGCGATCCCAATCAACGAGACCACGAAGCCCAGGCCCTGGCAGGCGGTCACAGCCATGGTGGGGTGCAGCGTTCACAGAGCACCACGCAGAGGGATAGCCCAGCTCTGAGAGTGCTGAGGGCAGGGGCAGAGTTTACTTGGAGAGGCTGGGACACACGTCACGAATGGGTCATGCAGTAGAGGAAGAGATTCACTGGTGCCACCTGGGCTCGCCCTGCTCCTTTATCTAAGTGAGTGAGATAATTCCCGTGACATGGTACCAGGAGCCATTTGTTTTCCATCGTATGTACATTCTACTCACTGTTTACCTTTTGAGGGAGTTTCTTTCCTGCTAGCCAGGTTCCCCTCTCTGAGGATAAAGCAAGTACAGAGCGTGCTGCCTGGAAGGCCCTGCACAGTGCCAGGCAGAGCTGCCAGTGGCTAAGCCACAAAATCCTTAGAGATAAAAGGACTGCATCTCTGAGGCCCTCCCAAGGTATCCCTGCTGCTTCCATTTAAAACTTAGGTAAGGCTGGTCATGAGGCAGGATGAAGTACGGTGGATTCTCATTAACTGTGGGAGTTCTGTTCTGTAAAGCCACTACGAGCACTCCGCAAACACCGGATCACTGCCCTTAGGGGAACCACAGGGTTAGGTTCCTGGAGTCTCTGGGCACATTTCATTAATGATCAGTACATAACCTCGTTTTCTGTGTGCTTCTGGTCTAAGACACCGTATTTAATATGTATTTTTGATTCATTAACATTGACCTAATGGCCAGCAGCTCTACACTCACAGCGGAGCGAGCCTGTCCAACACAGCCTTTTCTCCCTGAAGCCCTGCACAGCCTTCCTGCTCCCAGGAACGCTAGACTGCACGGCCGCACTCCACCTGGGGCTATTTTAAGTAAAGAAATCCCCAACAAAACGCCGAAAATGTGAAAAACGTGGCACTAAACAGAGTGCGAGAGGAGCGCTGGTCCCCGGGATGAGAGCTGAGACAGGAAGGCGGACACTGCCTTGTTCGACCTCAGCGGGGAACGCGCACCTCCCGCCGCTCAGAATTTTCACCCTCTGCATATGCTTATGTTCAATAATGACTGAGGAAGTTACTCAAGTATTGATTCCGGGATTCAAAGCTAAATTTTAACGAGTAGGCAAATTCTTAAAGATGAATCTGCAAAGAATCGGCTGTAGTTATTTGATGGAAGTGAGTAGTTAATGTGGCCCTGCGGTCTGCGCCTTCTGTGGCACTGACTCTGCCTCCCCCAGAGAGGCCGTGGTCGGGGGTGGTGGGGGGCTGGAAGCAGCAGGAAGGCTTGTGGGATGAGAGCCAGACGGTCTAGACTCCGTCCTCACTCCGCCACTGGCCAGCTGTGTGAGACACCAGTTAAGTCATTTCACCTCTGTGAGCCTCATGTCATCATCTGTAAAAAGAATAATAGTGGTTATCTCCCTGGCCTGTTTTGTAGATTAAATGTGATTATGCATGTTGGCATGCTAAGCATTGCATGTGGAGTACTGAGAAAATAATAGCAAATATTACAGCGGAGACGGATAGTATTATGATTAAATTAAAAGCTTTACCAATTGACTAATCACTTTCAGATTGTATTTCTTCACATTGATCAGAAACTAAACCCCAGCTTCTCACACAAAATGTCTCTAGTTACAGGAAGGCATTTACATTTTTTTTTTTTTTGGTTCAAATATCATTCCTATCTACTTTGAATCTGGATTCAAGTCTCAACTCTTTTTACCAACTCACAGAACTACATTATGCATTGTTGGGTAACAGCTATATGCCTCAGTTTCCCCATTTTAAAAGTAAAGAGTTTGGAATAGTTCAGAAATTTCATAGGTTTAAAAAGAGGGACACCTTTCTTTGTGATATCGTCAGGAAGACTATATATGTTATGGACATTTAAAGTATGTGTGTCTGTGTGTGTGTGTACCTGTGTGGCAAAGTAAGAAGAGAAGGATGTGCTGTTCTGGTTTATAGGTTGAAGGGAAGAGCCTGCCCACTTTCTCTTGCTCCCTGAAGCAGCTGCTTGGGTCATTTATTAGAACACCTCAGGGCATCAGGGAATATAATTTGAAAACCACTGGATGAGAATTTTTCAGTAAGCTATTTAACATTTCATACAGTGAAGGGATGGACTAGAAAATTCAGCTTACTGACCCACGGAGAGAACAAGGAAACTTATTAAGCTTAGTCTGACCTTGTTCCTGTGTGGACAAAAAGACAAAGTCTGAGAATATATGATTGTAAGCCTCTGTTTCCTATGTGACCGGGGTTTGAATGTGTACATCATCCATCATGGTTCTGGATCTCCCACACTAGAAAATAGCATTAAAAAGTGATTCCAGGCTGATAACACATCTGAATAACCTACAGAAGCGACTGCAAAACCCTGAGTGTAGGTGAAGAGGATTTCTACATTTAAAGCCCTGTCAAACTTGAGCTCAAAACTCAAAATTCAAATCTATTATAAAGTGGTATATATACTAGTAAGTCAGCTCCCCAAAGGAAAATATCACTAACTTAAATAGTATTTGTCAAAGTCGATGGCATAAATTCTCCCACCATGGCTGACTTCAAGATACTAATGTGAGGCAGCAGAATTCAAAGTTGGGAAGACATGCACAGAATCAGCTTTCACAGTTGCCTCCAGTACACTGCCAGATGAATAAGATCACAAGAACTAACACACAGTCACAGTGGATTTCCCAAGAAAATCAGAGAATATTGGTTAAAGACCTAAAGGAAGGAAATAAAATCATAGTTAAATAAAAGTCACCATGAAAAAAGGACAGGAATATTTGACAACTCCCTTCCCTAGAATTCTAGAAATTAAATACAGAGTCAATGAAACAAAAAATTCAGTGGACAGTGTAGTAGGCACAATTTTGGCCCCTCTGATCTCTGCCTCTTGTGTTACTCCATGGTTATATCATGTCATACGGCCAAGGTAATTTTACAGATGTTATTAACGTTACTAATCAGGGGACCTTAAAATGGAGAGATGATTCTAGATTATCCAGGGAGGTCAATGTAATCCTAAGAACCTAAGAAGCAGAGGGGAAGGCAGAACAAGGAGTGTGAGAAATTCAACAGAAAGGTAAGTCAGAGGCTGGAAGAATGAGACTGTTGATTTGAAGATGAAAGGAGCCATAAGTCAAGGGAACAAGGATTTCAGTTCTGCAAAGAACTGAATTCTTCGAACCGACAATGACCTTGGAAGAGGACCTCAAGCCCCATTTGAGAACCACATCCATGGCTGATAACTTGGCTTAAGCCCAGTGAGACCCAAGCAGGGCAGCCAGCTGTGCTGTGTCAGACATCTGACTTACAGAAGATGTGAGACACTAAACGGGTCTGTTTGAAGCTGTTAAGTTTCTGAAAATTTGCCATTGCAGCAACAGAAAACTAACAACAGGTAATTAGTAGATTTAATACAGCTGAAGTTTACATTTATAAATGTAAAATTAAAATTTATGTAGACAGAAATAAAGAGATGGAAAACATGAAAGAGCAGTAAGGACAGAACAAGAAGTTCCAACATACATCTAATAGGAGAACCAGAAGAAGAGAATGAAAGAAAGACAATATTTGATAAGCTACTAGCTAAGCATTTCCTAGAATTAATGAAATGCATTAATCTCATATTAGGGATGTAGAATCATTCCATGAAAGGTAAATAAAAATAAATCAACATCTGGCTATATTCTAGTATTGCAAAATACCGAAGATAAAGAGAAAAATCTTTACAAAACCTGAAAGAAATTACAGCCATTATATTAACTATAACAATGGAAACCAGAAGATGACAGAGTTATATCTTTAAAATATGAGAATAAAAATAACTATTAACCTCAAGAAAATGAGAAGACAAACCAAAGAGAGGAAATATTTGCAAAAGGAAAATATTTATAAAGAAGTCTTTTTTTATTTAAAATATATTTGGATAAAGGACTGTTATCCAAAATATACAAGAACACTTAAGATTCAACAGTAAGAAAATGAACAACCTGATTAAAAACAGGCAAAATATTTAAACAGTACTTTATCAAAGAAAATATACAGATGACAAATAAACATCTGAGAAGATGCTCAACATCATATGCCATTGGGGAACTACAAATTGAGACAATCGGGTTCCTACTATATCCCTATCAGAATGGCTAAATTTGAAAACACTAACATGAAATTCTGATGAGGATGTAGGGCAACAGGGATTCCCATTCAAAGCTGGTGGGAATGCAAAATGGTACAGCTACTTTGGAACGCAGTTTCGCCATTTCTTCCAAAAGTAAACATATTCTTGCCATATGATCCAGCAGCCATACTCCTTTGTATTTACCCAAATGAGGTGAAAACATGTCCACACGAAAGCCTGCACAGAGAATTTAAAAATGTTTTATTTGTAATTTCCAAAACTTGGAAGTCACCAGCATGTTCTTCAGTAGTTGAGTGGATAAATAAACTGTCATATATCAAGACAATGGAATATTACCCAGTGCTAAAAAGAAATGAGCTGTCAAGCCGTGTAAAGACATGGGGGAATCCTTAAATGCATATTACTAAGTGAAAGAAACCAATGTGAAACGGCTACATACTGTATGATTCCAACTATATGACATTCTGGAAAAGACAAACCTATAGAGGCAGTAAAAATGGTCAGTGATTTCCAGGGACTCAGGGCTCTGGAGGGATGGATAGGAGCAAGGAGGAGTTTTAGGGCAGTGAAACTATTCTGTATGATACTATAATGGGTGGACACATGTCGTTATACATTTGTCAAACTCAGAATGTACAACACCAAGAGTGTCCCCTAATGTAAACTGTAGACTTTGGGTGATAATGATGTGTTCAATGCAGGTTCCTATGCATTATAGCGCAGATTATAACAGAAGTAGCACCCTGGTGTTGAATGTTGATAGTGGGAGAGGCAGTGCATTGGTTGTGGGCAGAAGGTATATGGGAACATTCCATACTTTACGTTCAATATTGCTGTGAACCTAAAACTGCTGTAAAAAATAAATTTTATTTTTTTAAAAAAAGAGCTAAGGGCTGTATTTGTGTTGATACCAGAGGGTAGAAAGAAGAGCATCCCTGGAAGGGCAGAGTAGAGAACAAGACTTCTGTAGGGGTAGGGACTAGAAATGAGAGGTGGCCATGGAACTGTAACATTTCTGGAAATTCTGAGAAATCCTGGAGTGGGCAGACTATCTCAAGGCATGGAATGAGGGCTCGAAACAATCTCAGTCTGCTCTTCCGGGACAGGAGAACGCCGAGGGGGAATCTCAGTTACGTGACAGGCAGAAGGAGCTGGGATCACATGTTGGTGATGTGCTCAGTCATGGAGGTGCTGAGGTCAGAACACACATTCAGAGTCTCTTAATGGGGCCTGGATTGGGAACAGAGAATTCTGAATCAAAATGGCCCTTGGGTGACTGTGAGGCTTCTCTTCGTAGCTCTTTTCATCTGACTGCTTCTCTTAGCTCCACAACCAAGAGAACATTCCTTATATCTAATCTTCTGTCCAGATGGTCAGTGGTCAAGGATTCTTCGGAAACTTTTAGGAATTTTTTTTTTAAACCAAATCTGGGAATCAAAGGCAAAATAATCTCAGTATGTATGATAACATGTAAAGAAGTTCATACCCATCTAAGTCTAACATTCCTGTGGGATTTTACTTGTACTATTTTACCAATGCTGAACCTTTATTTCCCAGAGAAATAAGGAATATCTCTTATCTACTGTGTAGGAATATTTTGAGAAATAGCAGGCTGAATTCCACTATGTCTAGAGGTCTTCAGCACTGAGTATGGGCTCTGAAAAACCAAATTCAAACTTCCTGAAGTGAGAGAGCCATCTTGCTTTTTCCAGGTGAAGCGTCCATCCCAGATTCTGTAGGAGAAACTCAGCATGTTCTTGTCATGAGCTCATGCTGCCAAGTCAGGTATGACTCAGAAAGTGGACCTGAGTTTCGCCCTAATGTTGGTGTTCCGAGGACAGGATGCAGCCACCTGGTGACTCATTCCCATTTGGTCTGGCTTGTAGGATAATAAGATTATAACAAGATAACACTCCCTTGGCTGTGGGCAGGGGGTGGAAATGGCTCACATACCCCACCCCATTTCAGGTCCAAGATTTAATTCTAAAGGTAATCAGCGTGGCTGACCAAAATACTGCACAGCATTCATCAGCTTTCTAGATCTCGCTAGGTTTTCGAGTCCCAGGTTGAGTGATTAACAGCACGTGGATTTTTAATAAAAATGTCCCTGGCATATTTAGAAAAGAGTTTGAACATTATGCATCCTTTCAGGCTAGACAAGAATTAGGCTAGACAAGAATTAGGTTTCTATTTGTTTTTCAAGCAGGGTTTCATTTGGAAAACCCAAATTTTGGTCCCTTTGGTAATAAAGCAGGAATATGGACACACTATCCACAATGTCCATGTTTTTCCTGTTGCCAGCATATGCCACTATCAAGGTGTACCCCGAAACATAGGTCACCGTGTTAGGGCCCAATTCTAAGACAGAACCGGCCTCTGGCATGAGTGTGATGACATCAGAGATGCCCCTCCGACTCCCTTGCCCTCACCTACCTGTCTTTCTCTGAGACTGTGTCTCCCTCCTTGATGCTCAGACCCCAGGCTCCTCACGTCTCCTCCCATCTCTAAAATCTGCTATCTGGAAAGAGATGTGCTAAGGTTCAGTTCGTAACCTCTTCTGGACTATTTGTTATTTTACCCCATGGACCAGCTTCTCCTCTCTCGCCTTAAAAACAAGTCAAATAAAACATTTTCATTTGGCTGATGATTTGGTGATCCCCAGACTTTTGGATTGTATGAATGAGTAAATGTTCCTGTAAAAGACGCCAGGACCCAAAATGGACTGCCAAATTTCGATTTTTCTCAGGAAGGACCATAACTATTTATCATAGTCGTCATTACTTATAAGAGAAGGAATATTGTAATATAAAAATATAGAAAAACCACAATCCCAGAATAAAGGACAGTCAGGGACTGTTAGGATACATATATTTGTATTTTGGGTCTACATTATCTTCATTTTTCCCCTCATTTCTTTTCAGACGGGAATACCATCATGAATCAGTATGGTCCGTGAATCAGCGTGGGCACAGAAGCCCAGAGCTGGAGGGCTGAGAGTGGTTCCATAGCCAGTGAGATGCTCCCCGTTACGGTTCGTTGAAGGGGACCAATGCCAGGATATAGGGGCCAGAAACATGACTCTTGAGATGAAAGGGAGGGTGGCAATGTTTGTGACCCTGAGGGGAGGTTCTGACTTAGTGGGGAGAGGCAGCCGGACAAAGACAGGAGATCTTGAGCGGTCAGGATGATCTGGCCGAGGGGGCAGGGATGGAGGTGGATGGAAGTGGGGATGGTGTGTCTGGTGAAAAATCATTCATATCAGGCACAGAAGAGGAGGGAAGCAATGAGAAGTCCCTAAGGACAGTGCCTATGACCTTAAAAGGGACTCATTTAGAAAGTTTTGAGGACAGAGTCTAAGGAACATCATTGATTGATTGATAGATTTCATGTGATCAACTTAATTCATGCGTGGATGCATTTGTCTAAAAAAGTAAATGAGCCAGGCAGTATGCTAAGCACTGGGAATATGAAAATGAGCAAAGTACAGTCCCTGCCCCCAGATATGCATAATTATTTTATAAATGATATGTATGTGCTACCATGTTTATGAATTACATCGGAAAACATGGCTCAACACGGAAATTAAAGGAAGAGAAAACAAAAGTGATTGCAAAGAGAAGTTCTGAAATTATCTTTCTTTACCCCAGTGGATTGATTTGTCCCTAAGGTTGTATGCATTCCCTATTTATAAATTATTGGCCTAATCAGGTGTGAGCAGGTTCAGAAGAGACCAGCAAGTAAGAATGATGATGGCTTTGGAGAAAGGAGTACTACTCTTAGGCTGAGGAATAGACATGGTTACAGAGAGTGGCTCACGTTCTTCAGACTAAAGAGGGAAAGAGTGAAGAGAAGTGAGATGAAGCAAAAGAAGAAAGAGAGAGAGAGATATGCAGCATGGTCCTGGGGGAAGAAGTAGAGTGATCAAGAAACCTGGTGGTGCTCAAGGCAGAGCTTATCCTCAGAGAGGGAGCTTGAAACTCTGGTTGGAGTGGATCAGGCTTATTTGGATCCAGCTAAGTAAATAACATGAGACTGGGTCTGAAGCTGGGTCTTCCATCTACCTATGTGCCCCACATTGTAGTAGTGATGACCAAGGGCTGGTGCTACCCGCAGAGGACGAGGGAAGGGCTTACATGCGAACTGAAAGAGGGAGAAGCCATAAATCTTGAGGGAGAACCTTGCAGTGCCTAGATCAGTGATATATAGATCAGAGGGTGCTGTGGCTCAACGTTAGCTTTTTTAATCATTTGTTGCCAGCACTAGAGTGACCAGACATCCTGGTTTGCTTGGGACTATCCTTGTTATATCACTGGAAATCTTAGGTCCTTGGGAACCTCTCAGTTTTGGGCAAACTGGGAGAGTTGGCCACGCTAAAGTTATAGCATCTTGCCTTCTCTTTTGAGGAACAACCTCTTATTCCTCTGCATCCATTAGGCTCCCATGGAGTGGTTTCCTCTCTAGTGGGTGTGTGTGACTTGAGTGCTGGCCAATCAGCATCTGTCATCTCCTGGGTTGCAATGATTGGTTCATGAATGGAAACACGATACAAACCAGGTCAGTGAGACTCAATTCTGGACCTTTTTTAGGGCTGTTGGGAAAGAAAAAGGGCTGTTTTCACTAGGAATGCTGGTATCGAGTTTGATGAATGATTGGAGATGATGGAACCTCTGATGTGGATCTTGAAAAAAGTCAACTTTAAAGAAAAGTAGAAGAGACATGGAAAACAATACTGGTTCTTGAGGTCTGAAACCCCTACCAGACCATGCATGAAAAGAGCATTATTCTTAAATTTTTTCACTTATGTGAGCCAAAACAATCTCTCTTTGCCCTACCATCCCAGCCCACTCTCTGCTCCATCCTGTTTGAACTGAATTTTTCCAGCTTTGAACTGATGAAGTCCTGACAAATACAATTTGGGCTGATCAGATAGAGACCAGGAAATATATATTGTCCTACCCTGAAGACATCTTTCATTCTGCAACTCGATGCTTGGGGAAAGGGGTACTGCCAGTCCTCCCCACAAACAAAGGTATTCAATAGTTGTATGGGGTTGAATAGTTTGGAATAAAAGTGGAGAACTGTTATCTAATGGGACTTGGTTATTTGTAGTCGCCTGCGGGTACCTGAAAGGGGGCTTGAGAATGAGAGACAGAGACACGAGAAGAATGGAGCCAAGACAGTAGTCTGATCAAGGCTCAATTTTATTAGGCAGGGCTACAGTATATATAGGCAGAATCAGTTCTGCCCTAGTTTCCATGGTAGCATTGACGTCAGGGCATCAGCTGATTTCTCAGAAATGCTCCACTGTGAGGAACACGAAACTAAACTCATGGCCAAGAGGAAATGACGTAGAAGAGGAAATGACGTAGCAATCAAGTAAAAATAATCTGTGCAGCTGCGGGGCTGCCACAGTTATTATTTCAGAAAGTGGTAGGAAATAGTAATATAGGACTAATGCTTTAAGAGGGTTGGAAAATTACAGATTTCTTTTTATTTCATTATATTTATTCCTTTCTTTTTATTTGTTCCCTCGCCTAGTGTGATTACCACCAAAACCTTGAAAAACTATATTAAGAACGGATTTTTGAATGTCTTTTGGGGAGCAACTATGTTAGGGGAAGAAAGAATCAAGGAACACCCAGGCAGGCTAATCACTGAGAGCCCTTCGTCCAACCAAAAGTCTTTAAACATTTGTTCAACATTTAGAAGTGGCCAGAAAAACTTTTTTTTAATGAATAATTCACTTCCTTAATTAAAACTGTCCTAAAAATATTCCATTAAATGTTCCTCACTTTTTTGTAGTTCTCATTCTTCCTTACAGTTTTATGATTTTTCTGAAGCAGACACCTCCTTGGTAGGCTTATTAAAGAGTTTAAAATTTTAAAAAGAAATCTCATTAAATGGCACTATGCAATGCATGATTCAGTTTTATAATTTCAATTCTCTGTGACAGAGACCTCTGGCAACCATTAACATGCTGGCTTTAAGTTGCATCAGTTAAGAGAAAAATATAGGTGCTGGAGAGATGTGTTTTAAAAGATTTTTACTGCAGGGCCTATACTACTTTGGAGAGAGTGGGACAATTTAACTTTTCACCAACAAGGTAAGGAAGGAGTTGTGTGAGGAAACCTCAGTTAATTGACATTCTATTTCTAAATTATTTACTATGGTTTAATACCCCATGTGGATTGTTACCACTATCATTTGTCTGGTTATCCCAGCCCTAATTCAGTTCTGGAGAGAAAGTGGTAGTAGGTACTGAGTGGGAGAAGAAGTTGGATCTTTGAATCTGTAGGAAAGGTTGCTCTGAATGGAGTAGGGAAAACCAGTCTGTTGTCCTTAGAACTGGCAGGAGAAATGGTAGAAATGCCAAGTTTCCTGTTTCTAGGAAGGGTGGCTAGGTAATTTGATCAATCTACCTACTGGAAGGTATTTAAAAAGCTGAAAAAAAAATTAAAAATATTCTTAAAAACATTATAAAGTAACAAGATAATAAGGAATCACCAGGCCAAAAGTGAAGGAAAACAGAACCCTGAGATATAAATGAGCAAGCAAGTCACTTTTAACTGGGTGCATTTGCTGGACACTTCAAAATTAGGAACTTTGTTTTGACAACTTCGTAGATTATATTTGGAAGACAAAAATCAAAGCTCATTGAGAGCTAAAGGTTGGGAGACAAGAGACTATCCCACAAATAGGGACCCCAAAAGTCTAAATCCTCAAGATAAGGGTGATCCATTAAGTTCAGAATGTTAAAACATCTTAAAAAGTTAAAAGTCATTTTTAATTAAAAAAACCCACTAATATTCCAGATAATGTGGCTTAAGGTGATTTCACACTAGAAACTACCCCAAGTACCTGGCAAAAAGCAAATGCAAATTCTCCCTGGTGGACGGACTTTTTATTGTGGGCCTCAAATTATTACTTCAAATAATTTTAAAATCATAAAATACAATGTATAACCAAAAATAACCAGGCATACACATAAATAATACTCCATGATTGTCCTCGCCAGCGAGGGCTTCTTAAGACGTGGGAGACCTCGGGGGAGCCGCGACTACCTATGAAATGGGATGAGACAAAATGACACGGAGAGCCTGCAGTTTTTTGTCAAGCTCTCCTTTATTAACAGAAAAGGCAAGGAATATATAGCATTTGAAGGGGCGTGGTAGGGAGTAGCTTTTTCTGGTTGGTTGCCCATTATGATAATGAGGTAGCTTCCAAAGTCCAATCACACACCGAGTTGTGCACATGCTCAGTAGTCTTTGACGTAAGCAACGGACCTGGTTGAGGACTTAGCGGGAAGCTGTGGCGGGAAACTGACCAAGAAGAAGTAAACAACAAGATGGAGTCCTTTTGTTCTTATGCTCTAGCAGAGAGGGGGGGAAGAAGGAAAGAGAGGAAAGGTGAGTACAGGTTTGTGGTTAGTATAGAAGGTGGAGGGGCTCTCACAACATGGTATCATAAATGACAACAGCCCCTGACAGTTCCCCCTTACTTTTATATTTTGAGGGGCGGAAACTGAGGCCGGTCTTAGGCTGCGTGTGGCTGCAGCGGGCAGGCTTTGTGTGCATCGCAGGATTCGGGCTTTTGGAAAATGTCTGTCTTAGGTTGTCTAGCAGAGGTACAATGCTTACCCGTCATGGAGGAACTTAAGCAGCTAAGGCTTAGTCTCTGTCTTAGGTTGCTATTGTACTTGCTAGATCTTACCCGTCTTTGACTATTTTTCCCGCACTGAAAGCCAAATCTGCGTAGTTTTTGGCACATAGGCTCTGTTACACACATTCTCGCCATGGGCTCTCAGGATCTTGACGCTTTGAGGCTGCTTGGTAGGTTCTAGCGTCTCAAAAGACAGGGGTGTCATTTGGGCAGATACCATTGTAGTCATCTAGCCCCCGCTCGGTGAGGTCCAGGCGATGATAGTGGACTTGGATAGGCTTGGTTCGTAGATCATCTATTTGATCCTTTACGAACTGTGTGAGCTTCCGTAGGGCCCAAGGGCCAAATGAAATAAGCAGAAGGAGTCCAAGTAAGGGGCCAAGAATAGAGGGGAGTAAGGTGGTTAGAAAGGGAGAGGTGGAGAACCAGTTTTTATACCAATTTTCATTTTGTTCTCTTTCTTTTTTGCGTTTTTCTAAGCTTTCTTTGACTTTTCTCATACTATCTTCTACTATACCTGTCTTATCTGCGTAAAAGCAGCATTCTTCTTTGAGAGCGGCACAGAGGCCTCCCTGTTGGAGGAGGAGGAGATCTAAGCCTCGTCTATTTTGGAGAACTACTTCAGCTAGTGACTGGAGTGATTCAGTGAGTGCTGTAATGCCTTTTTGAATTTCAGTTAAATCTGCATCTATGGCTGCAGTAAGTCTATTGTACTGTTGGTCAGAAACAACAAGGGAGGCGATGCCTGTTCCAGTGCCCACAGCACCAAGGCCAATGACAAGGGCCAGGGTGGCGGCAGCGATAGGTTCTCTTTTGACTCGACGGCTGGAATCTTCACGTAGGAGAGGGAAGAATTGATCTGCTGAGTAGATGTCAATTTTGGGGATTAATTGAACTAGAACACAAAAATCATGGTGAGTAGACAATGCTTGGACAGAAATATGAGCAGTAAGGCCAGTGGCACAGGCAAAATATGTCCCATTAGGAGCAGGTATATAGGAGTCATAGGGAGAGGGGGTGAAGGTTTGATTGCATAACGGCATGATTTCCTGGGGTGGGTTAACAAATTGGCTATGAACACATGTTCCTATCCCTGAATGAAATGTTATTAACACATTTTATTAATCTTTCTGGGAGCCATCTGGCTGACTGGTGTTCTTGATCATAGACACATGCGTGTCCTTTTCCCCATATAAGTACTGGATGGGGTCCGTGCCACTGATTAGTTATGGGGTCCTTCCAAAGGACTTGAGCATAAGTATCCCTAGTGGCCGGATGCCATAGTCTGTCTGCTGCAGACTTGCCCTGTTCGTCTACTGTTAGGAAGTTGAGGACGAACAGTGCATGATTGAGAAGATTTTTAGGATTTTTATAGTAGTTAGAGAGCTCTGTGGATGATCCTTTTTGTTTAGAAATTTGATTTTTAACTTTTTGATGAGCTCTCTCTATAATCCCCTGTCCCTGAGGATTATATGGGATGCCAGTAAGATGTTTTATTTGGAGGCACTGGCAAAACTCTTTGAAGTTTTTAGCAGTATACCCAGGACCATTGTCTGTTTTTATACATTTAGGAATTCTTAGTACAGTGAGGCACTGGAGGACGTGAGAGATGACATGTTTGGCGGCCTCACCACTCTGTAGAGAGGCAAAAATAAAACCACTGAATGTGTCAATGGTAACATGAACATACTTTAGACTACCGAAGGAGGGGATGTGAGTGATATCCATTTGCCATAATTCTCCGGGTGTAAGCCCTCTGGGGTTGACTCCTAAATGAGGCTCAGGAAGAAACATGACACAATTATGACAGTTTTTTACAATGGCTCTAGCTTGTTCTCTAGTAATTTTAAATTGAAGACGAAGGGTTTGAGCATTTAGGTGGTGTAACTTATGAGCTTCTTGTGCTTGGGTAAGGGGGGTAGAGGTAGATACATGAGCCACTAATCTTGTAAGTTGGTCAACAGTATCATTTCCTTTAGTTAGGGGTCCTGGTAAATTGGAATGGGCTCTTATGTGTCCTATAAAAAAGGGATGTCTTCGTGTTAGTATAAGCCTTTGTATGTCGCAGAATAAAGGAGATGCATTAGTAGATGGTTTGATATAGGGAGTAGTCTCTAAAAGGGGTACAGATTGGGCAACGTAAGAGCTGTCAGTGTAGAGATTAAAGGTCTGATCTGAGAGATCTATAAACACCTGCAGAACAGCGTATAGCTCCACAAGCTGTGCGGACTTAAAAGGTGTCTGGAGAGTTTTTTGGCTTTTAGATGAATGGATGGCTGCAAGACCTGTGGAGGAGCCATCAGTAAAGACCAGCAAGGCATTTGGAATAGGCCGGGAAGAAGTAACCTTGGGGAATACAAGTGGAGTTGTTTGTAGAAATTGAAGTAGCTTATTAGAGGGAAGATGGCATGAGAATGTTCCCAGAAAGCCAATGCAGGCCAGTGTCCAAGAGTCCTCATTCTGCATAAGCCATTCTATTTGTTTTTCTGCATAGGGAGTGACAATGGATGAAGGGTCTCTTCCAAAGAGTTTTCGGGTGGCTGTTCTTCCTTCCACAATTAGGGCTGCCATGAGAGAAGGGTAGGTAGTAAGGATTTTTGAGGGAGAGGCAGGGAGATGTATCCAATATAGAGGTCCCTGCTGCCAAAGGATTCCAGTAGGGGTAAAAGTGGAAGGAAACAATATTAGGAGCAGAGGTTTTGTGGGATCATAATAAGAAACTCCTTGTTGCTGGATAGCTATGGAAACTTTATCGATAGCAGCCTGAGCCTCAGGGGTGAGGCTTCTGCTTGACGTGGGGTCAGAATCCCCCTTTAAAATATCAAATAGAGGTTTAAGGTCTCCTGTAGTAATATGGAGGTAAGGACGTAGCCAATTTATGTCTCCTAAAAGCTTCTGGAAATCATTTAAAGTTTGTAAGTGTCCTGTCCTAATGGTGAGTTTCTGTGTTTTTACCTTATAGGGAAATAGTTCAAAGCCTAAAAAGGTATGGGGGGTTGTAACTGAATTTTATCGGGAGCTACTTGAAGTCCTTGATCCCTTAAGGCTTTTATAATTAATTGTGATAAATAGAGGACTTCAGAATGGTTAGGTCCGGCCAAGAGGATGTCGTCCATGTAATGGATGAGGTAGATATGAGGGTATTGTGAGCGGAATGGATCAATGACTTGAGCAACAAACTTTTGACAGAGTGTAGGACTGTTAGCCATTCCTTGGGGGAGGACCTTCCATTGAAAGCGGGGCATAGGGCCTACACAGTTGACAACAGGGACACTAAAAGCGAATCTCTTTTTGTCGTGAGGGTGTAGGGGTATGGAGAAAAAGCAATCTTTTAAATCAATGACAATTTTGTGGAAATCAACAGGGATGGCGATGGGGGACGGGATGCCTGGTTGTAAGGCTCCCATAATTTGCAAAGTTTGATTTACTTTCCTGAGATCTTGTAAAAGTCTCCATTTGCCTGATTTCTTTTTAATAACAAAGATGGGGGTATTCCATGGGGAGGTAGAGGGTTCAATGTGTCCTGCTTCTAGTTGTTCCTGCACCAACTGATAAGCAGCTTGGGCTTTTTGAGAAGAGAGGGGCCATTGATCAACCCAGACTGGCTCATCACTTTTCCAAGTGATAGCATCAGCCCAAGGTGCAGGAGTGTCAATAGCCCTTATGAAAAATTTTGGGGGGTTTGGGGGTACCCTAAACCTGTTCTATCCGTTTTTTGAGTGACTATTATGGGGCTGGGGTTGCCTTGTAAGTTTTTTCCTAGTCCTGACCCAGGGGACCACCCCTGTTTTTTCAGTTGCCTGGAGGCAAATTCATTACCACTGCAAAGGACAACATCTAATTGTTCTAAAATGTCTCTTCCCCACAGGTTAACGGGGAGTCCAGGGACTACAAAAGGGCGAACTAGGCCACTGTTTCCTTCAGAATCTTCCCATTTTAAAAATTTTGAACTTTGTAAAGTATTGCTGGACTGGCCAATGCCTTGTAAATAGGTTAATGAGGGCTGTAAGGGCCATAATTGAGGCCAATGGGTTTGGGATAAGACTGTAGCGTCAGCTCCAGTATCTAATATGCCTTGAAAGGTTTTTCCATCAAGTTTAAGCTGGAGGGTGGGCCTATTAGTAGTAATTTT